>PIJE02000724.1:0-76330 GCA_002895965.2 Coryphaenoides rupestris | reverse complement strand
TCGCCCCCCCCTGGCGTCCCCCCCCAATCAGCACCTATGCCAATTTACAGTCTAATATTAGACTAAGAACATCTTTGTGTGTCGTCTCCCTGTGTACGTGGGAGGAACCGGTGCCTTAGCAACCAGCAGAGAGAGAAGAGAGAGAGAGAGAAGCGCGCAGGCAACGGCACGGGTCGGATAGGACGGACCCCGCTTCCCCCCAATTTTTTTCATAAAAAGGCGTGGGGGGGCGCTCCCCCCCAATCAGCACCTATGGCCAATTTACAGTCTAATATTAGACTAAGACATCTTTGTGTGTCGTCTTCCTGTGTACGTGGGAGGACACCGGTGCCTTAGCAACCAGAGAGAGAGAGAGAGAGAGAGAGAAGCGCGCAGGCAACGCACGAGGCGGATCGGACGGCCACTGTTGTCGCGCGGCGGAGTGAATCGACTTGTTTTTTAAAATGCATATTATTTTGACAGATAGTTTGCATACGCGCCGTGCTCTTTGTCGTCGTCGCCTCCTCCTCCTCCTCCTCCTCCTCCTCCTACCCCCGTTTATCCTCATCCAGGTGCTGAATGGCATTGCTTGTGCATTGCCAGTCCTTGCATCTCAACAATCCCTCCCCCAAAACCCAATTGCCCGTGCAGGCGTCACCATAATAACATCACACTGATATCAGTTGATCTCATTAGGAAGGGAGAGGGGGGGGGGGGCTTATGCCGCCGAGCAGTCAGTCAAAGACTCAGTGGCTCTGTTCTCGGGGGAAGTCAGAACTCACACCGCAGAACACAGAACACTGACAGAGATCATAAGATCACAAGATCATGACATCATACAATCGCAGCCGACTCCTCCCAGGGGGAAAGGTCTCCGTGTTCTTATAGCTCATACACCCGTTAACCTGCCTCCCCATTATTATTGGCTGCTCCTTAACGACCCGTCGTCACGGCAATTCATTGTCAAACACTTTGGATACTAAACTCTAATTCTAATGTGCAATACTCTCAACTTATTTGTTTCCTAAACGTTTCTTAGATTTATTGTTATTCGATTAGGCGTATACACTTTGCATTGATTATTCTGTTTTATTCTTATGTTGTTATTTTATTCTTTATTATTATTATTAACGTCTGGCACAAGAATTTCCTTCGGGATAAATTCAATTAAGGATTAATAAAGTTCTATCTTATCTTATCTTATCTTAGAGTTGAAACAATAGCCTCATGCCACCACCAAGCCTGTTGCTTGTCTGCAGTCATCTAAGATGTGATCAGACGAGGACTACAAGGTCTGTGTCTGTCTGATGGACGTTGCGAACGTTACATCAGAGTCTTTACATCTCAGCCCATACCAGACATCGCCGACCATGACTTGTATCCACTCTCTGCTTCAGTCTGCTACAAAACCCATCACTGATTAATAATAAAAGGTGGGTAGACAAGGCAAGAGGTGCACACACACATCCACACACACGCACACATACACCCACACACACACCCACACACACACACGTGCGCATACACACACACACACACGTACACCAGGACCAACCAGTGTGTGTGTGTGTGTGTGTGTGTGTGTGTGTGTGTGTGCCCTGCACGGTGAGAGCAGATTCTTTTGCACGGTGCGAAACTGGTGTGCGAGGAAAAAAAAAACCCCGCTGTAACCTTCCACCACTCCAGCATAGAAGCTGTACCGAGCTGCTCACCTCGGTAACTACGGTAACCGCTGCTCAATCTCCTCTCTCTGGCACCAGCCCCCCCCCCCCCTCCTCCATCCCTCCCTCCCTCCCTCCCTCCCTCCCTGTGCCCGTTAACGTTGTGTGATGGAACCCAATAGCAGTGTGGCAGAGCAGATGTGGCAACAGAAGATGGTGCGGATCGAGAGTATGTGTGTGTGTGTGTGTGTGTGTGTGTGTGTGTGCGTGTGTGCGTATGTGTGTGTTGTTCTATCCAAGTATCCAAGTCGTAATAATAATAATAATAATAATAATAATAATTACCAAGGATACGTTCTGCTACTTCCTATTCCTCGGTGCTCAAAAAGTAAATCGCAAATTCACTGGCAAGAGAACAATAGTTGCCGGTTAGATCCCGGGGAGTGGGAGGGGGGGGGGCACCACCACCACCACCTTCATATTATCGGTGCATTATTTCAAGGAGGCCATTGAAGGCACTCTGAGGGACTCAAAATGTCAGCCGCTCTTGCCGGGGACACAAGGCTTGGACTGAATCATGTGTAATTTGAAAGTAAGTGCTGCAGTGTGTGGCAGCGTACCTCCCAGGGCCGCGCTAATAGGAGAGGAGCCGGCCTGATAACAGTCATTTCTCCAGTCAGCCATCTTGACAGGATGCAGGGAGGAGGAGGAGGAGGACATCCTGGTCTCTCTCTCTCCCTCTCTCTCTCACTCTCCCTGTCTCTCTCTCTCCCTCTCTCTCTCATGCCACACGAAAGAGATGAAACGTAAATCAAGAGCAGCCCGTTTGCAGCCCGTTTGCTCCTGAGCTACTGCTGACGGAGCAGCAGTAGCTCAGGAGGTAAGACTGGTTATCTGGCAACAGGAAGGTCGCTGGTTCGAACCCCGGCCTCTGCCTAGATCAGCGTTGAGGTGTCCCCTGAGCAAGACGCCACCGAACCCTAACTGCTCCTGACGTCTTGCATGGTTGGCAACCGCCGTCGGTGTATGAATGTGAGGCAATACTGTAAAATCGCTTTAAGGATGAAATCGGATATTAATGCAATCCAATGTCCGTACAAAATAACGACGTTATACTGTACAGTAATGTAGGGTGTGGTGTCCTGGTTGGTGGGCTTGGCTTAAGCACCACCTAACCGGAGGCCTGGTACCTCAATGAGGCTACTTTGGGATGGAGCACCCTTTCCTGGGTCTCCTCCCATGAACAACAGGGAAGATCTTGAATAAAATGGCCTGATTGGCATGAAAGCTTGAATGTTTGGGTAGAGGCAGAGCAGCATGGTTCAATCTAACCATGTTACGCACTCTCTCTTCTCCTCTCCTCGTTCTCCCCCTTGGAGTGTGTGGGTGTGTGTTGGGTTGGTGTGTTGACGGCTGGTTTTAACCTGTGGGGCATTTATTAGCTCAGTGCACCACAGGTGTGCAGCCTCAGCCAGCCCGGACTAATTAGCCTGACTGGGGGCCAGGTGAGGCTGCTAAAACCTACCACCAACAACACACACTCCACAGTATATAGATATACCACATATTACTGGTATATATCTAGATTATGCATTTTATTCATGAATAATAATCCAATAATGAATTAATTGAAGTCGCTTTGGATCAAAGCGTCTGCCAAATTCCCTAATAAATGTAAATGTAAATGTAAATGTAAATGCCTTGCAACCAGTTTAACTATGCCAAGAAAGTTTGAATTTCATCCTTATTATTTACCATTATCTTTGTTATCATCATCATTATCATCGTTATCATTATCATTAGCAGTAGTAGCGCTGGTAGCAGTGCCGTTGTTATGTTGCGACGATAATATTGTTTGATTTTCCCTAATTACAATGAAGTCCTTCGTTTAGCGGATCTCTCTCACATTTTTGTTGTTATTGTTGTTATTGTATTGTGTTGTTTTTTCCCGCGTCTCGCGCATAATTAAACCGCGGCTGCGTTGCCACGGCATCCCGGACGTCATCTTCATCCGGGGCGCGTTGAACACAGACTGGAAGCTCGCGAAACGTTTTACCTAAACGGCAATTTTTGCTTTCTTCAGCGGGCAGATGAAAATGATTTATAAAGGGGACATTTATTGCCACCAGGTGTGAACGTGATTTAGCCATCGCGAGCCGTTTGACAATTGCCATGCGACTACCGTCTAGTGGGAACGTGGGGAAAGTCCACCGAGATGTCTGAAAAAGCCCACCGGAAAAAATCGGAGAGAGTTAATTCACCCACCATGACACAACACGGAATCCGCTGAGACCGCTGTTACCATGGCTACGGCATGACCCCGGGAGTAAGAGCGAGCGCTGTTACCTGAGCGTTAACTATCGATCGAGCTCGGTGGGTGTGATGCTATTTCGGTGGGGGGGCTTCAACAGCGGCCTCGTGTCATGTGACTGTTCCAGGTGCATCAGTATTACGGCTGCTTACCCGAGGACAAGGTCCCGTACGTGAACAGCCCGGGAGAGAAGTATCGCATGAACAACTTCTTCAGCAGCTGCCCGCACACGACAATGAGGTAAACGACGGTTTGTCATTTGGCTTAAAGAGTCTTAAAGGTCCCCTATTATACCACCGGGTGCGAGAGTGTGATTGGCCATTGCAAGCCGTTCGACAATTGCCATGTGACTACCAGCGTCTAGTGACATCACAAGTGGGAATGTACCACCTAGTATGTATGCTGACTAGATCAGTCCACCTGCCGGTGCGGTTCCCACTGGGGTAGGCCGGTAGACTGATCTAGTCATCATCATACATCGCGGTGGTACATTCCCACTTGTGATGTCACTAGACGGTAGCCACGGTAGCCTTGCAGCGGCTGATCACGCTTACACCTGGTGGTGTAATATGTGTGACTAGTCATGGCTATGTGCGTCTAGATGTTGAGGTTTCGTCTCTCCGCCGCTCAGGTGCGCTACTGCAACTCTCTAGACGAGGAGGAGAAACGTGAGCTGAAGCTCTTCAGTAACCAGCGCAAGATGGACAACCTGGGCAGGGGCAGCGTACGGCCTTTCCCCCTCAACATCAGCGGCGCCGGGTGTGAGCAGGTGAGCAGGCTCTCTCACGTTCCTCCGCAAGATCGGAACGTCCTGTTTGTATTATATCGTATTGTATTTTGTTTGGGCCGATCGCATGGCCTCCAGTGTGTATTGTTGCTTGAAGCCTTCTGAAGAGCCACTCACCTTTCTCAAGACTTGACACAACACTGCACTTCCTCGGGTCGAGAAATCTAATACATACAGTACATACTGTACATACAGAGACTCCTCTAATATTGTTCTTATTGGTAACACAATAACACAATAATTTACGGAACAGATATTCACCATTCACTAGTTGCTTATTAGCATGCATATTCGTAGCACATTGGCTCTTTATTAGTCATTGTAAAGCACTTATTATTATTATTATTATTATTATCATAATTTCATTTAGTTTATTATTATAGTTAGCTAATAGGCCTATCATATTAAAACATAACACGACAACAGAAGAAGATTGTAGTCCAGAATCTTCTTGTATCTTAAGGTATATATCTGTAGATTGTCTGCACATTGCCTTTCTCTCTCTATACGCGTTCTGGCTTCTGTGTCATTTAAAATAGAAACCGCTTCTCCCGTCGTCTACTGATTACTTTCTGCGTAATCTCCCTGCATCACCCCTGCCCCCCCCCCCCCCCCCCCGCCCCCCCCACAGTGCGGCGGGCAGATAAACGGCGGGGAGATCGTGGTGTTTGCCGCCAGGACCGGCCACAGCCAGTGCTGGCACCCCCAGTGCTTTGTGTGCAACATGTGCGAGGAGCTGCTGGTGGACCTCATCTACTTCCACCAGGACGGGAAGATCTTCTGTGGCCGGCACCACGCCGAGAGGCTGAAGCCCCGCTGCTGTGCCTGCGACGAGGTACGCGGTGGTGGTGCGCGGGCCCGGGGGGAAAAAAAAAAAGAGCCTTCAAAGGGTTTCACAGGGGCCATGAAACGGTTGATTTAGGTCAAAGAGCCTTTCAACTGCGCTCTGAATTAATAATGTGAAACACACACACACACACACACACACGTACACCCGCGTAGCTGCTGCCTTTAACAGAGTAAAAGGCAGCAGCCACCGTCTCTGGTGAAACACAGCTTGTAAAACAGCCACATTTGCCTCTTCGCCTATCAGTCAAATGTTCTAAATGTTGCCTTCTTCGAGCGGACCGAGTGCGTTAAAGTGGTAATGTCGAAGATTTTCCTGAAGATAAATGTCTTCAGGTGAATAAAATGGCTGATGACGCTCTATCACCGAACGAGTTAACTCTCAATGGTGACTGAGCCTACGGTCCACTGATGAAAGCCCTTGCATTTGCAGTGTTTTTGGGTGGCGAGTCGCCTTTCCCGCACAAGATTTAAAATGCGGTGCACAGTCAGTGACCAGCAATGTTTGGTCCCATGGACGTCCTCCAGAGAGCATTGTTTTTTTCGGTCTCTGCCCAGAGTAAGACATTGCAGACACTGTTTGGATGCAATTCCGGTTTTCGCCATAGGTGTCGCCAAACAGCCCGAAATGTAGATTTTTTTCGGGATTACCAGTTTAATATCAATTGTGCACCCGTTATTCTGTTCCACCGATACAGATCATCTTCGCTGACGAGTGCACGGAGGCGGAGGGCCGTCACTGGCACATGAAGCACTTCTGCTGCTTCGAGTGCGAGGTGACGCTGGGCGGCCAGCGGTACATCATGAAGGATGGACGCCCGCACTGCTGCAACTGCTTCGAGTCGCTCTACGCCGAGTACTGGCGACGCCTGCGGCGAGCACATAGGTGAGCAACCGCCAGCGCTGCAGGCTAACGGAGCCCCAGACCTTAGACCAGGGGTGTCAAACATGTGGTCCGGGGGCCGGATGCGGCCTGCGGGCTGATCCAATCTGGCCCGGGAGGACATTTTATAAAATGGATTGATTTCTGCTTTCTTATTGATTTCTTCACTATATCCATTTATGTATATATTTATGTATATATTTTTTGTGCAATCAAATCATATCTAGATCATCTTATAAGTGAAGCAATCTCCCACGGCCTCATTTGCATATCAGGCGACCGCAAGGCTGGGACCCGACCCCCCTGCAGCAGTAGTAGACATAATTATGACCCTCTGAGCTGCACCGCACCGCCCCTGTACGGTAGCAGGCCCTTACAAGCACAAGGATGGAGTCAAAACACGGGAGGAGAGACGCGCCACACGCTAACCGTAAAGGAAGGCAAAGCTCCAGGGAGGACGTGAGGGAAGGGATTTAACAATGGGTAGCATATGCCCCCCCCTCCCACCCCCACCCACCCCCACCCACCCCCCCGGCCCTCCGCCGCAGCTGCAGCCGAGCGGAGCGGAGAGGCGTAGTCCACGCAGCGAGAGGTGGATGCTTATTATGCTCCCCGGCTGCAGCGGCAGCGAGCAACAAGCAGAATCCTCCTCCTGCTTGTTTCGGATGACGCCACGCGGCCGCGGCCAGATGGAAGATGATTAGTTCCCCCAGAGCTTGGAACACGTACAACGAAATGTGTTATGTTATTTTACCAGGCAACCGCATAATCAGGCGTTTGAGTGTAACCGAACAAATATTATTCTCCCCTCAGGGACATCCACCCAGGTAGCGCCAGAGCTCATTAATTCATGATATATTATTTATTATCGTTTCTTTTTATGTCACAGAAATAACCAGATGCACATATTTCTGATTAGTTCCTCCTACAGGAACACCATAAAAGCTGTAGTTTCATGTTTATATTCTTCCAGGTCCACACTTTGTTCTTAGAACTGCTCAAACCAAGTGGCGTCATTGCTTCCGGTATATAATCAGCCCCCATCGCCATTTCAAATTGAGAAACATCTCATTGATGTCATATTTACCATATCGTCTAACAACTACATACTGTAGGTGCATCAAAGTTACGTGTGCGGCTTGACTTGCAGGGATTGACCAGGGCCAGATGACCTACGACGGGCAGCACTGGCACGCCACGGAGGAGTGCTTTGTCTGCGCCCGCTGCAAGCGCTCCCTGCTGGGCCGACCGTTCCTCCCCAAGCAGGGCCAGATCTTCTGCTCGCGTTCCTGCAGTGCCGGACAGGTAAGCCAGCGTTTGTGTCGGAGAATGCAATGAATTCATAGCACGGCAACGGAATGAATCCCACCCATTTGTTAGTTTTTACATTGACTAACCAACATGTGACTTTCACGTCAACCACTCAGGAACCAGATGAATCCGACTCTTCAGACTCGGCCTTCCAGAGCGCTCGGTCCCGGGAGTCCCGCCACAGCACCAAGGTCGGAAAAAAGGAACGTCGGAATGCCAGCCAGGAGCGACGGAACGCCGAGGCCCGGCAGCAGCCAGCGTCGGCCGCGCCCATGCCGGACCGCATGTCCGCCGAGATCGACCCGCTCTCGGTTCAGATGGACCGCCTGAGCGTCTCCTCCGGGCCGACGCCCAGCA
Source organism: Coryphaenoides rupestris (assembly GCA_002895965.2). Taxonomy (NCBI): domain Eukaryota; kingdom Metazoa; phylum Chordata; class Actinopteri; order Gadiformes; family Macrouridae; genus Coryphaenoides; species Coryphaenoides rupestris. The sequence continues at coordinate 68,195 of PIJE02000724.1, read as the reverse complement.
GGACCCCGAGCAGAACCCCCAGCCGCACGCCCAGCCGCGCCCCCAGCCTCAACCAGGTGTGGATGAGCAGGGACGAGGCCTACCCGTCTGCCGCCTACGAAAGCGCCAAGCGGGAGGCCTCTCCCACTCCGACGCCCATCCAGATGCTGGGCCAATGTAACCCCAGACAGGGCTACAACCCCAACTCAAACCCTCACCCACCAGCACAGAGCCCTGTCAACCCGGGGAAGAGGCCTGACTCCTGGGGGAAGGAACAAGGAAACACCAAGAGAACCCCCATGGCCGCGCTGAGGGGCCAATCGTTCAACGAAAACTGGATCCATCACAGCCAGGACGAGTTCCGGCCCACAAAGCTCCGCACCCAGATGAGCTTCAACGAGGTGTCCAGCCAGGGCCAGGGCTTCTCTGACAAGAAGAGCATCAGCCTGCATGGCTTCCAGCGGGATAACCGCCCACCGCTGACTCGCAGGAACCCTGTCAACGGCATGAGTTTCCAAGAAACGCTCACTCCTCTGGAACAGACTCCCCGCGGATCCATGGACTCCCTGATCACAGCCAACCATCCAGCAGGTGAAGTATTGTTTCATACAAAGGAAAGCACAGATGGGGTATATATAGAATATTATGACACACGTAGTCCAATGCAGTTTTTGATGCGGTCTTTTGTCTTGTTTTGTTTTGTCTTTACAGGAAACTCTCTGGATGGGGTCACTAAGCGCCAGGAGCATCTGTCCCGGTTCTCCATGCCAGACCTGAGTAAGGACTCGGGGGTGAATGTGTCCGAGAAGAGCCACATGGGCACCCTGAGTTCCTCCGTGCAGTTCCACAGCACCGAGTCCCTCTCCTCCACTCGACTGTACGGGAACATGGATGCTGCGCTGAGGGTGGGCTACCCCCTGCAGTACTGGGACCCTTCCCGGCCCCTGGCCTTCAAAGGCCACGGCGGCCACGGCGGCCTGATGGGCAGCAGCGGGAACATACGCATGACTTCCATGAGCGAGAGGACCCCTCGCCGGCACCCCAACAACGGGCAGGAACCCGTATCCCAGCAACAGCAACCGCAGCCGAGGAGCCGCAAGCACCGGCGCGGTAACCACGGCAACGGCCAGCACCGCAACAGCGGGCGGCACCACAAGCGATCACGCCGCTCCCGCTCCGACAACGCCCTGCACCTGGTGGCCGACCGGCCGGCCCACCTGGCGGAGCTGCCGCCGCACCGCCGTGTGCAAGAGGACTACGACCGCTTCCCCGCCGGCCACGCCGCCCGGGAGCTGCTGCTGGGCCTGGTGCCGGGCGGCTACAGGCAGCAGCAGCTGCAGCAGCAGCAGTACCGGCCCTGTCCCCGCACCACCTCGGACCTCACCCTGCAGAACGCGGGCTGGCAGCCGCCGGGCCCCGGTGGCAGCGGCGGGCCGCACTGGGCCGACGCCTACCGGGAGGGGGCGGACCCCTGGTGCTCCAGCTGCTCCTCCACCTCGGGGTCGGAGGAGGGGGAGGACGAGGGCTACTTCCTGGGTGAGGCCATCCCACGGCCGGTGCAGCTTCGCTACATCAACAACGAGGAGCTGCGGCATCGCTACAGCCCCTCTGGGATGCCGGGCGGCGGCGGCGGCAGCGGCGGCGGGGGGCACCACCACGCGGCCCTGCACCACGGACCCGGGGGTCACGGGGGTCAGATGCACACCCGCCAACGGAGAAAGAGCAAGAACTGTGTCATCTCCTAGACCCGAGAGGGGGCGAGGGAGAGGGGAGTACGGGGAATGGGAGGGCCGGGGGGGGGGGATGGGGGGCGGGGGGAAGGTAGAGGGATGTGTGTGTGTGGGCAGGTGTGTGCGTGGGCAGGTGTGTGTGTGTGGGCAGGTGTGAGGAGCGGGAGGGGGGGGGGAATGTGTGTAAGTGAGACGGTGGACTGAGACCGCGTGTACAGTAAGATGGAGAGAAAGGCGGGAGCACGGAGGCGACGACGAAGAAAGGAAAATGGCGGTTTGTGATCTTTCACAGAATGACGTTATGAATGAGAATGACGTTAATGACCGCAGGACGATGGATTACACAGCCAATCAAGGGACAGCTACACAGCGATCTGTTTGATCGGTAATCGTGCATATAGTCTGGTCTAGCAAATAACGGGCTAACCGTGTGCGTGTGTGTGTACGTGTGTGTGTGTGTGTGTGTATGTGTGTGTGCGTGCGTGTGTGTGTGTTTATACCCTTTGTACCAGATACCAGAGAGTCCTTTTAAACATGTCCAAAGGCGAGAGCGGCGTTTTTTTGTATCTGCTGTCGTCACTGGACTGTATTGGCCCGGCTCTGCTCTGCACGGCCTCAGTCGGCACTCGGGGGGAAAACCAGGCTGGAGTGAAGCTACTTAGGAGTGTGTTGGACTCGGGAAAGGTGTGTGTGGGATAGGGAATAGCGAGGATACACAACAACTGTGCGGCGATCGGGTTTCCTGAGCGCATAGGAGGTTTAAGTTTACCCTCAGCGGACTCCACAAAGCTGCGGGGATACAGTGTTGTGGGGCTCGCGGACCAAGTTATTATCACCTTGTGTAAATAGTCTGTTCCACCATGCTCTCTCTCTCTCTCTCCCTCTCTCTCTCTCTCTCTCTCTCTCTCTCTCTCCCTCTCTCTCTCTCTCTCCTCTCTCTCTCTCCATAGACCGCTCTCCATGCTTTCGAGGACAGACCGCTAGATAGGCAACTCCCCTCCATGTTCTTTCAGGCAAAGTAACGTCTGGTACGGTCCTGTCTTCTCTTTTTTTCCTTCAACATACTTCTTTTACTTTTCCTTTTTTTTAAATACGTATTATTTTTAGTTCCATATGGATACATGAAAAGGAAAAATTATTAGTGACAATAAATTATCGCTACCTGTTTAATGTATATAAAGTCGACACAAAAAAAGGAAATAAAAAATGTCTTTAAAGTATTGGATGTGGTAATGTAAATGTTATGTACATATGGTCTTACATATTTATATATAAATATATTTTGTAACTTAAGAATCATTATTTGTATAAGGCAGGGTAGAGGTAGGAGGATTTGCATGTACCTTTTAATGTCGTCGTCCTATATGGAAATAAAGTGTGCTACCATGAGTAACCAGAGGGGGTGCCGGTTCATGTCCCAGCTTCCTGTGCTGCTCATCCTCACATGTTGCGCAATACCCTGGTTTCTAGAAAAAAGCATCTACCCTCTGATATTGAATAAACCCGTGTGCGGTGAACGGTGTGATTCACTAATACTATAAAGCCATACAAAAACACAATTTCTTTGGGTGCATCTTCTTCATAAAAACTCTGAGACACAACAAAGACCATTTGGCTCGAGCTTTTGCAAAAAACGACTTTTATGATCACATTATCACATAACGTCTGACTCGTGGACACGGGTTCACGGCCAATCACCTGTAGGTCATGATGTGTCAGGCAGAGGGGTGAACACTGTGGGTGACTTTTGACAGGCAGCAATAATCTCTCACTCACTCACTCACTCACTCACTCACTCACACACCCCATTAGAATTAAAACAGGTGCACGTGTGTGTCTACTGGGAGTCATACTGGGCTATAAATTCGTCCATGGCTGCAGCACAGCGCACGGCGATGTCGCGGAGGTTCTCCTGCAGAGCCAAGCCGATGGGCTCCGCCAGCGTCGGGTCCCGGGAGACCAGCCTCCGCACCACGTGGCCGAACGTTCCACAGTCCCGACGATACACCTGGAGACCACACACACACACACGCACCGCACACACACACGCACACACACACACACACATGCACACACATATCGTACATGCAGAAACACACACATATATGCACACACACATGCATGGACATATATGCACACGCAGACACACATGCATGCACATGCACACACATACACACACATGCACGCACACACATGCACACACGCACACACACACATCTTATTTAGTTGTGCTTTGATGCCAGTGTGCCTTTAATGTGCACAGTGCTACGATGGTTTGAGATAACACGGCTAGATTAGCATCCATTTCATCCTTTTTCAAATCCTTTCAAATCGTCGGCATTGTGGCATTGTGACCATTTGAGGGTTTTTATTTTAAGTGCCTGCCAATGTGTGTGTTTGTGTGCGTGCGTGAGTGCGTGTGTGTGTGCGCCCGTCTGTGTGTGTGTGTGTGTGCATGCACCGTGCAAAGCTACCTGTATCCACACGGCTTTCTCAAAGAGAGAGAGAGCCTACTTTCTGCTGTAACCATGGAGATGGGGGAAAAAAAAAAATAAGGGACCTTCTCTTAAAATTTTAAGTGGACAGAGAGAGACAGACACACACACACACACACACACACACGGTGGAGCGAGGTCTTCACGTGACACGCTGTTACATGGACGAGTCATGCTCTTCAAGCACACCGCCACCGCCGTCGACGACCACGCTGCGCTTTTACAACGACATTTTCACTCACCGCGAAAGAAAGACAACATTACATTGCCCCTATGAATCCAGGCTCTGTGTGTGTGAGTGAGTGAGTGAGTGAGTGAGTGAGTGAGTGAGTGAGTGTGTGTGTGTGTGTGTGTGTGTGTGTGTGTGTGTGTGTGTTACGGTCCGCTAGGCCGGGCCTTGTTTTGTGTTTTGAGTGCGGCTGCCCCTCCTCTCATGGCAGGCAGGCAGCATTGTGGCAGACCTGTGGCAGCGTGGCAGACCTGTGGCATCAGATGTGTTTGGAACCGCTGATCATGTGGCTTAAGAGAGGGTACGTCAGATTTGTTGTTGGATTCGTTCTTGGACCGTCGGATTATTTGTCGATTGGACCGTAGGACCTTGGGCCATTGACCATTTGATATAGCCTTGGTGGCTTGCTGATTGATGCTTTCTGTTGTCCAATAATACATTTGACAATAGTACATTTGACTCCTCCGTTCCTCCCCCCCTTATTTCTTGTTACACGCAGCGCGAGGCTGTAACAGTGCTATATAATTTTGTTCACGTGTGTTCAGGCGAGTCATAAATTGGTCGGCAACATGCCAAGCTCTAAAAATTATTTGATTTGGATATTTGGATTTGTCAGTGTGTGTTTATATTCTACATCAATTTTTCAACCCATTTTGATCCCATTTCAAACAACTCATCGTATGAATAAAAGCCAACCTTGTTATTTCACACATATTTCACCCTGAACTAAACTGGTAAATAGTTGTATAAACTGGTTCTGGTCCAGAGCTCTTGAGGTTGGGTTTCTCTCCCCAAAACAGTTTATTAACAGCTTTCTCTTCACCTGTCCGGATCAATTCTGAATGATCAAGGTGTGTGTGTGTGTGTGTGTGTGTGTGTGTGTGCGTGTGCATACGTGCATGTCAGTCTACCAGTTACTCCACATTAAATGAAGCTTCACGACACTGACACTGACCCCCCCCCCCCCCCCGGAGACATGTAGCTAAGCTAAGCTAAGCTACTGCAGCAGGGCAGCAGTACCACATCAAAGCGAAGTCTTGTCTTTTCTCTTTTTCCTTTTCTCTTTGACGGTGAACTGACTTCATTCCAAGTCAACGCTATCTCAGTGATCAATAAAGCTGTCAGTCAAACAGATGAGGGAGCCAACCGCTGTTCAGTTCAGTTGTTCATTACAACAATAAGCTCCAGAACCAATTTGGCAAGAAACACAAACACAGAAAACATGTGCTCCACGTGATAACAAAAAGCAGGTGTGGAGAGTGTGTGTATGTTCATTCATGTTAGTGTGTGTGTGCATGCGTGTGTGTGTGTGCATGAGTGTGTTTGTGAGTATGTGTATACATGTCTATGTCTGTGTGTGTGTGTGTGTGTGTGTGTGTATGTGTGTTTATGCCTGTATTTGTGTATTTGTGTGTTTGTGTGTTTGTGTGAGCGCATGCCTGAGATGTGCGTGTGTGTGTGTGCGTGTGTGTGTGTGAGTGTATGCGCATGTGCGTGTGTGCGTGTGTGGTACCTGCTCTATCTCCTTCCTTTTCTGTTGGATGGCTGTGTTCCTCGCGGCTTCCTGCTCGACAGACGACGGTGGCTCCGCCCCTCCGCTTCGATCTGTCGTACTTTGGGCTCTGTTGAGGCTCGGGGTTAACTACAAAATGAACAATGAAAGTGTTATATTATAAACTGGCGCAAGACAACAAATCAGTCGTAACAGAAAGGCTGTGGCAACACTGTGTGTGTGTGCATATGTGTGTGTGTGTGTTTACCTCCTCTATCTCTTCCCTCTTCTGTTGGATGGCTGTGCTCCACGCAGCTTCCTGGTTGACAGGCGACGGTAGCTCCGCCCCTCTTGTTTGATCTGTCTTACGGTGGGCTCTCACGCTGCCTGATGTTAACTACAAAATAACAATGATGTTAAAATGTTATAAACAGGCGCAAGACAACACAACCGTGTGCGTGTGTGTGTGCGCGCACGTGTGTGTGTGGCTGGCTTACAGATGACGGTTGCTCCGCCCCCTTTTCTTTGGTCCGAGCGTATTTACGTGCCGGGGTAAACTACGAAATTACAAAAATGAAATAAAAGTTCATGAAGTGAAGCAACACAACACACGAATGGTGACAATGAAGGTCGCCTGCCCTCCAGGTGTGTATGCGTACACACACCTGGAGGGCAGGTGACCACATGAATAATTACTGCATATCGGTATGTGTGTGTGTGTGTGTGTGTGTGTGCGCATGCCTGACCAGCCACACCACACACACACACACACACACACACACACGCACAGCTCACTCACAAACGCACGTATGCACATATACGCACACGCTCATAAAGTCATGCACATGCTCACGCACACACGCATGCACGTACACACACACACACACACACGGTCGGGTATAAATCTGAAAAATACATCTAATCTACTGTAGGAAGTCCTCAGTGTTGCCACAGCCTTTCTGTTACGACTGATTTGTTGTCTTGCGCCAGTTTATAACACATTCATTGTTCATTTTGTAGTTCACCACGAGCCGCGACAGAGCCCAACGTACGACAGATCGAAGAGGAGGGGCGGAGCCACCGTCGTATGTCAACCAAGAAGCCGCGTGGAACACAGCCATCCAACAGAAAAGGAAGGAGATAGAGGAGGTACCTCACACGCACATGCGCATACACTCACACACACACACGCACACACACACACACAGGCACACATGCACAGCTCAGGCATGCGCACACACACGCGCACACACACACACACCGATATGCATTAATTATCCATGTGTGTGTGCGTACACACACATGGAGGGCAGGTGCCCTTCATTGTCATCATTCGTGTGTTGTGTTGCTTCACTTTATGAACTTTTATTTAATTTTTGTAATTTCGTAGTTTACTCCGGCACGTAAACACGATTGGACCAAAGAAAAGGGGGCGGAGCAACCGTCATCTGTAAGCCAGCCACACACACACGCACACGCACACACACACACACACACACACACGGTTGGGTTGTCTTGCGCCTGTTTATAACATTTTAACATCATTGTCATTTTGTAGTTAACATCAGGCAGCGTGAGAGCCCACCGTAAGACAGATCAAACAAGAGGGGCGGAGCTACCGTCGCCTGTCAACCAGGAAGCTGCGTGGAGCACATCCATCCATCAGAAGAGGGAAGAGATAGAGGAGGTAAACACACACACACACACATATGCACACGCACACACACACACACACACGCACAGCTCACTCACAAACGCACGCATGCACATACACGCACACGCACATGCTCATAAAGTCATGCACATGCTCACGCACACACGCATGCACGTACACACACACACACACACACGGTCGGGTATAAATCTGAAAAATACATCTAATCTACTGTAGGAAGTCCTCAGTGTTGCCACAGCCTTTCTGTTACGACTGATTTGTTGTCTTGCGCCAGTTTATAACACCTTGATTGTTCATTTTGTAGTTCACCACGAGCCGCGACAGAGCCCAACGTACGACAGATCGAAGAGGAGGGGCGGAGCCACCGTCGTCTGTCAACCAAGAAGCCGCGTGGAACACAGACATCCAACAGAAAAGGAAGGAGATAGAGGAGGTACCTTACACGCACATGCGCATACACTCACACACACACACGCACACACACACACACACAGGCGCACATGCACAGCTCAGGCATGCGCACACACACGCGCACACACACACACACACACACACGGTCGGGTATAAATCTGAAAAATACATCTAATCTACTGTAGGAAGTCCTCAGTGTTGCCACAGCCTTTCTGTTACGACTGATTTGTTGTCTTGCGCCAGTTTATAACACATTCATTGTTCATTTTGTAGTTCACCACGAGCCGCGACAGAGCCCAACGTACGACAGATCGAAGAGGAGGGGCGGAGCCACCGTCGTCTGTCAACCAAGAAGCCGCGTGGAACACAGCCATCCAACAGAAAAGGAAGGGAGATAGAGGAGGGTACCTCACACGCACATGCGCATACACTCACACACCACACGCACACACCACACCACACCAGTGCGCACATTGGCACAGCTCAGGCATGCGCACACACACGCGCACCAACACACACACACGGGTTCGGTATAAATCTGGAAAAAATACATCTAATCTACTGTAGGAAGTCCTCAGTGTTGCCACAGCCTTTCTGTTACGACTGATTTGTTGTCTTGCGCCAGTTTATAACACATTCATTGTTCATTTTGTAGTTCACCACGAGCCGCGACAGAGCCCAACGTACGACAGATCGAAGAGGAGGGGCGGAGCCACCGTCGTCTGTCAACCAAGAAGCCGCGTGGAACACAGCCATCCAACAGAAAAGGAAGGGATAGAGGAGGTACCTCACACGCACATGCGCATACACTCACACACACACACGCACACACACACACACAGGCGCACATGCACAGCTCAGGCATGCGCCACACACGACGCGCACACACAACACACACACCGATATGCAGTAATTATTCATGTGGTCACCTGCCCTCCAGGTGTGTGTACGCATACACACCTGGAGGGCAGGCGACCTTCATTGTCACCATTCGTGTGTTGTGTTGCTTCACTTCATGAACTTTTATTTCATTTTTGTAATTTCGTAGTTTACCCCGGCACGTAAATACGCTCGGACCAAAGAAAAGGGGGCGGAGCAACCGTCATCTGTAAGCCAGCCACACACACACGCGCGCGCACACACACACGCACACGGTTGTGCTTGTCTTGCGCCTGTTTATAACATTTTAACATCATTGTTATTTTGTAGTTAACATCAGGCAGCGTGAGAGCCCACCGTAAGACAGATCAAACAAGAGGGGCGGAGCTACCGTCGCCTGTCAACCAGGAAGCTGCTCGGAGCACAGCCATCCAACAGAAGAGGGAAGAGATAGAGGAGGTAAACACACACACACACATATGCACACACACACAGTGTTGCCACAGCCTTTCTGTTACGACTGATTTGTTGTCTTGCGCCAGTTTTATAATATAACACTTTCATTGTTAATTTTGTAGTTAACCCCGAGCCTCAACAGAGCCAAAGTACGACAGATCGAAGCGGAGGGGCGGAGCCACCGTCGTCTGTCGAGCAGGAAGCCGGCGAGGAACACAGCCATCCAACAGAAAAGGAAGGAGATAGAGGCAGGTACCACACACGCACACACGCACATGCGGCATACACTCACACACAACGCACACACACACACGCACATCTCAGGCATGCGCTCACACAAACAACACAAACACACAAATACACAAAACTACAGGCATAAACACAGCATACACACACACACACACCACACACACACACCCAGACATAGACATGTATACACATACTCACAAACACACTCATGCACACACCACACACGCATGCACACACACACTAACATGAATGAACATACACACACTCTCCACACCTGCTTTATGTTATCATGTGGAACACATGTTTTCTGTGTTTGTGTTTCTTGCCAAATTGGTTCTGGAGCCGCGAGAGCAGAGCAGCTTATTGTTAATGAGCAACTGAACTGAACAGCGGTTGGCTCCCCTCATCTGTTTTGACTGACAGCTTTATTGATCACTGAGATAGCGTTGCTTGGAATGAAGTCAGTTCACCGTCAAAGAGAAAAGGGAAAAAGAGAAAAGACAAGACTTCGCTTTTGATGTGGTACTGCTGCCCTGCTGCAAGTAGCTTAGCTTAGCTTAGCTACATGTCTCCGGGGGGGGGGGGGGGCTCAGTGTCAGTGTCGTGAAGCCTTCATTTTAATGTGGAGTAACTGGTAGACTGACATGCACGGTATGCACACGCACACACCACACACACACACACACTCCTTGATCATTCAGAATTGATCCGGACAGGTGAAGAGAAAGCTGTTAATAAACTGTTTTGGGGAGAGAAACCCCAACCTCAAGAGCTCTGGACAGAACCAGTTTAACCAGTTTAGTTCAGGGTGAAATATGTGTGAAATAACAAGGTTGGCTTTTATTCATACGATGAGTTGTTTGAAATGGGATCAAAATGGGTTGAAAAATTGATGTAGAATATAAACACACACTGACAAATCCAAATATCCAAATCAAATAATTTTTAGAGCATGGCATGTTGCCGACCAATTTATGACTCGCCTGAACACACGTGAACAAAATTATACAGCACTGTTACAGCCTCGCGCTGCGTGTAACAAGAAATAAGGGGAGGAGGAACGGAGGAGTCAAATGTACTATTGTCAAATGTATTATTGGACAACAGAAAGCATCAATCAGCAAGCCACCAAGGCTATATCAAATGGTCAATGGCCCAAGGTCCTACGGTCCAATCGACAAATAATCCGACGGTCCAAGAACGAATCCAACAACAAATCTGACATACCCTCTCTTAAGCCACATGATCAGCGGTTCCAAACACATCTGATGCCACAGGTCTGCCACGCTGCCACAGGTCTGCCACAATGGTGCCTGCCATGAGAGGAGGGGCAGCCGCACTCAAAACACAAAACAAGGCCCAGCCTAGACCGTAAACACACACACACACACACACACACACACACACACACACACACACACACACACTCATCACTCACCCTCTCCTCAACCCTTCTCCACTGTGTGTGTGTGTGTGTGTGTGTGTGTGTGTGTGTGTGTGTGTGTGTGTGTGTGTGTGTGTGTGTGTGTGTGTGTTACCTCTATCTCCTCCCTCTTCACTTGGATGGCTGGTTTCCTAGCAGCTGCCTGACTGACAGGTTCAGACTCTTGAAGCTCTTTGGACTGAGCTTTCTTTGCCTACAAAATGACAATGAAATAAAAGTTTATAATACGGACCATAATCCCAGACCACCTGGAAATGTGCACAGGTAGATCAGCCTCATAGCCCCACCCTCGACACGCCCACATTTAACCATATATGGTCTCAATATCATGTGCAATAGCACTTTTCAATACCATTGCCAACTTTTCTATTCTAGGTAACTTATTTTACTAGTATGTTTCTTACATTTACTGTTACTCTATTAGGCGTCTACACTTTACATTTATGATTCTATTTTTTTATTCTTTAATCTGAGCAACCTCTGGCACAAGAATTTCCTTCAGGATTAATAAAGTTTCATCTTATCTTATATGGTCAATGCAAAGCACCACAATGATTAATGCACATCAATGTGTGTGTGTGTGTGTGTGTGTGTGTGTGGTACCTCCTCTATCTCCTTCCTCTTCTGTAGGAGGGCTGCATGACGGGCAGCTTCAGCCTCTTCAAGCTCCGCCCATCTTTCTTTGTCCCGAGCTTTAATACGTGCCAGTGTAAACTACAAAATGACAACGAATTAAAAGTTTAGGATAAACTGCTGCAAGACAGTGAATGAAACGACACAGCGACAGAATGTTCTAATCAGGATTTATACTCCTTATAACTTATAATAATAACTTCATTTATATTGGCCTAGCACCTTTAAAAAAACAGCATCTACAAAGTGCTTGTACTGCAGTAAAACAAGTAGATATGCTGTCAGAACAAAGAACAACAACTCGGAAGGATAAAACCGTAAAACATAAAACGACGTCATAACGTCATAACATTGAAATTACAAATAGACCAAAAGATCTCATTAAAATTGCAGATGTACGGCAGCTGTAAAAACGGCGTCACAAGAAGCCAACATGTTTCCAGAAGGGATTTCAATGACATGCAGAGTCTGCCTGGCAGGTCGCTCCAAAACGGCCCCTCGCCCGCTCACCTTACGACCTTAGCCGTTAGCCTGTAGCCTGTGGCGCGGTTAGCGGGGACCCCACACCGGAGGGCCCAAGGCTACGGCTCACAACGGGTTCCAAACGTATAACGCCGGGGGCCAGACCTAGGCGAGCTTTTAAACGTTGGTAGAATCTTGATAATGAATTCTGGACTGAACGGGGGGGGACCACAATGTTGAGCGGGCCGAGACCGGGGTGTTTCGACTTGCTGTCGGCGATTGCTGCCCCTGAGAAGCTTAGCTGTCCCCCATTTTGGACTGTAACTGGCGGCGGGAAAGTGCCATCCGGTAGACGTTGCGGGCGAGAAGGGAGTCGTCTAGTCGAGGAGAGATTAGGATGTCCGTCTATCACCTTCTCTAGGTCGGTGTGAGAGAGGAAGGATCTCACTTTAACTGAGCTCGTTCTGATCTGCAGAAGACACGACGGGTTTTGGTTTGGCTCCAATATTCTACCTGTGAGTCGAGTCGAGAGTCACATAAACACGGATGGCTGCTTCTGACATGTCTTTTCCATTGGTTGACTCTGGCTTTTGATTGGTTGACTCTGGCTTTTGATTGGTTGACTCTGGCTTTTGATTGGTAGACTCTGGCTTTTGATTGGTTGACTCCGACTTTTGATTGGTTGACTCCGGCTTTTGATTGTTTGCGGCTGAAATATACTACGGACTCAGACTGTCGAGAGTCACAGCGACGTCCGTCTTCATACACACGGATGGCTGCTTCTGACATGTGTTTTTGTTTGGTGACTCTGGCTTTTGATTGGTTGACCTCGGCTTTTGATTGGTTGACTCTGGCTTTTGATTGGTTGACTCTGCTTTCCATTCTATTCAGGTATTGCACTGTGAACCTCTGACGTGAGCTGTGCTTGTTGTTGTCTTATTGTTGTTCTTGCTGTTGGCTGCGGATGCTGCGTTGCGTTACTGATGTGGTCATTTGCATTAAGTTCTAAGACGTATTCCTCTTAAAATCCTGGCCGTGTCCCAAATGTCCCCGAGCAGGACAATAAAGATTGCACTTGAATGGGAGCCCAGAGCGACTGCCATTAATATTAACAGAGTTGGCGAAGTAATAGATTTGGATTCTTTGGAGCTGGAGGAAATGTTGTGGCATCCTGCATTGAATAGTCATTAACGCAGGCTGCTGTAACTCATCATTGAACCTTGGCTTTGCACTTTGAGTATCAGTAACAGTCCAAATGTTACACAAACGGTTCAGTGCACTCACTTCATATTGATCGTGGAATTATTCTATTAGGCGTATACACTGGCCATTTATGATTCTATTGTTTTATTCTTATGTTGTTACTTTTGAGCAACCTCTGGCACAAGAATTCTCTTCAGGATGAATAAAGTTTTATCTTATCTTATCTTATATGTTCAATGCAAAGCACCACATGAATAATTAATGCATATCAATGTGTACGTGTGTGTGTGTGTGTGTCTTACCTCGTCTAGCTTCTTCCTCTGGTATTGGAAGGCTGGCCTCGAAGCTGGCCGACCGACTGCCTTTGCCTGCCTGCGAGACTCTTGAAGCTCCGCCCATTTTTCTTTGTACGGAGCTTTATTAAATGCCGGTGTGAACTACAAAATGACAATGAAATAAAAGTTTATAATAAAACTGCCGCAAGACAACAAAGTAACTTTGACAAAGGGAATTAACGGCATCCTAAAGTCATTTTGGAATAACAGACCGTTGCTATGGACGCAGGGCTGCCTCCAACCTTTTAGATCATTTTTAGAATCAATACAATCATTTTTTATATTTTGTGTCAAAGTATTGGCATCTTTAGTAAGTAGCCATGTAATAAGCGGGGCATTTTGTGTGTGCGTGTCGGCGTCCTGCATCGATCTGACTATTTCGCAATCATTCAGCACAGACAACACTCCCGGTGAAATTGGATCTCGATTTCCACCGTTGGCTCGCAGAGGTCATCAGTTAGTTAGTAGAAGCCTCTGTTTGGCGCACAGTCCGAACACAGAACAACCTTCTGTGGAGTCACAGAAACCAACCCTGCACATGGTTTCTGTGACTCCAAGGTCAGCTCCAAGGTTTCCGCCGATCCTGCGTGCACGATTCACCGTTTTCTTATGAAAGCACGGTTATTATTATTATTATTATTATTATTATTATTATTATTATTATTATGAAGGTGTGTGACTCAGCCCGGAACCACCTGTGTCTTCCAATGCATAAGACGACGGACCAACACCATAATCAATTCCCTTTTCTTAAAACCCAAACCCGGTGAGTTCATACAACTCCAAGGCCTCTCTTGACGCTACACTATTGTCTCGTGACAATAATGATGATGAATGGTTGTGTACTCAACGAAAGGGGGGTGGGGTGGGCGAGGAGGGGCGGAGCTTAAAGCAGGTACAACACGATTAATTACCCCCCTCCAATCTAAATGGTAATTTTAAACGTAATCTTATTTTGCTGTGCTGTGCTGTGCTGTGCTATACGATAGGCACGCCACGCCACCATGTCTCCCCGATCGGTTCCACTCTCGTTACCACAAAGAGCAATTAAAAATACATGCGTTGAGTGTTTGTACTCCTGAAGGGAGGAGAGATCATCTGAGCAGTCGGGGGGGTGAGGCTTTTCAGTGAAGTCCTTTCAGAAAAAACATACTTTTATCGGAGAGATGTTTATCGCAGATTTTACTTGAGTTTTAATTTTCTGTGTTTTTTTAATATCTTTTCCTTCACTGTGTTGTTTTTTTTTTAATAAAAAACCATATTGTTTTTATTTGTTTTCTTGTAAAGGACTGTTGATTTTAGGACTTTTCTGGTTTATTTTGCTGCCTTGGTAGGCAGCTTTGCAACATGGATTTTGAACCGTGCTCAATCCAAAAAAAACTATTATGAATATGAAAATGATTATGAACATTATGATTACGGTTCTTATTACTACAACATGTACTCACTGGCTTATCCTTCTCGTGGCTGGGTAGGGTCCGAGGGGGCATATATCCCGAGGAGGCTGTGAGAGAGAGCAGACGAACCGTCACATTAACCCAACAGCATGCATCACATTGCCGTTCTGAACAAAGTAAACGCAAATATATCAGATGGATCTGATGGATTTTTGCCTCTTGCTGCTTTACTGCTATGCATGGCTGTCCATGACTGTGTCTTTGGGCCAGCATTAGCATGTGAGCACACCTCGTGTCCCTGAGTGTCTCCGGCCTGCTGTCGGAATCGGAAGGGGAGATAGTTATTGTTTGCGAGCAGCAGGTGCTCAAATTAATGTTTCTTTGAGCGGAATGCACGAAGGGGAGGGTTGTGGAGAAATCTGCCTCGCAACATTCGACTGCAGTGTTCCGACGAGAAGAGACGGCTTTGTTATGGCTCACTATATACTGTTGGCTGCCTTTCCCTCTCTCTCTCTCTCTCTCTCTCTCTCTCGCACTCTCTCGCCTGCTCACTCATGCCCACTCTCTCGCTCTCTCACCACAGGGTCTATAGGCAGTCACACACACACACACAGACACTCACACACACAGACACACACAAATGCGCACACACACACACACACACACACACAAACCCATCGATGAGTCACCATCATCGCACCATCTCTCAGGCACACCGAAAAACCTGTTCCTCACTCACATACACACACACACACACACACACACAAACACACACACACACACAGGCATACACCTCCACAGTGCTGCAGTATGCGCAGGAATACAGTGGAGTGTGAGGGAAGGAGACAAAAGCATGCCAGCACCACCGGAGATGAGAACGAGATGAAGATCCCCTCCGGCAGCAACGGAGTAACGGATCCACAGCCGGGCTTTGACCGATGATCATAACATAATTAATACACAAACAATCAATCCATCATTAAAATACTACTCTGCACACACATTTCCCTGATTAAGGAGGCAGCGCTTCACTTTTTTACGGCAATAATTATTCTTCGCTAGCCCTCACGGCATTCCTTCATCTTCTGAAGTGATGTCTTATAGTGTAGCTACTATTATACAGTAAATAATCCATATAAATAATCAGGGGTTTGTGATCAAATCCAGAGTTATGTTTGTTGTACACATGCTGAGTATTGTGGCGTGTGCCACAACCCAATACACACACAAACAACAGAACCCGTTGCACAATCCATAAAACGGTCAGAAATTATCCAAATGAGGTGTCTTGACATGACATAATTGGAAAACATTTCCAACAATAAAGATAGCCCACACTGCTACCCGGTGGTGGTAGTGTGTAAATGCATGTGTGTGTGTGTGTGTGTGTGTGTGTGTGTGTGTGTGTGCGTGTACGCGTGCGCGTGCGTGTACGCGTGCGCGTGCACGTGTGTGTGTGTGTGTGTGTGTGTGTGTGTTAACTTGCACCTCTTATGATGACAGTCGAGACATGAACTAAATATCTTACCACCAGGGTCTTTTTCAAAAGGTGGTGGTGGAGTGTGCGGCGGGCGTTTCTTCTCCGCACTTTCTGTCTTTTGCCTTTCCGTCATCATCATCACAATCTTCTTCTTCTTCTTCCTCATCTGATCCAAGTGCATCCACTCAGCGTGGCTGATTTGAGTTTTGGATTTGTGTGCCACACGAGATTTTAAGGTGACGGGGGTGCGTCTCTTGAACCCGAAACAGCTGGAGGGAGGTTTCCAAAAAGGGTGCTCACTGCTTGACAGAAAGGAGAGACAGGGGCCACAAGACTTAGCACTTCATAGATCAAATGTTTTGATCTGGCCGCTTATTTTTATGTTAAAGTCCTGTATGTACGAATCATGAATCCGTTCAGGGACTACATGTTAGGATTTTACAGCACAAATCACTTCAAATCACCAGTTTGTGAGCGGGTTGTGGTTGAAGTTAAAACATGAGAGCTTCCCTGACTCTCTCTCTGTTGTGTAGAACAGCTTTTGGGCTGATTTCTCTTATATTTGATATGTAAGAGTGGATATGGATAAGACAATATATATATATTTTAAATGTGTACAACTAACATTAGTTTCTGATTGTTACTGTCTCAAGCCACGGAGCTCAGAATGCACAACACACACAATAGTGGCCTTTAGACTAAAAACTTACATCCGTCTGAACGGGCTGTCGTGCGCCCTGCTGGCCATCCTGGAGTTGCGGGTGGTGGTCGGGGTCACGGCCCGGGCGGAGGTCATCATCGTCGTCGTCGTGGTCGTGGGTCGCGTCGGGTCCTAAGGGCGGAAACAGCAACGGGAATCGAACTCCGGGCGGCTCGGCGGCGACCACGGGGGTTCGTTTCCTGCCGGCGGACCCGCTATCCGTAGCCTACACGTCATTCATACACTCGACTCTTCCACAACGCGCATTCCTCTCTCTCTCTTAATCAAATTCCACAAACATCCAGAAAGCCTATAAGCCCAACGACTCAAACAGTGTCGGCTACATACAGTACGCGGTTATAAACAAAGTATAAAGTGTGGCTTCACCTCGAACCCAGCGGATCTCGTAAGCCACACCACAGTGGATTTTACAACTTTGCGCACAGCGCCGGGGGGTTGAAGGTTGGGAGCCGATCGCGGCGCACTGATAACGATCGATGTCGCAGGTAGAACGTAAAGAATACAATACAAAAAAGAATGAAATAAAAAAACGTAAACCTACTTTGTTTAGCTGCTGGCTCTCGTTATAGCGCCTCGTCGGTTCCCTTTTTCCTTTTTTTTTTTTTAGTTTCGATTTAATGTTTCCTGACCTGCGCAGCCGCACTATTTTTTTTGTTGTTGCACACTGAACGTTACTGTTCAGAATGGGCCCCGTATTATGAAGAACGTGTGACAATAAAACACTTAAACGTTGTTGTCTTTGACTCTATATTTGTTTATTACAACGTCGTTCCCTCGAGTCCCAGCGGAGCGCCCCTGGGACGGCATGCTCCGAATTTGCGTTATTGGCGAGAGAGCTAGAGAGAGAGAGAGAGAGAGAGAGAGAGAGGGCGGGACTTCCGCTAGAAGGACATCCGCTATAGGTTTCGGATATTGCGTTGTCAATGTTTGTTAAAATGCGTCACAACTCAGCATATTTATTTATTCTCCTTCTCGTTGTCCGTGTCGTGTTGTTGTTATTCCCGTCGCTCCGTGGATCATTGACCGGCGTACACAGATAATGAGGAAGTAAGAAACCGGACGTTGCGCTGCGCCACACCGGGGAAACGCTACAATTCGGGATCCCCGCCCAGGCGGCAGAGCGCGGCAAGGCGCAGTGTTAAATAAATATACTCATCCAACATGATGCAGATTTTATTTTTGTTCTCTCGTCCAACATCTGAAAGTCTATTAAACATGTGTCAACGGTCTTGGTTCATTGTAGCCCATTTAACTGATAGCAAAGGTCAGGAGGTTGAGCTGACCAGGTGATTCAGGTGGTCCAGGTGATTCAGGTGGTCCAGGTGGTCCAGGTGGTCCAGGTGGTCCAGGTGGTCCAGGTGGTCCAGGTGGTCCAGGTGCCGCATGTTTCCAATCAAACCTGTGCGTCACTTTGACCATGAGGCACAGAAGTACTTTCAAATGTGACTAAACTGACCGCATCCACCATGTTTCATATATGCATTTAAATTCAGAAGAGGCATCAAATACTACTAGGCTACATTCACATTTAGGGCATTTGGCAGATGCTTTTATCCTAAACAACTTACAAAGAGTACATTTGTTGAAGGAGACAGCAATATATGGCTGTGGTACATAAAGATAAGAATAGAGCAGGTTCCAAGCATTCATAATCGCAAGGTTAATAGAACGAGTTTCACAGCATAATAGCTGGGATAAGAGCAGACGCAGACACACTATACAAGACTACACCTGTATTGTAATGCAGACACCTGAATAGGTTATACTCCATCAGTATCACCTTACTTGCTCCACCCCTATGTTGTGTCTCCACCCTCTACCCATCCCCCTTTCTCTGTGGAGGAGGAGAGAGGGAGGGGAGAGAGGAGAGACAGAGATAAAGAAAAGAAAAGAGAATTTCCCTGTGAGGGAAGAGCAATAGGAACCAGACACTGTTAAGACACCATGGAACGGTGTGGTCCTATATTTCCCATATGGCCCCAGAGAGAGAAAAAACCAAGAAGCAAGAGAGCACTTCTGAAGGTAACAACCGCCTTTAATTACAACCAGGCAGTACTCAAGCAGCCAGTGTTTGTTTTTTAGAGAACCAGTTTGAGCAGTTTCTGTGGTATGTAGGTGACAGTTGTGGTCACCCTGTTGAATATTGTGGGGGTTGTTTGGTTGCAAAGCATGTTTGAAAATGTGTTTCCTCCATTGAAGCACCGGCTTTTGAACATTAGAGTTGTATTATGTTGCTTTAATGAATATGAGTATTCAGAAGGTGGAAAAAATGGTGCAAAGTTACAATCCCAGATCCCGGGGGAAGGGAAGGGAAAGACATGCACTGTACACCTGGAAGTTTTAAGTTTTAAGTTAAGCTTCAAGTAACAACAACAGTTCAGAAGCGGTTTATATTATTTAACCTTTATTGATCCAGGTGGAACACATTGTGATTCAAAATCTCTCCTTTTATCCAAGGGTGACCTGAGGGCCAAGGGGAGAGCACAGCAACACGGTGTCAAATACCATATTGGACCCCTGGAATTATAGCTTAACTTCAGTTCTATGTAAGGTTGGACATCCTCTCAGACAGACATGAGGTAAGGCCTGACAGCCACTCAACGTCGTCAACAGATCTACAAATGTGGTTTCATATAAAAAAAAATCCTTGTATATACTTATATACCATTTCACATATTTCACAGAATCAGAACTTTCTCGAAAGCGCACATTCGACAGGAATTCCAGCTCCACTGTCACTCCCTGGTGGACAGCGACAACAGGGGCTTCAAGCAGGAGTTTGAGGTAACTGACAATCATTGTCAATGTCAAAGTGTTTTATCGTCACATGTACATCATAACTCAGGGCCATTCTGAACAGTGAAATTCTTGTGACATGGCAGGCGACAGTATTAAAAAAAAAGGTAAAAGGTGAAAGGTGAAGGTAAAAGGTAAATCAAAATATAAAATAAACTGACTACCGCCTGCAAACTTTAGCCTATTTCAAAGAAAAAGGAATTACAATTGCGTGAATATTTAGTCAAACTTAATAATAAAGAATAAAACAGCAAGAGAGATTTTTATTGAATATATATGTATTGGAAATATACATACATATATTATATACCCACATGAAAAAATATACACCTGTGTGCACATACAATATATATATATATATATATATATATATATACATACACACACATATATACCTTGAGCAGCACAGTATACATAATATGATAATACGTTAACACAATGTACATAAAAAAAATTGTGTTGACAGAATATTGAGTATTTTAAAGTTCCAAGTAAAAGCAGCAGATGTTTATGAACTGAAATTCCGAAAGTCCGAAAAGGTGATAATTGGTGTCCTGTGCTTCATTTCCACGAAGGACCTCAAGGATGTTGGCAAAGAACTGCCCACTAGGACCGGGGAACTGGAAGCGAACAAGGATAAGAATCGTTACCCTCTCATCCTGCCATGTAAGTTCACCAAGTGTGTGAAGGTGTGTGTGTGTGAGTTTGTGTGTGTGTGTGTGTGTGTGTGTGTGTGTGGGGGGGGGGGGGCATTCAACCATTGCTTGTTGAGCTGTTTTTATTGAGATGCTCTCCTCTGGATCTCTGTGGTTTTGTTCTGGGGGTTCCAGATGACCACTGTAGGGTGAGGCTGTCTCTGCTGGACGCCCACCACAATGGCGACTACATAAACGCAAACTTCGTGCCGGTAGGAATTCCACTTTCTCTCTGTTAACTATGACTTACGTCTCATGATGGCTCCTCGATACCGTCACCTCAATCAAACAGTTGTATGACCGTGAGATCTGCTTATTCTTGTAGCTGCTGTGCTTGTGTTTAGGAATCCCACTGATCCATTGTGAACTGTATTGAACCGCATGCAGGGTGGCAGCTCCGAGAGAGACTTCATCTGCACGCAGGGTCCGCTGCGCAACACCATGGCCGACTTCTGGAGGATGGTCTGGGAGCAGAACGTCAGTATAATCGTCATGGTGACTGCCCTGAGACACAAAGACATGGTGAGGAAAACAACAACATCGCATTCCCCCCTCTGGATTGATTGAGATTGTGGCTCTGTTTGTGAACCCTTGCTTTCTGCGCTTTCCCTGTGTTATGTTTGTTTGTTTAATGCACATTGTAATCTCGAATGCATCTCTAATTGAATGGAGGTCTCTTCATAACTTCCCCTCATTGATTCACTTAAGCTGTTAAGCTTAAGCTATTACTGGCTAAATACAATATAATACAACCTGCGTGACTTGCTCCTCTAGGTGCTGTGTGATCAGTACTGGTCTGTGGCCAGAGGAACCGTCTACCACGGGGCTTTCCAAGTCAACACGCTGTCCTGTAAAAAGGCTCCCCATGTTTTCATCACCTCCATCAATCTCAGACAGGTGAGCACAGTATGCTTATACATTTATCTAGCCTCTTCCATTTCCATCTACCACCAATAGTTCATCCAAAGGCACAATCTACTCATCAAAAGATTGGGACAGGATGTAGTGGTTCGGCCTTTATAGCTTTATCACGCGTTCCAATGTCCTTGAGTCCCCTACTTGCTTTGGATGAAAATGTCTGCTAAACAATAAATACAAATATATAAATTATTTTCATTGATAAATGTTAAACACATGATGGATGCTATTGCGGCAGGATGGTGTCCTATCTGGACCGTGTCAGACTCGGTTAGTAGTTTAGCAAATCAACCATAAATACTTGATATTGTTTTTCAGAGAGGATCTCCGACGGAAAGACTAATCACACACTACTACTACCCGTCCTGGCCTGACCAGGGGGTCCCCCGAGACATCTCGGCTCTCTGTGATCTGGCAGAGCATGTGCGGCAGCAGATAGACGCCAGCCCTCGCCTGGGGCCCACCGTAGTGCACTGCAGGTCCGTCTGAGCCGCATCACCGCAGAAAGTCCCCACATCAGCTAGACGCTGGTTCCTGTGAGCACCACCGAAAATGCAGCTTCTCTGGACAGCATCAGCCTTGAATGAGTCTGTCGACGCTGTTTTGATTGCAAAGATAATCGGACGTATAAATACCCAAAACTAAGTTGCATCCAAATGTTAATTCATATTTTCACGCGTGGAAGCAGGCGAGATATCACAAAAGAGCTTCCGCAAGAGACTCAATACCCACCTGTTCAGAGTTCACCTGGACTCAAAAGCATTTGATTATGTTCTAATCCACCCATCTAAAAGATACAATGAATGAAAAGCTGCCAAATGTTCAGACTTTATAGACTCGTGAACAGGTTTGACAAAAGTATCACGTTCGTAGTTCATCCTAATCCCTTATTTGTACACGTTTCAGTGCTGGTGTTGGAAGGTCGGGTGCTTTCGTGACGCTGCTGTGGCTCATGCAGCTGTGCGAGCGAGGCGTTAGGCCGGACATCCGGGCCGCCGTGGAAGACCTGCGGATGCATCGGATGTGTATGGTCCAGAATCTGGTTGGTAATATGCTTTTGTTTTGATCACCTGCTGGAATTAATCATTAAAACTAACCGTGTCATCATCACGGTTATTCACATAAAACGAAACTATAAGCCACGTGGGGAAACAATTTAAAACCAGTAACACTGGCGTGCGGTGTGAAATCTTTCTATTATCTTGTCAACGGTCCGATTAGTGTGCTTCCGAGGAAGTATGTGTGAAATGTGGGGCTAAGCGTATCGCATGTTCATTTTGAAGGAACAGTATATCCTCGTTCATCAATGTCTGCTAAGCTGGCTGAGCAGAGGCACGGTGGTGAACCTTCAAAGGTGAGGATAAAAACCCGCCCCCAAAAGAACATTCCAGAGTTGCGCTGTCATCACAACAGAAACATGAGCGTTTTAAATGCAAGGGCAGTGTCTGAACACAGTCTGTAACCCTCCTCCACTCCAGCAGTCCACACAGACAGAGTCACGGAGTGCGACCCAACAGCGGTCGGACTCAGGCCCACGCCCGGGGCTCAGCGGGCCAGGGGGGACAGCAGGGGAAGCGAGGGAGGAGGAGCCATCAGCACCAACCACCACCACCACCACCACCACCAGCACAGACCACCGCGCCAGACCAATCACAGAGCGTCGTTCAGCAACTTCTCGACCCTAGGAAACTCCTGAGGAGACTGTTGCCTTCGTCTCTTCAGCTTCCACAAACGTAGTCTTCGGAGCCCAAACACACCACCAACCAGAACTTTCACAGTGCACTCGCCAAGCCATAATCGAGAGACACACACATTTCAGATTTGTAACTAAATAAAACCTTTGTACTTTTTTTTTTTTTTACTTAACCGAATAATTGAATTTTATTTATGAGACGAGGTTCCATGTGGGCAGCCTGAGGGAGACTAAAAAACAGCTGCAACGCAGAAGAGATTGCAGCGAGCTCATTGTGTTATGGAGGTGAGACCAGTTTCTCTGGTCAAACTGGTTCCTCCTGATAGGAGCAACTTACTGCCAGGACTGTGGGAACACAGCCTGGTACACAACTCAAAAAGCCAAAATATTGATAATTCGCCTGATCCCTTTGCCCGGATTAAAATATATGTGTCTTTTTACATTTATTTTGAAACTTCTCTCCCCATCGGCCATGTTTGTATAGTAAAAGATACCAGTACCGTAATGTGCATAGCGAACAACAAACACAAACACACATTAACTCACAGTTATAGCGGCTGTACAAAAAGGTCATGTTTCAAAAACACACAGGCACTACCATTCTCCTCGGATGACAGTACACACAGGAGCCTCGAGTATTATACATTATACAACAACGAGCGCCAAAGCGCCGCTTCCAAGTCTTTTTTTTCTTCCCACTCGCCACGTTATCAACAGTTATGATACAATGTGGACCCCTCTGTAAGAAAAGTCTTGGGGTCTCGAAAGCAGGGGAGGGATAGAAACAGAGACTGTTCCACCTGCTAGAGGTCGCCCCCTGTGGCAGCGTGAGAGTGCAGGACGTTCCAGAGAAGTCCGGGTGCCCTGGGAGTCTGCCCAGTTCAACCTCTCCTGCAATGCCGGGGGACAGCTTAAGAAGACTTGCAGAGAGAGCAAGAGAAAGTTCATGAAGAATAGGGGCGTCTTTGCCAGCCTACACCTGGCAACCGGGAGGGGTCGTTGCAAATCTGGCGGAGGCCTTTGCTGTGTGACAGACCGATGAGCAAGGCAGGCATCTGAATGAACTCGAACAATAAAAAATGGATACAGAGTATGGCGACGACATGGACCAAAAGCAGCATGGAACAGGCAAACCCCAGTGAAATTATATACGCAATATATTACAGATTAAAAGAAAAAATAAGAAAATGTACATTAATTCCATTCTATTGGTAAGCAAAACCAACAGTGGTTATTTAATTTTAAGAGTCCAGGTCCGATAACAAAAAAAAGAAAATGTGAAAACATGACACTATTGCATCCTTTGGCAAACGAAAACATGAAGAATTGAAGGGACGGCGAGGTTGCGACCGCCATGACGGCAGAAGCCCGCCAGCTGCCTAGTCCGTGTGTCGCATGTTCCATGCGTGTGTGTCAAGATATATGCAGATACGGTGATTGCCACGAAACGATGGATGTGCATGGATGCCAGCCTTAGAAAGAGGACGGTGGGGGGGGACGCAAAAGGGCGGGAACCCGACTCGTTTTACGCAAGTCAGTGAGGGGATGGAGGGGTGATGAGCTCGTCCCCTAAGTGTCCCTGGGGGGTCCGGTTTATTGCAAGTTGACGACCATGGTGATGGCCTCCTGAATCTCCCGGACCACCAGGATGCGGGCCAGCATGTGCTCCAGCTGCTCGCGGACCATGGGCTGCGTTGAGTACCAGATGGGGCTGTTGGGCGCCACCACGGGCTCCGGCGTCAGGTAGAAGGTGTCATTGCGGCCCTTGGCGCTTTGTGGGCTGGAGAGGGAGAAAAAATAAATAACAATTCAGAATCGATTTTCAGAATGTACAATGAAAAGTCTTTTTGTGTTTTTTTAAGGCAATATAGGTGATGTAATTGTCTGAACTTACATATTATTATGTATATATGTTATTTGCCTTTACCCATCTGGTCAATATCGTATGTATTTGGTCCAAAATATTGATATTTGATTTCATCCATACTGCCAGCCCTTTATATAGACTTTATTTATTGAATTACCAGAAAACAAGCAATATCGTGATATATACTGTACATCGTTATCAAGGTATTAAATGGACAGATTTTGGCCATATGGCCCCGCCCCCAGAAAGAGGTGTGTCCTGTATTATATCCCGTCGTCACCATTTGAAGAGGTAGAAGTCGTAGAGTTTGATGGGACATCGCAGAGGGTTCTCCGGGTCCTCCAGCTGTTCAGAGTACATGTCGTCCGTCACTGCGGGGAAGACATGGAGACGAGTCACCAGCTGGTTACTTATGACAAGTTACCAATGATGATGAACAGGAGGAGGCACACTGGCGCCACCTTGTGGGCCGGCTCACCTTTCTGCCCGATGAATCGTTCGTTGGCCTTCAGGTAGCGGATGCTGGTGGTCTTGTCTTTGGGGTTGTTGGGACTCTTGCGGGTGTGCCTCAGCACCTTGGAGAAGGCCACCCTCAGATGCTGCTCCACCGTCGTCAAGTGGAAATACCTGGAGTACCACAGAAGGGTAGAGAGGCCATGCTTTACCGCCGTTTCAAAACTGTCACAGGACTACCCTCGAGTGACATCCCAAGTGGGTGTGTCCACCCAGACGTAGGCAGGTAGTCGTCATACATCTGGGTGGACACTCCCACTTGTAATGTCACCAGAGGGTAAAGCTGTCTGTGTGTGTGTGTGTGTGTGTGTGTGTGTGTGGGACTCACTTAGTGTTAAAGAACATGAGAGTTGTGAGTAGCGTCGAGGGAGAATGGGCACCCAGTTGTTTACACTCCCAGAGCATCTCCTCGGTAACATGACTTGGGATGATGTAACCTGAGAGGAGAAGGAAGGAGAGGCTCATTCAACTCCGGCAGATTGTTGTCTCATATTTGGACGCAACTAGCATTGTGAGAACCATGTTATGGACGCATTTTCCTTCTGGCAAGCAGGGACAATGCTGTCCATTATTGGTTTAGCATAGCCAATAGCTAATGATTACTTATTTGCGTGAGACATCACTTCAATCAATCAATCAATACAAAAATAAGAATCAATCAATCGAGATGTTTGACGGGATCTGTGTAGAATTTCTCCTCCATTACTTGATGCCAATTTGAATGATTTTAGGGGGAGGTGGGGAGGAGGGGGACACTACGGGTGGTGGTGGTGGTGTGTGCCTGGCTAATCTACGGTCATCGATCGCTTTCATTGATGGGTGTCATTGATCCATGGCCTCCCGCCGCACCTAACGGGTGGAGAGACGGTCTCCAGGGCTCCAGGATCTGGTGCAGGCTGTGGGAGAAGCGGCCGTAGTACGAGTCGGAGAAAACGTCGTCCACGCGACCGTTGTCAAACAAATACTGGGAAGACAGAACAGAACCAGGGAAGAGTCGTGAGCTGCATGGTTCGTGCTGGTCCAGCAGTAGTTAAATGTAACACAATGATGACTAGATCAGTCTACCGGACTTCCCAGTGGACTGTACCGACATGTAGACTGATCTAGTAAGCATACATCGAGGTGGACATTCCCACTTGTGATGTCACTAGACGCCGGTAGTCACACGGCAATTGTGAAACAGCTTGCAATGGCTAATCACACTCACACCTGGTGGCATAATATGTCCCCTTTAATATGCATTGTCACTGGCAAATAAAGTAGTAATCTAAACTAAACTAAACCACAGTGTGTGTGTGAGCTGACCTTCTGTATGCAGAGGAACACGTAGTAGAGGACGTCGGCCTCGTACGTCTCTCCCTCCAGGCCGCGGGTCTCCTGGGTCATCAGAGACAGAGCCACGCTGAGCTCGGCCACCGCACACGAAACCAGGTCCTCCTGGAAGCGCAGCGCCTGGCGACCTACACACACACACAGGCGCGCACACACACACGCATTTACATTGAGGGCATTTGGCAGACGCTTTTATCCAAAGCGACTTACAATAAGTACGTTTGTTGGAAGAGACAGCAATATATCACTGTGGTACATAAATCTAAGAATAGAGCAGGTTTCAAGCATTCATAGTTACGAGGTTAATTGAACGAGTTTCATAATAGCTGGGATAAGAGCAGAAGTGCCATTCTGTGTGCAGTACCAACATCTAAGAACATACAATATGCTAAACAAGAGAGACACAGCCCCACCCCCACCCACACCCACACACAAAAACACACACGGACGGACACCCAATCATTCCTCTTAGTGAAATGTACCATCTCTCAAAAACATGTATTTGCTGGGATTATGTTCACGTGTAACTATCATGACTAGTAGTAGTACTACACCAATAGACGACGTGAAAGCGTGACATTTCTGTGCGTGGACACTCACGGCCAATAGGTGCGAGCTTATTTGCCTCCGCTTTATCCATCTCTGCGTTCTTCCGCTGCGCCCAGAGCCGCCACACCTCCAGGCCCTCGTCGGCCTTCAGCGTGGCGGGCAGCAGCAGCTCCTGGACCTGCACCTGCTGCTGCACCTGGCCGTCCACCTCCGTCACCGCGATGGTCTGACCCTGGGGGAGGAACAGGAACACAACACGGCATTGTTTCTACCACGTTCCATCCAGCGAGAAGGATGCCTCTTAAATACTGCCGGCTTAGACAGGAGCGCCATGGTAAATGGATTGCATTTATATAGCCCTTTACATTATTGCCTCACATTCACCCATTCATACACCGACGGTGGTGCCAACCATGCAAGGTAACAAGCAACACGTCAGGAGCAGTTAGGGTTAGGTGGCGTCTTGCTCAGGGACACCTCGACACTTAGCTAGGAGGCGGAGCCTGGGAATCGAACCAGCAACCTTCCGGTTGCCAGACAACCGCTCTTAACTCCTGAGCTACTGCCACAGAATATTTTGACAGCTATTGCAATTGCGATACGAGTCACTATTAGTAGGACATTTAATTTTGGCATACTGCGATGTACCGTGACCCTGGCTGTTAGTCAGACCCCCACGGAGGAGTAGAAAGCGGATGGTTTCCTTGCCTGCAGATGCTGCGTGTCTTGGCCTGGCAGCCCCTGCGTGTGCAACACCTGCTGCTGGGGGTCCCAGATGAGCGACTGCGTGGCGTTGGGGTAGCCCTGCACCGCCACGGGGATGTGGATGTTGCCATTCATCAGCTGCGCGGGGAACAGCGTGTTGGCCGCCAGCGTGTGCACCACCTCCTCCTGCCCGCCCGCCATGCCCCCCGATGTCGTGATGCTCGAGACCGCCTGGGCCGTTTGACTCTGGCTGGCTGACAGCTTGAGTTTGTCGCTCTCGATGGTCACCTGTGTGGGCATCGTGGTCATGGTGGCGGTGGCGTTGGCGCCCGCCAACTGCACGCTGCCGTAGGCCTCCTGGGGAATGGCGATGTGCGTGACCTGGTCCCGGCCGCCGGTGCCTGCCGGCGCCGAGTAGACGGGGATGGTCCACGTCTCGCCCGTGGGGCTGGTGATGGTGCCCGTGGCGCTGTAGAGGTGCGAGCTGTCCACGGTGAGCAGGTCCGGCCGCAGGGACACGTAGCTCTGCTGCTGGCCCTGGCCCTGGGGGATGGCCAGGACGGTGGTCAGCTGCTGGCCGGGCAGGGCGTAGGACACCGTGATAGGCATGTCCACCTTGCGCTTCTTGGCCGGCTGCAGCACGCCGACTCCGTGGGCCGCGGTGGTGCCCAGCACACGCCTCTCGCCGTTATCCTGCAGTGTGGGGGACAGCGGCCCCACTGTCTGAATCTGGATCTGCTGCCCACCCGCCACGGCTGCCACCAACTGGGCTTGGAGCTTGGAGGCATGAGACAAAAAAAGACCTGTTAAGAATGACAACGATAGCTTCTTATACAAAAGGGTGGTGGGTTTAACCCTAGCATTAGAAAATTAAAATTAAAATTGGCACAAAGCGGACTGGAGTAGATCCTGAGAATCGATTTTGAGTCGGGAAGTTTTGAATTGAGAACCAATTTTTAATTAAATCGTGCTCCCCAAAAATCGAATGGAATCGTGAGGCACAGAAAGACTCACAGCCCCTATTGACGAGTACCTGCTGGTGCTGCTCCTCGGTGAGGTCTCCAGGCTGGATGAGCTGAGCCGTGGTCAGACCCTGGAGCTGCTGATGGGAGCCCGAGGGCAGCTGGAGAACCTGGCCGAGCATCTGCTGCTGCTGACTGATCTGCACCTGAGAGGAGTGGGAGCACCGGGGGTGAGATGGTGACGGACACGGGTTTACAATAAAGGGAAAGGAGGAGGAGGAGGAGGAAGACGCCCACTTGTACTATCTGATGCTCTGCATTCTGCTGTACAGACTGCTGCTGAACCGTGATCTCCTGGATCTGCTGCTGTTGCTGTTGCTGCTGCTGCTGTTGTTGTTGCTGCTGCTGCTGCTGCTGCTGCTGCTGGGGCTGTACCTGTACTTGGACCTGCATTGTCACAACAACAACACTGGAATGTCAGAGAATAGCCCATGCAATGAAAAAGGTGAGAATCTGCAGGCAAAGAACACGACCGACCAGACAGGATCGCTGCTTACCGGGCAAGCCAGTTCCAACAGCGAGCCTGCCACCTCTGTGCTGTCTGTGTAAATGCAGTTTGTTTCTTGCTGGTAGACCATGGTGGCGGCGGTGGTGGTCGTGGCGTCTCCACCTTGCTGGCTGAACTCCTGCAGGGCATCGGGTCCCTTGGCGGCCAACGTCTCCAGGAACTCCTTCATGCGGTGCTGGGGGACGCTGCGTGCCTTCTGCCTCACCAGCTCCTCGTAGGAGCCCGAGCCATCCAGCGAGTTATTCATCGCTGCTCAGCAACAGCTTCTCCACCAAATAACTGAAAGAGTACAAAAGTGAATATAGATTTAGTTTAACCCCTGTTTCAAAACATACCAAGTTCTGTCATCTGAACAGCAAGGACTCTGTGTAATGCCAGATAATAAACAAATACAAATTATAATAAATATGGCTACTGCCTACAATCAGATCCATCTATCCATCTATATAGCAACACCGAGAGACTTAGGAAAGGGTTAACTTTCCTCGTCCCTGGCACATGGGCTGGAGCAAAAGCGCGGTTCCCTTCTGAATGAGAACCAAGGCATGCAAGGTGCGTAGAACGTATCATGAACATGTCAACACTACTGCTGCTGCTGCTGCTACTGCAATTACTACTCGGGGATCAGTGTTGTTATGATGATGCACTTTGGCAGCTGATTGCACAAACACTAATGAAAGGCATGCTGCTGCTCATGGTGCGTTCCAGTTGCACGCTGAAGTCGGAATTTCTGACTTCCAAGTCGGAAGTTTTACAGGCGGAACCCCGCCCCCACCCCCCCATGTCGGAATTCCAACTCGAAAAGTCGTCGGACCCTCACCAACCACACGACGTCAGTCTCCTCGGGTGTGACGTCATTCCCAGCAGCTCCTACCGGGACGCGCAGCACCTTTATTTACTTGGAAGGGCGGCGCTGGGAATGACGTCACACACACACACGACTTTCCCGTCGTCTTCCAGTGTACTCGTGGGGGGGGGCGTGGTGAGATTCTTCCGACTTTCCGAGACCGAGTTGGAATGCCGACTTCAGGGGGTGGGGGCGCAACTTCCGACTTGGAAGTGAGAAATTCCGACGTCGGATTACAACTGGAACGCACCGTAAGTTAAGGTCGGCTGCATGCAGCGGCGGCGGCGGAGGCTGGGCTGAACGATCGCTCTAAAACGAGTACCAACTACTAGCTACGAGTACTAACTGGTAGCTACAGAGCACACCACTAGTCCTCCTCCTGGTTGCAGTTTTTTTGCTGTGCTGGTGAGCTAACGTTAGCTGGTGGGTTAGCTACCTCTCTCTCTCTCTCTTCCTCCACCGGCGCCAAACTGCTCGGGGTGCCCGGTAGCTGCTCCTCTCTCTCCCCCGCGAAGAACGTCTCTCCTTCCAGAAAAAGCGACGGGTGTGGGGTTTGTTTATGGCGTCTTTTTTTAATTGTATTTTTAATCGTGGAATTGGAAAGTAGTCTGTATTTTCTTTTCTTGAGTACTCATAATACGCTCGGCGCCATCTTAGTGTCTCACGGTGGATATTTTAGACCAATGGGAAGACGACTTGGCACTCGGGGGGGAGTTGTTGTCGCGATGTTACGCCTTGTTTTTATCGCGAGAACTCCTGTGTCAGCTAAATCCCGCACTCGTGTGTCAACGACGCGAGACTCCCGGTCCACCTTAAGCAGAAGTGGAAGACTGTCTATTAAGGTCGTCCACAGGAGATGGAGGGCACATTTCACTGAGTGGTTTCCTCCATGTATGTTTCAAGTATTTTTATACTTATACTTCATACTTTTTATATTTAAGTATGTGTCAGATAGTGTATACTAATGGCAGAAGTTAGTACAAATGTAAATAGAAAATAAAAGAAGTTGCAGTAGTCGATGGATTCATGACTTAATGAATGCAAACATTTCATTTGTACCTGTATTGCATCACACATTGGTCTTGAGACAGAGTAAAGCTATATTGCAGATTTTTTTAAGCATCTTTTATTTGAGGTCATCTGTGAAATTAGCACTTGTGCCACATCTCAAAGGCTACAAAAAAACCCTGGGTCGTTTTTTTACCAGAACCCCCCCATTAAGAAAAAAAAACCACAGACACAGCATTTGAGTGCATCAACTTTGTAACATCAGCTTGAAACTGTCTAGATCAATATAAGACTTGTTGATCTATGACCAAAAGGTACATTCGGTTAACAACAAAACAAAACATGAATGAAATGAAATGTCATTGCAGCAGACGAGGCTTACTTCCAAATAAATTAGGTTTATCAAATGCAGTTGTTCGTTGACATTAGTTAAAAAATATATAGAAGTAGAGTTTCCCAATCATAAAAAAAATATTTTATTTTGTCACAGTTTAAGAAATATACCAACTAATAAATACTTAGACATTTGGTTAGAATTAGCCTCGTCCAGTTTCGGTTGATGTTCCACAGTGAATGATGCAAACAAGCAGAGACTGCAGAGGTTTTAGCAGGCCAATGGGAAGGAGGTTGTGCATCGAGAGCTCAGCCAATCAGACCTTGCAGAGCTCAGCCAATCAGATCTTCCCGGGATCTTCCTTCAGAGTGACCGTTCTGTTGAACACCAGCTGAAATAATAAACACGGACATTGAAATTACACACAGTTCATGTCATGTTACCATCGAAAATGCAATATTAACAGTAATAGCAATGTTAACTAGCAGTCATATGAGCAGAAACCAGAACACAAACAACGTAACACTTGAATATGAAGTCTTTGAATATCCAACAGAGGCCGTTCCCATCCTAATGTACCTTGTCGGCTGTGCTGTCGGGGTCCACTGAGAAGTATCCCAACCGTTCAAACTGGAATTTGTCCAAAACCTTTGCTCCTGTGGCGGAGCGGTCAACCAAGGCACTGTTGATCACCTCCATGGAGTTCTGAACGACGGGAAAATCATGTTAAAAGTTAAAAAGACAGATTCAGGATATATAACAACAATCTGAAATCAAATCAAGCACATTGATGGGGCGCCATCACCCCAAAGTTGTACTTTGCAGTTTGGTGGCTGACAGCTGAAGTGCTCAGAAATTGTTGTCTGAATTTGTCACTAAGACATAGAAATATGATGGGGAAAATAGGGTCCAGGTTGAAAAACCATCGTATCATAAAATGCTTTGTATTGTAAGTCGCTTTGGACAAAAACTTCTGTTGAATGCAGATGTTAGGCCTACATAGTCTCAATCCAAATATGTCCCACCTTCTCAAACACTACAACAATACAAACACTTACAGGGTTGATGTCACTCAGGAAGCCCCCAGGTACTTCAGATATGTCCTCTGGATTTTTGTGCAAGAACCTACAAGATAAGAGCCACGAGTGAGACAAGCCTGCACAAGCCTGTGTGTGTGTGTGTGTGTAAAGTCACGATCTGTAGCTCTTTGTATCAGACTTACAGTCTTTCGTAGATGCGCACTTCACACTTGAGTGGCTGGCTGACCCAATGGATGAAGGCCTTGGGTTTGTCTTTAGCTTCTGTTGAGAGACAGCAGCTCACCTCCAGCTCCACCACTTTCCCTTGAGCATCCTGGCAACAGTGGTGCAAAAAATTATAATTATTGTCTCCTCACTCGACGCCTCCTAACCATCCCATGAAAACCTTTGAGCTTCAAACTGTACCTTGATGACCTTCTGCACAGAGATGACATAGCCAGCGTGTCTGAGGCCTACTGGCTGGTCTGGAGTCAAACGCTTGTAGCCCTTCTCCATCACCTACAGGGGGAGCAAGAGAGGGGGCAAGATATCCGTCATAAAACAGTAATTGTAGAGAGTAATAAAGGTGTTCATAAGACACTTTTTAAAATCTCTGACCTCTCTGAAGTCACTCTGTTCGATGAAGATGACGTTTGTAAACGGAACCACATGGCTGCCTCTCGCCTCGTCCGCAGGGAAGTTCGGAACTTGGACATCGGACTGAAAAATAGTCGAAGGAATGTTAATCGTCACAATAAATCTACATTTTGAGTGGAAAAAAACTAAATGGCCTCTCAGAGCACAACTACAGCCAGAGAGAAGGACAACCCGGTAGTCTATCTGTATTCATCAGTCCACCGGTACCTTGGTGTCCGCCGGTCGGTTGGTGATGGTGACCTTGAGGGGCTCCAGCACGGCCATGACCCTGGGCGCCGTGTCATTCAGGATGTCCCGCACGCACGCATCCAGCAGGTGGGGCTCCATGGTGACCTGCGCCACCGTCACTCCCACCTGCAATAGGGATAAAAACAGGTTAAATACTGCTCAGTCCCTAGCGCCCCTAGTTCTCAACCCCTCTGTCTACCTGCTCTTTAGCTCTGTGCTGCGTTGTGTGATCTTGCTACCGTCATATGTGCGGGTGTACGTCCTCTGGGATGCTGGTACTGCATTTGTGGGAGTGTGGTGTTTGGTGGCTGGCTTAATTGGCCTCACCTGGCCCAGTTAGAGTCTGCATGCCTGTGGTGCATCGGCTAATCAGTGCACAACAGGTTAAGTCAGCCACCAGCACACACACTCGAGGACAGCGCTAACATGCTAGCAAGTACCATCTGCTCTGCTCTACGTAATGTAATGTCTGCACGCTTTTTGCAATAAACCACTACTGCCTGTGATGTGGCATTGTAGCGCGAGCTTTGCTACACCGACACCCAACGCAGCAAAATTTGTGCCATTTCCTGTCTGCATACCCTGGCGCAGAAGTTGTTGATGGCCACAGACGGAAAACCTCTTCTCCGCAGCGCGGTGAGCGTGAAGAGACGAGGGTCGTCCCAGTCTCTACAGTAGAAAGCGAGAGTCGACACACAGAGAGCAGACCAGTCACTATTGTCTCACACATTCATTACCCACACTGTTAAATACATTACGCTTTACACTATGTGCAAACATATCCGTGCGAGGTGTGAACTATGCTATGCTTTGAGTAATTGTAAAAACAAATAGTGCCATGCAGATTCATGACAATTTTACATGAATTAAGAGTGGCATTGGCCTAAATACGTCAAGGGACAGACGGACGATCTTACCTGACAACTCCTGTCTCCACAAGCTTGATGATTTTCCTCTTGGACACGACGGTGTAGGTGAGGTTCAAACGTCCATACTCCCACTGCACCGGGCAGTAGACGTCCAGAGCATTGCAGAGCCAGAAATATGACGACCGTCTAAACACAACAACAATAACAACAACAGGTGATCAACAACAACAAAAATGAAATCATGAATAAATTACCTCTGACTGACCGACCTTCCTAAAGCCACACTACTGCATACCTTGCCTGGAACTCTTTGGTGCAAAGCGAATGTGTGATGTTCTCAATGGAGTCACACAAGCAGTGGGTGTAGTCGTAGGTAGGGTAGATGCACCTGGAAGAGGAGGAGAGGAACGTTATTGCCATTATTAGCATATAGATAACCGATTAGAAACAATCCCACAACAACAATATACGTACCATTCATCTCCCGTCCGATGGTGAGGAGTGTATTTAATGCGGTAGGCGACGGGATCCATCTTGCCGTCCTCCATGACCATCTTCATCCTCAGCGTGGCCTCGCCCTCGGCAAACAGCCCCTTCTTCATCCTCTCGAACAGGACCAGTGACTCCTCGGCGGGGCGGTCCCTCCACGGTGAGGGCGGGGCGTTGTGACCCTTCAGCTCCTCTCCCCGCTGGTGGCACACGTAGGCGTAGCCTCTGGAGGGGGGGAACGGAAGAATGGATGGTAAGCTATTCTACCCGAGTGTCAAAGAACATCACTCACTGACCCACCACCACTGTTTGACTCACCTACGGACAAGATCCACCGCGAGGTCATACAGTTGCTGGAAGTTGTCTGATGCGTGGGTGATCTGGTACGGTTCGTAGCCTACAAGACACGTCACATCAACGGTCAGTCCGACATATAAACATTATACACAGACAGCTCAGCTAGACCCACCCAGACTCACCGAGCCACCTCACAATGTCCTTGATGCCAGTGAAGTACTTCTCCTCCTCCTTCTCTGGGTTCGTGTCATCGTACCTCAAGAAACAAATCCCGTTGTTGGCCTGCGAAAGGAGACCGATAGAAGCTATAGACAAAGGAGGCGGGCTAAGGACAGGAAGCCGGGTCTAGACAAGAAGTGGTACCTTTGCGTAACCAAAATTGAAGTTGATGGCTTTGGCGTGTCCGATGTGGAGGATACCGTTGGGCTCGGGAGGGAAGCGAGTACGAATCTTAACACAAAATAAAAAGATACACGTACATGATTAAAATCTATATATCAATATACTTCACAACCTGATTGGCTAGGACCTAGTACAAAGTAATGACACAAGTACTAGGTCCATTAGAAAAGGAGGCATGTGTTCACCTGTCCACCGGTAATCTCCATGTGCTTTTTAAGCAGGTCCATGGTATTGGGTGTAACCACGTAACCCTCCGTCTTATAGTTCTCTCCTGCAGGAACGAGACGAGGGGTTAACATATTATGGACCGACACTGACCACAATGCATGGGCCTGGGGGAACAATGGACAACAGACATGCCAATTGATTACTATAAGTAACCGAGTAGTAATGGTTCACCTGGTTTATGGAACTTAAGCGCTTCTCCCCTCAGTTGCTCCATCAGAGATTTCCCTTCAGGTTGGGCCTCGCCTACAGACGAATGACACATTGAACTTATTTCTTCGTCACATGCAAGCAAGCAACAACACTCGGCCGTCTTTAAGGAAACCTGGAGCTCACCGTTGACGGCCACCTCTTCTTTCTTCGCCTTCACCTCGTTCTCCGGAGCTTTGGCTTTCTGAGGCTGCATGAGACAGATGAGAGGTTATCCATGAGACAGATGAGAGGTTATCCATGAGACAGATGAGAGGTTATCCATGAGCGACTGGGAAAGAAGTGTTTTAAACTTCCTGCAAATCATAATAACTCAGTATCTCATGATTCAATTCTTGATTCAAAATTGTTTCTGAATTCAGTGCATAGGGGTACTAATTTGAGGATCTAATGTCCACTGTATGCCAAGAAAGGTAGTGTGACAAATAATGGCACACTGCCTTGTTTATATGCCTTAACTGTTTATTTGCCCATTTGTTTATTTTAATCATTCCGCGGCTGCTCTTTTTGCTGGAAATATTGTGGATTTTCCTGATCCTCCAATTCGTGTTATTTGTATGGTATTGTTCTGTTGCACATTCTGCTGGGCATCGCCACTTTTTCATTTCACTGCACATCCTGTATGTGCATGTGACAATTAAACTTCTTGAATCTTGAGAAGATATGAATAGTGCTTCTTGCGTGAATCGATTTTCCGTTCTTCCCCTTGTTGTTACCTTCGGCTTCTTTTCGAGGTCAGCCTCCGTCTTGGCGCCCAATAGGTGTACAACCTATGATCACAAGACAACAGAATCATCAAGCTGTACACAACACAAGCACAACAACCACAAGTAGTCCCACTCAAGAAGCGACGTTCTCTTCCTTGTTGCTGGTAAACCATCCTTCCTGAAACACACCTGCACGTCCACCTCATTCTTGATGATCTTTCCGTCGGCCCACTTCAGAGCAGCCCGTGCTTCTCCTGAAAGAGACACAAAGGTTTTTGGCACAGTCTTACTTTTTGGTGATTTACAAGCTAATTATTTCTTCTTGAATGAGTCTGGCTGGGCAATATGGCCAAAACCTTCTAGCCCAATTAAGTAACTTAATATCTCAGAATTGGTGATAAATAATCATCAGTAATGTGATTTTAATGACCAAAAGCAATAATAGAACGGATAGAGCAGCCTGGTAAGTATTCAGAAAGCATCAAACATCACTTCTACCTCAATGCAGCCTTTAAAACACTTATGCCATGTCACAAAATCGAAGACTATATCTAGTCTCATATCACGATAATCCACATAATATCCATATATTACCCAGGGCTAAGTGAGTCTGGAAGCCTACATACCCATGAGCAGCCCCATGTTGTAGCGGTATCGCTCCTTCAGCAGCTGCTCCTTGTGTTTGTTGACCACTGCTTCCACCTGAGAAGAAACAGACAGCAAGGCTAATAAATACCTGGGGTGTTCCTGGCTGCTGCAGGTCTGTTATGAATGAGTGGCGGCTGGCTGGTATGCCAGGCTCCTTACCGCCTCCTCGATCTGCTCGGGTGTGACGACCACACCCACGCCGCAGACATTGTCAAACTCTGCTTGGTCGATGGGGTCCTGAGGGTGGCTCTTCACAAACTCCAGAGCCGCTAAAGACACAACCAGAACAGGTTATTTGTGTGTGTCGAGTTTATAATTAAGCTGGCAGTAAAGTGAGTCAACGTTTGTAAGTGCCAACAATTTATTGTCACCAAGATAACCTGGTGACAATATCAATATCTTTGTTTATTATTAATTTTGAATGTGCCATTTTACTTCGTGAATGATCAACTTGTTCAACACAACAATTAATTTACTACAGCAACCTGGGTGTGTTTCCTAGATTCCCGCCTGCTTGTAAAGTCTGATCAACTACACCAAAGACACACAATCATTTATGAAGCAAAACCAAAGAATTTATAGCACGGATTTAGCCCAGACTCCTGATATTCAAGATTGTTCAGAGCCAACACTAGTCTGTGCAATAACATAATAATCACATAATAACAAGCACGTAATAACATGTTTGTCCACGACTTTAATGTCTGATGCGAGGTGGGCTGTCTTTTTACAATGGTTTAGGATTGTAAGACACTTTCTAGTTTCTATCTTATCTTATCTTTCTCCGAGCGGTCTTAAGGAACCATTTGAATAGCCCAGTATCTACCTACAGTGACACATGAACATGTGGAAGGAAGACACAAGTGAGATTCTTTCTTTGTCATAATAATGACCTGCTAATTGCAGTTCTGTGGTGACTTTGCGTTGGCCAATGTAGTCTGAGAGAAACGTCAGGCGTTTGGTGTCTCTGAGGCGGGAGGCCAGGCTGTACAGCAACGTCCCCATGGCTTTGTCCACCCCTGTTGCTCCATTGACAGCATGTGCCTGTCAAAATCAATCAATCAATCAATTGGGGGGAAAGGCTATATATATATATAAAGGTGATAAATAATGGAATAAGTCGTCCAATCCATGTCTAGGCATCGGTGTATAAGAGTATACGGTGTGGTTATACACTACAATACTGTGACACAACAACAGGGGAAAGTAATAAAAATAGGACATGTGTACAGTTGCTTAGTGTTTCAGAGAGAGAAACACGTCAGAATGAAAGTGAAAAGCCTGTGCCTGTCAAAATCAATCAATCAATCAAGGGGGGGGAGGCTAATATTATATATATATCAAGGTGATAAATAATGGAATAAGTCGCATAAAAGTCCAATCCATGTCTAGGCATCGGTGTATAAGAGTTATACACTACAGTACTGTGACACAACAACAGGGGAAAGTAACAAAAATAGGACATGTGTACAGTTGCTTAGTCAGTGTTTCAGAGAGAGAAACACGTCAGAATGAAAGTGAAAATGTGTGCTGGGAGAACAGAATTTTCTTCTGTCAATTATAGGCTACTTGTTACCAAATGATTTGACACACAAGACATACAAATGAAATCCAAAAGAACTAATTCAATTCAATTCAATTTTATTTGTATAGCCCTTAATCACAAGACAGTCTCAAAGGGCTTTACAGGCCAGATTGTTATGGGCCAAACGTGGATTCATGACACCCCCCCTAGCCCAAGCCCCCCTAAGGGCAAGAAACGACTCCCTTAATTAACAAGGAAGAAATCTCGAGGACTACTACAGAGGTTAGTAGTTGTGACAAGAGAAGAACTAGTCCCCTGGTCCCTGGACACTTTACCTGCTTAATTGCATCCTTGAGAGCAGAACTTAGTGCTTCGTTTTTCAGAGTTTCTTTAGCTTTTTGTTCACTGAGCCCAATGGAAGTGAAAAGTGCTACCGCGTCCGCCATGGTTCCTCAGCGCACACACAGACACACAGGCACACATACACACATACACACACACATGCATGCCAGACAGCGGAGTCACTTCCTCCTCTGAACCAAGAGTGCCGAGTGCTGACCAATCATGCGCGGGCTTGGGGAACGCATCCACCAATAGAGAAGGAGCGTTGGTTGCGTCATCTCACAGAAAGAGCCAATCAACGGCTGTGTTGACATCCATAGGGGGCGGGACTAGCGAATCACGGCAGCACCCGCAATGTTGCGTCAGATCCAGAAATGTCGCTCGGTTCTATTAAGGTGAAGAAAAAAAAATTGTAATTAAAAACGTTTAAAACAAGATCCAGAAATGTATCTAGTGCCACTCAAAACATTGCATCAAATCCATCCCCAAAAATACATGAATGCAATCAAAATGTCGCGAACCCGGTGCGAGGTTTTGGTTGGCCATCATCACCTCGCTTGCTTTAATAAAACTCCGGGAAACCTTTTTTTGAGTCCAACACTTTTATACTTCCCCTGCCACCCTGTGTACACTGCGCACTATAAACACACTGACTGTGCTGCTGCATGTTGTCAGATCTTTATCCATACATTCATTCATTCATTCATTCATACACAGTGACCTAGTCTGACATGCGTGTTATTAATCGTTAAATATAGTATAATGGCCCTCACCGTGGCCATGAAGCACGCAGTTCTCTCAGCGGGGTGGGCATCCCTTTGGCTTGTACTGCAGCCCAGCTGAGACTGGACCTGACTCTGGGCTGCGGACAGACTTTTCGGCAGGTTTATTATTATTATTATTATTATTATTATTTATTCTATGTCTCGTCACCATAATAGCTGAGGATTTCACAGTATTTCACTACTACGGTTATCTGTGCAATACTCTCAATGTCATGTGCAATATTACTTCCCAACATCATGTGCAATACTCTCAATATCATGTGCTATATTTATTATTATTATTATATATTATTATTATTATTTTAATTAATATCTAAAATTAATATATCTAAATATTTACCCTTGCAATATTACCTCTTCATCTCCTCTCATCATCATGTATAATTAATATTCTTATGTCTAGTGTGCAATACTTCCCTTACCATTATATTATGTATTACCCTTTTTATTACACTTCAAATGTTTTTGCTGACTGATACTTATTTTACCTATATTTCTATATTTTTATCCTGTCTACTAGGACTTAGGACTTACTGTAATTTGTGGATGTGCCTATTTTTATTTGTATTATTCTACCTGTTTAGGTCTCTATTGTTTTATTCTTATTGCTATGCACCTGGCAAAAGAATTTCCTTCGGGATCAATAGAGTTCTATCTTATCTTATCTTATCTTATCTTCTCCTCTCGCAGCTGGAGAGAGACTGGAGAGGGTCACTGGACGGGCGTGATGGGAGGAAGAGTGTGGACTCTGACGCAAACTGATGATAGACTGTGGTATCACACCTATAATAATAATAATAATATTAATCATCATCAAAATGTGCCTAAAGAGGAGAACACCAGAAAAAGAAAAGTCCAGCAGCTAAACAAGTCAGAAAAAGACCTAAATTAAACATAAAGGAGGAAGACCAGGATGAGCCGGTGACTGTGGCTGTCAAGCAAGAAGGAGATGAAGAAATGCTTGTGGATTATTTCCAGTTAAATGTCGACGTTGAGCAGTTGTACAGAGAATGGGGACTGGCAGACCCCCACTTCAAGCATATAGCCAACACCTTCTCAGGTGAGTAGTTACAGTCTTACTACTGTGTATGACTCCATAGACACACTTTATATGAGGGCTATCATGTGTGTAAGTATACTTAAAATGTATTTCCTTTTTCCTATAGGTATTCGAATGCTGCGCCAAGACCCAACTGAGTGCTTGTTCTCGTTCATCTGCACTTCCAACAACCACATCTCTCGCATCCAGGGCATGGTGGAGAGCCTGTGCAGGTCCCTGGGCACGCCGCTGTGTGAGCTGGATGGGACCCCCTACCACGACTTCCCCTCCTTGTCCGCCCTGGCTGGTACTTATTGAAATGTTGAATGATGTGTTTAAAAAAAGTATGCTTATGATGGTTGAAAAAGTAGGCGTATTAATGCTGATAAAGAACATCATAGAAGGAAGGTGTTTATTATAATTGTTAGAATAATAATATTATAATAATGTTAAATACATGCATACATATTATTCATTGTTTATTTGCAGTTGCTAACTAAGGGAAGCCATCACATTAAAAGCTTTCTTCAAATAGCTTCTTTTTTCTAACATTAAGATCCGAGATATACTGTATGTATGTACACACACTGGCATCGTGGTCATGACAAACCGTGATTGGTCTTTTGGCCGGCAGATGGCAAAGTCGAGGCACTGCTGAGGGATCTGGGTTTCGGATACAGGGCCCGCTTCTTGCAACAGAGTGCCAAACAGATCCTGGAGAACCACGGGCCCGACTGGCTCCAGAGTCTGAGGAGCGCTCCCTATCTGCAGGCCCGTGACGCTCTGCGGACGCTGCCTGGCGTAGGCATCAAGGTAAGAGATAATGATCTGGTCTAATTCAGACTAGTGGATTTTGGTAGAAT
The DNA here is from genome assembly GCA_002895965.2 of Coryphaenoides rupestris. Taxonomy (NCBI): domain Eukaryota; kingdom Metazoa; phylum Chordata; class Actinopteri; order Gadiformes; family Macrouridae; genus Coryphaenoides; species Coryphaenoides rupestris. Next base: position 25,833 of record PIJE02000724.1, on the reverse strand, counting down.
TCTTCTTCACCCCAACTTCTCCAAGCATGTTTCCCTGACTCACTTCTTTATTGGTCTATTTCTAAGTAAGACCCACTTGTTCAGAGTTCATCTGGACTCTGCATAACCCCCCCCCCCCCCGCCTTCCTCTCGTAACCCTAGCACTAACTTGCGTGTTTGTACGTCTTGGCCTGGTATGTCTCTGTGATATTCTTAATTGTGTTAGTCAAACCCATATCACTGTCCTCTTTCCCCTTCCTGTGTCTCCCATCGTGTAGGTGTCTGACTGTGCCTGTCTCATGTCCCTCGACAAGGCGGACGCTGTGCCCGTCGACACGCACGTTTGGCAGATTGCTAAGCGCGACTACAAATGTGCCGCTGGCAGTGCACAGAAGACCCTGACTGACAAGGTCCACAGAGACATTGGTCAGCACGAAGTCACTTATTTCAACCGTCTCAAAAATTATGTGCACAGTTGAGCAAAAACTTGTAATTAATATCCAATGTATTTTTTGTATGCAGGGGATTTTTTCAGGCAGCTATGGGGTCCTTATGCTGGCTGGGCGCAATCGGTAGGTAATTATTATGTTTATTTATATAGAGATCATATCTCTTTCATAGTAACTAATGTGTGATTATTTTGTGTTAGGTTTTATTCTGCGCTGACCTGAAAAAGTTTCAGAAGCTGAAAGAAACACCGTCTGTAAAGCTGGAAGATGACAAGAAAGATAGCCTCCCGATCAAGAAGGCAAAGATTAAGGTAGAAAAACAAGAAACTGTAAATAAAAAAATAGAGAAACCAAGGTCAGCACGCCATAAGAAAGCAAAGCTGGCATCACAGGATGAATGAATTTGTTCAAACAGAATTTATTGTTGCAGCATTCATTCTTTGAGGTTACAATGCAAAATCAGTCTGGATATTTTTTTACAGAAACAGATATTTTTTGTAAGGGGTAGTTTTACCCCCAGAATATTTTATCAGTCAGAAAAAATGTACGTCCAGCCGAAGTTACCATGTTTTATGTACTCAGTCCTGCAAAAAAATCTGAAAAAAATCTTCATTATTAAAAACCTATGAAAACGTAGGCCTATGTGTAATGTGTTATGCGCAGTTTCGAGCAGTCATCTACTGTGGCTGAAGTTCAGGTTCATTTTCAGGTTCAGGTTCTGGATTGTCTGTAAGCGACGCAGCGAGCTCGATAATCAATGTGACACAAGGCAAGCAGCGTCACCCGGAATGATTCAAAGTTTATTCAGATACATTCAGAGCATACATACGGTTTTGGACGTGCTAGTCACGCCTCTGGGAAGGGAGAAAAGACGGCAGAAGTTAGGAAGCATGATGGTCTTACATGGAGACACAACAGAAAGACAGCCTGGGAATCAGGGACACTATGGTCTCACATGGAAATTCACCCGTCCCCACCTCCCAGACAGACAGCCTGGGAAGCAGGGACAGCGGTTAATACATCCACAACTCCCAACAGCAGGGAATGAATGAATAAAATAAATGTATTTTGTTCTATTACATTTGTTTTTCGAATAAATGTCACTAGCCTAAACGTTGTTAATGTTGCCATTAATGGCCACTAGATGGCGAGATAGAGTTGAAGATACTTTATAAAATTAAGGGCATCCCAAATGAATGAACCACTATTTAATTGGCCAGATGCGCCCTTCACACAGACACACACACACACACACACACACACACACACACACACACACACACACACACACACACACACACACACACACACACACACACACACACACACACACACACACACACACACACACATGCTCTCATTCTGCCTCTCTGTCTCTCACTAATTAATCGCTCTCAAGGGTCCTGTGGTTTGTGTCATTGTTACAGCACAGAACACTGTTTTGGACACACTCATCTTGCACACACACATATAAGACAAGATGCAATTTGCAAGATTTAGTTAGTTAGTTAGGCTGTGTCAGCTGGTCTTTCTTGGAGCTGGTATTGCAGTTGTCTGTTGCCCTCACAGCCTGAGGTTGGAGCCGCTGTCGCCAGGGGCAACGTTGCTGTGTCTCTGGGAGGAAGTATGAAGAACTGTAGCTCTCATGGGAAACAGCAGAGCAAGGGGGTCACTCTCAACCCCCACTGTTTTATAAAAAGAGGGTAAAATCGATGGCTTATACGTAACAGGCGCCACATTCATTTTCTCTGTGATAAACTCAATGCATGTGTTCCAGTGGCATGTACATGTGTGTAAAAAAAACCTTTCATCCAACAGGGTTTTATTTTTGGATTATTTGTCACCATGTGAAGCCATGTGTGTGTTAATGAGAATGTGAGTCAGCCTTCATGTCCATTTCCGAGCGCGAGATGAGATGCCTGGCCTCAGCTCGAGGGCAGGCATGAGAAACACACAAAACCAGCACACAGAAATAAAGCGGTGTGGGTGTGTGTGTGTGTGTGTGTGTGTGTGTGTGTGTGTGTGTGTGTGTGTGTGTGTGTGTGCACGCTCACATACCAAAACAAACACAAAGACCCCCCCAAAAAAAGACTCAAAAAGAAAAGAAAAACCCTATTGTGACCAATTATGTAAGAGATGAGTTTCTGCTTGGGTTGGGCCCTCTGGGATGTTTCTGTTGGAAGGACATTTCTCTCTCTCTCTCTCTCTCTCTCTCTCTCTCTCTCTCTCTCTCTCTCTCTCTCTCTCTCTCCCTCTGTTTGCTCTCTCTCTCCTCTCTCTTTCTCTCTTTCTCTGTGAGCCTCCTCTCTCCCTCCCTCCCTCTCTCTCTCCCTCTGTCTCTTGCTGTGTGTGTCTCTCTCTCTTTCGCTGTGTGTGTGTGTGTGTGTGTGTGTGTGTGTGTGTGTGTTGTCTCTCTCTCTCTCTCTCTCTCTCTCTCTCTCTCTCTCTCTCTTAATCAACAGCAGCTTCCTGTTATCTTCAGACCTAGTTGTGCGTCTCCTTTAAATACACCAGGGGGCGCTCCGGAAAGAACCACTGCACCTATAAGAGGCCTATGTCAACATGCAGATGTGTAACATCATTGTTGCTTTATAGTCTCCGGTCTCTCTCGGTGGCACCGCGGGTCTGTTTGGTGGGAGCCTGGGAGGTTAGTTACTCTCTCTCCCACTCTCTCTACTCCTCTCTCTCTCTTTCCGGCTCTCTCTCTCTTGTATTAGACTGGTTTGTCTTGTAGACATTTCCTTCCTCACCATTAATGGACTCACCCACCCTCCTTTGTTCTGTCAACAGACCAAAAATGGTCTGCTTGTGTCTCGTGTAATTCCACAGCCCTCGTCCGCCCGCCGATCCCAAGTAATGAATATTATCATTCCTCCACACTGAACAGATCACACAAATACAATAATACCAGATGCTGTGCCTATACTATGTACACTGAATACATAGACAGACATGGTATGTGGTTACCTTCAGCGAGTCACCCTGAAAACCAATGAAGGGGTGAGTGTGTGGGAGGGTGTGTGGGAGGGTGGGGTGATGGGGGGGGGGGGGGGGAGGAGTGGTCGGTGGCTCAGGGGATGAAGGAGACTTCCATAAATGGAACTTTTTCCTTTTGGTGGCCCCCAAATTGAGGAGATCACTCTATATGTCTAGACAAGGAAACGGGGGTGTTGATATGGGTGGTGCGGGTGGTGTGTATGTGTGTGTGTGTGTGTGGACATGTCGGTGGGTGTGTTCCTAGGCGGGACACTAAAGCTATCCTTGAGTCATCTGAGAAAATTTGCATGCAATGACCTCGTCTAGCCTACTTAATGAAAGAGGCTTATTTCATGCCCATCTGCAATATCCGCCACGTTCCCCCAATATGCATGGCCTTGCTTGGCCAGGCGGGATGAAGCTTCCATGGATCTTCGCTCGGGCGGAGGTCTCCTTTGCCCCCGTGTTGGATTTCAGTGAACGGATACGCAAGACATTCCTGCACCGCCATGATCTGATGTCTAGAATATGTGTGGACATTGGACTCCAGTCCAATGTATATGTTGTCGTCTGCGCATCGGACGACTGTCTTTATTTGGAGTGATTTCATTGCACTGTGTTGTAAATCTAAATCCAATCCACTTTGAATTCTATTGTTTTGCCCTTTCGCAGGGTGCATGTAAATCAATGTTCTCATCTTGCTGTGTGTCTCTCTCTCTCTCTCTCTCTCTCTCTCTCTCTCTCTCTCTCTCTCTCTCTCGGCTGCCTTATCATCCCCTATCCATCTGATCACAGACATGTGGCCGCCACAATACAGGAATCCAGTGTTGGGTAACAGATAGGGTCGTTATCGAAATAGTTCGATTTTGGACTGCACCACCAAACGATCCACCATGCAGATTACAACCAGACCTGGGTCATGACTATGAGTAAATTCATAGTACACAACACAGCATACTATAAATAGTGTAGTTGTAGTTGTGATGCATACAAACGCATGCGCACACACACATAGCAGGTGGGCACACAAACACACACACACACACACACACACACACACTCACACATGCCACGGGCAGGATTCCAGCTGTGAAGCAGAACGTGTAGATGAAGGCGTTAACGGCAGATGGAGTGATAAGAGTTAGTGCTCACATAGCTCACACCTCTCTGCTGTTTGCCACACATACATATAGCAGCTATAATGTTGATTTAGTCTTTTTTTTAATGATCATTATTATTATAGCTCACTTTGCAATGTAGATGTAATAGATGTGTTTTCATTTCAGATTGTGTATTATCACCATTATTATCACGCACTTTGCAATAGTGAATAGTTATTTATATACAGTACATACATAAATAACTCTGTCACCCTATACTTGTCATCATCTTGTGTTATGGCTCGCCACTTATGCGCTGGGTGTCTAAATCGTTGCGTGTCCCCTGCTGGCTCAGTAGTAATGTAATGTATTAGGGTGATGGCATTAGGGGACAATCCTGTGAGCTCTGTGGGTTATTTCAGTGTCGAGTAGAAAGCACTGGCGAGAATATGATTTGGAAAAAGAGAAAGTAAATGAGTAGGCCTACACAACCTGTACACCTACAAGGTGGACACTCCCACCTGTGATGTCACTATGTCACGGCGCAATGGCTAATCACGCTCTCACCTGGCTGGTGGTATCGTGTATAGGGCCCCTTTAAGATAAGATAAGATAGAACTTTATTGATCCCGAGGGAAATTCTTTGGTTGCCAGGTTGCGTAGCAATAGAATAAAACAATAGAGAAATAAACAGTAGAATAATAAAAATGAAATAACAGATTTACAAATGTACAGTAAGTCTAAGTCCTAGGAGAAGTATAATTGAAGTGTAACAAAAGGGTAATAATAATAATGGTAATAATAATGGTAAGAGGAAGTATTGCACATGATATAAAGAATATTAAGAATATTACACATAATGATGAAAGGTAATGTAGCATGGGAATATTGAGAAGAAGTATTGCACATGACATTAAGAATATTGCACATGATGATGAGAGGAGATGAGAGGTAATATTGCAAGGTAATATTTAGAGGTAACAATATGATATTAACAATATAGTACATGATAGTGTTGCACATGATGTACTGTAGCATAGGGCCACTTTAAAATATGCGTCAAAGCCCCCAACATCCCACATCCCTAGAAGAGCGTGTCCTTGTCGTGACGTGGCCAGGTGCGCAGGTAGCGTCAGGTAGCGTCAGGTAGCGTGGAAACCAGAGACGCCGCGGCCATTTACCAGGAGAAAGAACCAACCTGCTCTGGTTGGCTTTGTTACCTGCTTGGCTCTGTCATTACATGGGGCTGGATATAGGCAGCTCACCAGCCTACCAGCCCACCAGCCCACCAGCCTACCAGCCTACCAGCCCACCAGGTGCCACCTATTCTCCTCGTGGTTGTGTGTAGACATAGCAGGTAGGCAGGGGTGTGTGCGTGTGTGTGTGTGTGTGTGTGTGTGTGCGAGAGAGAGAGAGAAGGGGGTGAGAGACAGAAGGGAGAGCGAGAGAGAAGGGAGAGATAGACAGAAGGGAGAGAGAGAGAGGGGGGGGAAGAGAGAGAGAGGGGGGGAAGAGAGAGACAGACGGTAAACAGAGAGAGAGAGAGAGAGAGCGAGAGAGAAAGGAGAGAGAGGAGAAAGAGAGAGAGGAAGAAAGAAGAGAAGGAGAGAGACAGAAGGGAGAGAGAGTATGTGTGTGAGAGAGAGTGAGAGCGAGAGAGAGTGAGTAAGAAGGTGGGGGGGGGGGGGAGTATGAGTGGGAGGATTATGTGTGAGGTGGACGGCTGAGCAGTGTGTGTGTGTGTGTGTGTGTGTGTATGTGTATGTGTGGAGAGAGAGGCATGGTTCTCCTCCATACGTGATCCTGTGAGGAGGAGGAGAGAGAGCGAGTTGCCGTGTGAGGAAGAGCAGGAGAGCAGCCTGGACCTGGACCTGGACCTGGACCTGGACCCGGACCTGGACCGGTACCTGAACCTGGTATAGGACCTGGACCTGGACCCGGACCGGTACCTGAACCTGGTATAGGACCTGGACCTGGTATAGGACCGTTACCTGGACCTGGACCCGGACCCCCCCCCCACCCCCCCCCCTGCGAGGCGCGTCCACGGTCATCCACGGTGTGTGTGTGTGTGTGTGTGTCCTGCGATGCCTTCACGTGTGAACCCACCACCAACACAACCATCATCATCATTATTATCCACCTTCTTCACCCTCGGCGAGATATGTCCTAAGGTAGGTGATTAATAGTGGATCAGAATAAATAGATCATAACAATAATAATAATATAATAATAATAATAATAATAATAATAATAATAATAATAATAATAATATAGATGGCACCTGCATGTGCGCAATAGTGTGTGATGCGTCGGATCGCTTACCTGCGGCTATGGACCGCATTTATAATTTAATATAATCTAATATAATATATATATAATATATAATTGAAATGCACGGAAATGCACGGTGTGTTAATAATGTATCCGATTGTGACGTTTCTATTCATTTTGGAGCATATCTGCGGTCTTGTGCGTGTGTGTGTGTGTGTGTGTGTGTGTGTGTGTGTGTGTGTGTTAATCTGGAAATGACCGACCAAACTGCGGCAGAATAAAGACAAAGGCGAGCTGCGAGATGCGGACACATTGGTGTTAGTTAGTCACACATTAACGCCTATAATTGCACACATCAATTATCAAATAGAGAGGCAATTAAGGGGGATGTGTCTATTAGTACCCACTGGCGTGTGTGTGTGTGTGTGTGTGTGTGTGTGTGTGGTGTGTGTGTGTGTGTGTGTGTGTGTGTGTGTGTGTGTGTGTGGTGGGGAGGGTGGTGGGGTAGGGGGGGGTTGCTTGGTCTATAAAGGAGCAACAAGTTGTTCCCAGGGTTTATTGCCGTCAAATGATCTCCTATTGTCTTTAACGTGTCTGTAACGTGTGTGTTTATTGGATATGTACTTTTTTGGAGGGTGTGTGTGTGTGTGTGTGTGTGTGTGTGTGTGTGTGTGTGTGTGTGCGTGCGTGCGTGCGTGTGTGTGTGTGTGGAGACCGTGGAAAATTAGTTTTCACCTGTTTCCCATCATGGCTTCTTCAACCACAGCCACTTTCAATTCCAGAAAATGGGGAAAAGGGAAGGAAATACCAGGAATTCACTCTTGGGCTCAGATAAAATTGTCCAAAACGGTCATCGATTAAAGAATTCAATTACTTGAATCCAAAAATACATATGAAGAACTGTCCAAAAATGGTAAGCCAATATCTGCAATTGATACTGTTGGGGCTTATATGAAGAAGGCATTCCGGACTGTGGATAGGTTTAAACAAAAAAAAACAAACAGACGTGGAGTAACTGTGAAAAGACAAAGATATGGATTAACCTTTCAGGGACCGTTCAAGTCCAGACACTGCAGAGTATTGAGTAACAGCTTCCTTGAGTGTACAGTCGAGTCTAGACCTCTGGTGGAACGCAAGAGTCCTTGGCTCATGGAAAAAAGCTGGAAAACCTGCTATTCATGGAAGATTTATGGGTTTCAGGTTACCATTTAACAGAATTGGCAGTTTTAGGAATACACCATTTAACAAGATGGACATAACTACTACATTAGTGATTCGGCAGCTAACACCTGAGTCAAAACGTTGTAACGCCGATCATATAGAGCTGTCATGCCATCATCTACAGCCTACTTCATCTAAGTAGGCTGTAACGTGTTGTGTTGTGTTGTCCTTTATGATGTCGGCAACATTTGAGCTGAGAGACCTGAGGTTTATTTTGTGTTGCTTACCGATGGGTACGTGCATGTGAGCGTGTGTGGGTGTGTGTGTGTGCCAGTGTGTGTGTGTGTGTGTGTGTGTGTGTTTGTGTCTGTTTTTATGGAGTCCCAGGTGCTGTTAAAATGCCTCAACTTTTTCGGTGCTCTTTGAAGCAGAGCACCGGCACTTGATGATCACACGACCTCTGCCCTTAAAGCAGACAAATCAGATAAAGATGTCAGCCGCAGCGCCTCCTCTACAACGGACATCCACCTCCGTTGGACGATCCACAAGGCCTCTTGATCGGTCCCTGCTTTGTGTCAGCTGACCTCCGTGTGTGGTCAGCTATGCCAACGGTCAGAGTTACGACCTCCCCTGGGTGTCCGACCTGCACAGGAAAGGGGGGTCTATAACAGGCGTTGGTTTGACGTGAGGACTAAAGAGTCTGGTATATGAAAACACTCAAACGTAAATGAGAATGTGATTGCAACGCTGGACTAACATTTCCTTAGCGTGCGTTCACTGAACAATTCCCTGATCGTCGTGTGAGTTTGTGATTGAGATTTCATACAATGAGTGCTTGTAGTTGTACACATGATTTGAAACGGGCCAACGAGAATGCTGCTGCATGGTGATTTTGAATAGGTGTGGAGTGTTTAACGGTCAAATCCCTCGACCCCCCCCAGCCCCAACCCCACACACGCCCCCAACTCAACGCCCAGACTGCCCGAATGCCAACATAACCACAAGTACACACTCTCTGCCCCCATGCAGACAAGAGTCACATACATACATCCCCGACACACACACACACACACACACACACACACACAGCCTTCCCCTTTTCTCTCGCTGGGTGCAGTTGGTTGGTAGGTTGGTCGGCAGTTAGCTACGGCGTATATGTTTTGGGTGGCGTTTTGTGCGAAGGAGAATGCAGCAGTAATAGTTAAGCGGCTCTGTTTGGACTGTGGATTCATACAGTGGGTCGTGCAGTGCTCCCTCGCCATGACGCACACTTCTCTAGCTCGTGGGCTATTTCAGTCCCCCCTCCCATCTCTCTCTCTCTCTCTCTCTCTCTCTCTCTCTCTCTCTCTTGCTCTCTCTCTCTTCCTATAACTATCTATTCTTGTATGCCGCTCTACCTTTGCTGTCGCTGCAGCAATCACATCACTTGTCTTTCCTTGGGAGAGAGAGCAGCTTACGCCACTGCTTTGATTCTGATTCTCACTTTTTCCAGTGACACTGGTTCTGTTCTGTTCTGTTCTGTTCTGCGTGCTCAGTCCTATCCCTACCATCGGCGCGCACCCCAGTTCCTTAACTCGTGGCCCATGCCCTGTTCTGTTCTGCTCTGCTCTGCTCTGCTCTGCCGTGACTTAATGTGACATTTTCCTACCCACTACGTGACAAATCCGCCAATTCTCGAGGCCAAGGTTCGGGAAGAGGGGGGAGTGGGTGGGGGCTGAAGTCAGCTCTGATTGTCGCGGAGTGTGTGTGTGTGGGGGGGGGGGGTCTCAAGACATGCATAGAGTCAGTAGGGTGAATACTTTTTCATACAGGTTTGATATTATCAGGCCAGACTCCCATAGTTTGTGGAGGGCAGGGGAGGGGGTGGAGGGGGTGCTGATTACGCTGGCAACAGCCAATGGGAGTTGAGATCAGGAACGTCCAATGGGGATTTGGGGTCAAGAGGAAGAAAAGGGGAAAGAACTGGGAGTGCGTTCACTTTTCACAGAAGGCGTGGCTAAATAGACAACGCCATTGTAGCAGCAGTAGACCACGCTGCCACACACCACCAAATGTCTTTGCCGGTATCCTCTCCGACATACGGGACCCAGGTAGATGTTGGGCACACACCAGTTTGTTGCGGAGTTGCCAAGATGTTACAGCCAGAGCAGGTGTTACATGTTGACATGTCAGAGCTCTCTCTCTCTCGCTCTCTCTCTCTCTCTCTCTCTCTCTGTCTCTCTCGTCGTCTCTCCTCTGTGTTGTGTGTGGTTGTGGTCATAGCTGGTTTATCCTGTGTGTATTGACTTACCAAATGCACCACATGTGTGCAGCCTCACCCAGCACCCAGAGTCCAATCATCAGCCTGACTCGGGCCAGGTGAGGCTGCCTAAACCAGCCACCAACCACACACACACACACACACACACACACACACACACACACACACACACACGCACACACTCCACAGCCATACTCAGTGACTGTGTAGACTCAATCGATACATAGATACAGTCTCATCCGCTGCCGACAAACACACCCTGGCATGAGGTGAAGGAGACACTATGATCATATAGGTGTCTCTTTGTCATGGACAGATCTCACAGAGCCCTCTGTCTACAAACAGCCTTATGTCTGTCCCCGAGAAAGAAAAAAAAAAGTTATTCGAAATGAATGGAAACTTCTGACGTCCGGACTACCCCGGAATCTGGCAGAAAGGGAATGTTTCGGGGGGGGGGGGTAAAGAAATGGAGGGGAAAAAAAGTGATGCAAAACAGCGACACTCCCCCGTTACCTTACGTTGGGCAAGCCCCACTGAATGCGAATGCTTGGAATATGTGAGTGTGCTTCGGCCGGTCATAGCAATGCACCGGTGGATAGACGTGACATCACCGTCACGCCACTGATTAATGGCGGAGCAGGAGCAGATGCTGCTGCTGTAGTAACGGTGGTGAGTCATGTGACCGTATCTATAGTCGCTAATCTCTAGTCTGCTGCACACACACGCACACACGCCACACACACACACACGCACACACACGCACACACACACACACACACACACACACACACACTGTTGGACGGCTTCCCTTAGGCATTTCCTGCTGCGAATAAAGGACTTCTTGTGAGTTGAGAGCGAGAGTGACGACATCTACCCATCAAAACTTTCACAGACACAGACACACACACACACACACACACACACACACACACACACACACACACACACACACACACTTGCACACGCACGCACCAATTGAAATGTAATACACAAAGGGATGTGTCCGTTGTGCCCCCCGAGGGTCAAACATGGTAAAAATACCCACTGTGTGTGCAGTGTGCACCCATCTGCTCTCCGGTAGCCGCGGCCGTAGCCACGCTGTGGCGCCAGTCAAGAGCACACGCACAGGGTGACAAAGGGCAACGTTGCTTCACAATGCTTCCGTCAGATTAGCATCAGACTCGAGTCACTCTACTCTGAAAAACGTTAGCGAGGATGTAACTCAACCTTCAGTTTGCACTTATGTTTGTCTCACGGCAAAATTATTATGCGGGTCATTTAAGAAGCCTCACGATTGCATCCAAAAAGAATTCTCGACAGGGAAACAACCATGTTTGAATGTGTGTGTGTGTGTGTGTGTGTGTGTGTGTGTGTGTGTGTGTGTGTGTGTGTGTGTGTGTGTGGGCGGGGGTGGGTGGGTTTGCCAGAGGGGGAGCGGATGAGATTAGTGTTGACGTGGACTCAAAACAAGCAGTGAGGTGTTTCTTTATGCTCGCAAGCGTTTGGGGGCCGAGCGGCCGTTGAATCTCATTAATGTTCAACAAACAGAGATGCTTCAAACACACACACACACACACACACACAAGCACACACATGCACTGCACACACAAGCACACACATGCACTGCACACACAGCACACACAGCACACACAAGCACACACAAGCACACACGTGCACTAGTGCACACACAAACCCACACCGAGAGAGGCGACGTCAGTTTGAGGAATGGCATGTTTGAACGTTACTCAACGGCCATGTTGTTATGACAGAAGACACAGTGGATGATGCACCTGCTGGTTATCGTTTGCCGATAAGGGAAGACGAACGGGTTGGGTTTCTGGAGCTCTGTTTTGACTTGGACTCGGAGACCACCGTATCGGGTAGGATAGCATAACAAACACACCGTGATGAAGCCTGGAACACGATTTTTCTCTCTCTCTCTCTCTCTCTCTCTAGCTCTTTCCTCATCGCAGTGTGCATTATGATGAGTCAGCCTCCCCAGCGACTTGCCGCTGCACGCATTCCATCTCACAGCATCTCTGCTCGCTCGCCGTCCCTCCCTATGTGTCCTCCATGTTTTTTTTATCACGCTCTCTTCTTCTGTTCTCCCTCGTCAGCGATATTGTCTTACCTTTCTTTGACCCCTCCCTTGCCGACGTGTCCCTCGCGCCTGCGCGATCTCGCATCCCATCCGGCTACCCTATCGCCCTCTCCTCTACGCCTTCAACAGGATCCCTTATCTGGTCATTTTCATATCGTTTCCTCCATGTGTCACGGAAATCTCTCTCTAATAATAGAAACATCCAGTTCCGATTGCCTGGAAAATACACTGCAAGAGCGCTTAAGATCGTTCAAGATACTGATGAAGACCGTTTTAATGATCTGAACACGATCTAATGAGTGCTAAACAAAACCCTTGTACATGAGCTGTGTGTCGGATGCTGAACATTTCGAGTGAAATGCGAACACATTCCCCGTGACCTCTTTCCTGCCCGCCGCTCACACCCCTTTTGTACACACCGCTCCCGTATGCAAACTCACGCAAACGCTCCGTTTGAACGACACTTCGTAGTCGCAGGGCACAGATATTTGAGCGGCTGTGCATCGGCTGGGGTCTGCAGATCGTAGCCTGAGTGCTCGTGCTTCATAAACAAACCGTTGCCTGCCCTCTCAGGTGAGTCACCAGCACTATAGAGTTAAGCATAGATTTACATTTTTACATTCACATTGAGGGCATTTGGCGACTTAGACAAGAATAGACAAGATAAGATAACACTTAATGTGGTGTGTGTGTGTGTGTGTGTGTGTGTGTGTGTGACGGCGTGTCGAATACATCCTTCTTCATTCCACTGCATCCTCCTCGCGTTTCAGGCTGAGGTTTCGCTCGGCGGAGCGCGTCCTCATTGTGCTGCTCAAGCCCGACTCTCGGCGCGCGCCTATTGAGCCACCGGCCCGAGGTGGCCACGGCAAATGTTAATTGAGTCAGCGGATGAGCTGTGTGTGTGTGTGTGTGTGTGTGTGTGTGTGTGTGTGTGTGTTCCCCTCCCAGGAAGTCCATATATGGTGTGTGTCTCAGACCGCCAGCTGTTTTTCTCGGGTGACTTTTTGGAGGCTTGTGCAATTCTCAAGGTCTGCCGTGTCTGGTGACGACAGGGTTTCCCGGAACATTAATGTTGCCGCTGTCAGGTTCATACAGCAATAAAGATAACGGGGGGAAAGGGGGGGAAATTGGCAGACTGCTTGGAATAAATAGCTGACGATAAAGGGAGAGAGATAGAGAAAGAGAGAGAGAGAGAGAGACTGATGTGCATCAGAAGAGCTCTCCATCACACACACACACACACACACACACACACACACACACACACACACACACACACACACACACACACACACACACACAGAGGTACGGAAGGAACACGTTTTACCATCTGCCATTGCTGATTGAAACCATCTGTAGGGCTTCAACCCAGATCGACGTGTGCACGTGTGTGCGTGCATGTGTGTGTAACCGTACACCACACCGGTACTGTGCTGCCGCCGAGGCCTGCAGGAGTATCAGTGACTTGCCCTCTGACTCAGCAGCGCTGCAGGTCCGGAATAAGCAGCCAAGCCCCCCCCACCCCCACCCCCACCCCTCCGGCTCCCCTACACCCCAATATAAGCACCGTCGCTAATTCATGCTAAACATAACACTACGGAGTGATGTATGCTAGAACACACACACACACACACACACACACACACACACACTGTGTATGAGATGTCATAATGAAACAGAAAGGATTGTAAATGGTTGAATATTAACCCACCATCATGACTCACCTGGACGACTTCAGGTAGTTGCCTGAATGACTCATGATAGCTAAATTCTAAAGAAAATGTGACTTGCATGCATGACTTGCTTGACATGTGTGTTGTGTTGTGTCCTGTCTGTCACCAGGGCTCCGGTGGAAACATGGCGTGTCACATAGAAGAGCCGGCCAGAGGGACCTTGTAGAGGGCCAGCCGTCCAGACGCAGACCATGGCGGTCGTTACCGTCACCCTCCTCCTCCTCCTCACCGTCCTCTCCTCCCTGCTGTGTCCTTCACCTGCCCAAGACATCATCGGCTCCTCCGTGTCCCCGTCCGTGTCCGCGTCCCCGTCCGCCGTTCCCCTCGACCACCCGGGGAGCGACCCCTCCCCTCTCCCCGGGGGCCAGACTGTCCGGACCTCCTTACGCAGCGACGTGCCTGTCAAAGCTCGGACCGGGGTAATCTCCACAACCACTAAAAGACCACCCACGGTAGTGAGAGAAGGCAGCACCAATGAGTTATCAGAGGGTCAAAGACTGCCAGACCCCACTATACAGTCGGACGCTGTTTCCATATCGACCCTATCCACCCAGAACCTCAGCAGCGGGCCCGTCCGTTCCCAGCCAACTGGCTCGAGACCCAGGACGGACGCCGCGAGCATCGCCCTCAGCGGAACGTACGCCACGGCGGAGGCGTACACCAAAGGGTCCGACCCGCCTGTGATCCCCCCACCCTCCAATGAGGTCATTGACTCTTTTGCAGGGTTGCCGCGCGTCACGGCTGGCCGACCGGGGACCGCAAGGGGCCCACAGCAAGCGGATAATAATGACTGGCAGGAGGCTGGCTCAGGTAGTTCCCCGACGAGGCCAGGGGAGCCCCGCAGTCCTGTCGCGGCCACACTGGGTAATGAAATGATGGCCCAGTTCCGGGCAGAGACGCAGACGACCGTCGTCGGAGGTCCGTCCCCGGAAAACGCTGACGTAAAGCCACTGCCCGCCGTGTTGCCGGTCGCCAACCAGACCGAGGAACCTCGCCGGTTGCCCCTGACCACGACGGCCAGTACCTCCACCACGGCGTCACCGGAGATCAGAGTGACGTCCGCAGCCACGGCGAAGCAAACCAGTCCTCAGACGGTGACACTACCAGGTGACCGAAAGATTTATTGATTGGTGAATTTTATGTATTTGACTCCCTTTTTTCCAATACCATAACCTAGCCATCTCTCTCTCCTCTTATTGATCTCCCAGCCTTCAACGGTCCACCCACAGACGCAACGACCGGAGCCACGAAAGGTTCCGGGACGGTCGGACCAGCCGGAACCGCCGTATTTAAGCAGCCCGTGGCAACTGGGACGCCGGCGACAACCCACCACAGCCCGACCACTCCGGCGCCAGAGGCCGTCACACGGGAGAGGACGACCGCGTTTACATCTACCGCTACAACAACTACTCCTGTTCAGGAAACCACGCAGGTGTCCTCCAAAACAACCGGGCCACCGGCAACGACGGCAACGACACAATCAGAATCAACACACACAGCCTTGGCAACGGTCAACACAGGTAATACTGCGTGGATATTGTTTTTGAGCGGTCGGTTAAGCAACGACTGGTTTAACAATCCTGAGAGACTTTCCCTGTAGGTCATTCAGAGTGGGATTATTTGCACAGCTGGATTTAAGAATTTGTGCACCCGCAGAACCTGGAAAACCTCAAAGGCAGTACAAGGCAGAGACAGAGTAGGAGAGGGCGCGATGGAAAGTTTGTGCGGTAGGTATGTGGTCGAGACGTGGGGAAGGGGGGTTAAAGTGTTCCAGGAGGAGAGAGGAATGGCTGCACATGAAGCACCGAACGGGTTTGCTGAAGCAGAAGAGCTGCACTGGAACCGAGTCAACGCTGAAAAGAGACCAAACTAAACAAGACAGGATGAAAGCGGTTTAGAGGGAAAGAAGGTGTGCGGTTGGAAGGAAAATCAAAAAAGATGAAAAATTAAACCGACACAGTAAGTTGGCGTTAAACGGTGGAGGAACAAAAAAACTCCCTCAAAAACCTGTCGGATCAATCCACGGGTTCACGAAAGCTTCTTAGCAGACTGGAACATCAATGCCATGTGGTTTGTTGCCGTACCACATTAGTTTATATATCTGCTTGAGTGTTGGTCCGTGTGTGTGTGCGTGCGTGCGTGTGTGTGTGTGTGTGTGTGTGTGTGTGTGTGCGTGTCCATGCATTGGCTACGAAAGTGAAACCTCAAGGGTAGGGCTAAGTGTGCGCAGCTGTGATCGGGACATCTGGGCCGTTTCTGTGTTTCTGTGTCGCTCTATAAAGTCTGCCCGTGGCGGCGGTGGCGGTGGTGGTGGTGGTGGTGGTGCTGTTGTGTTTCAGGGTCACGGCTGGGGCCTCCGAGTGGCTGCACTTTATTGCAGCCGCTATTTGTTTGGCACGTGGCGTGGAGGGAAGGAGTAGAAGGTGGAATGAGGCAAATGGGCTTGCTTTTAAAAGATTTTTATCATCCATAAACTGCTAGTCGTACTTGGTTGACATTAACAATGCACTTTAAAATAAAGAATATTATTCCCCCTTCATGGAGAGAACCGGCACATAAAAATGTACTGAGCAGAAGTGGTGATAAGGAGGATTGAGATCCCCATTAAAGAGGGGGGGGGGATATTTGTCTTGAGTGTGGGATGTAACCAGGAAGTGTTTCCCATACTGGAATGTACCAATCCGTCAACATGTCGGCTTAAAAGGCCCTTTATCATACTAAAAGCTCCACACACACGTCATGACTTTGCGAGCATTACAGTGCAGCTGCAATTGTATGTCACCTTTATTTAACCAGGAAAGTCTCCAAGAAACAAATTTACTGTCATCTACTGTGGCTGAACTTCGGGTTCATTTTCAGGTTCAGGTTCCGGATTGTCTGTAAGCGAAAGCAGCGAGCTCGGGAATCAGTGCGACACAAAGGCAAGCAGCGTCGCCCGGAATGATTCGAGTGAAGTTTTATTCAGATACATACAGAGGATATGTGCAGTTTTGGACGTGCCAGTCACGCATCTGGGATGGGAGAAAAGACGGCAAAACGTTAGGAGCGCTATGGTCTTACATGTAGACACCACAGACCGACAGTCAGCCTGGGAAGCAAGGACGCTACGGTCTCACATGGAGATGCACCTAACCCCCCCCCCAGACTAAATAGCCACGTAGGCCTACACGGCGGGGTGGACAGTTACCGGCCCACAAGTTGAATATACATCCACAGCTCCCAACACTGACTCATGCTTGTTGGATGCTGGACTCTGCACAAGCCCTGAGAAATCTCCATTGATTAGGATCGGTCCTGATGGTACTTGGGTTTCGCTTTTTACAGGCTGCCTAGATGTCCAAGCTCTCGTGTCGTCACGTTAGCGTCGGGGGGGGCGGGGGGGGGGCTATAGCTTGCGGGGCTTGTCAGCTGATGAATACCTTTGTGATTACGGTGTAATGGGTGCTCCGTCAACTTTATAGGGTGGGGATGAAGGTAAAGAGGTGCTTCTCAGACAACTGCTCGCCCGCCGGCTTTTAGTGGACGCGGCGAAGCAGAAGCACGCATCGGTGCACGCATCAGATTCACCCGGACTGTGGGAGTGAAGACAGACAGGGAGGGAGAGAGAGTGGAGACACCGTGTTGTAGAATTTAATAGAATTGCCTTTATTTATGTGTCCCTGGCTGCTCAACACACTGCGTAGCGTAGAAGTGAAGTCCAACGGGCCGTAATAAAATAGCAGATCTTACATCGGCACCGATCTCACACATCACTGGTGCTGATGAGAGCCACTATATAGTATGACACTGTGGTTATGTAATACAGACAGCCCTCAGTCATTACATCATGTGAGCCAATTATATCACACACAGTTATGCTGAGATGGACTTTGTGTCTTGTTGTTATAATTCAGATTAAGAGGATTAAGAGGTTGGCAAGCGCAGCATGGATCTATACAAATATTGTGAATATTACTTAAATATATGTATTTATCTTTTGCTTACTTGGGATACAAATATTTCGAAAAAATATATGTTTATTTATCATGTATTTATCACCAAAATAGATGAACGTTTTCTGCAGCTATATGTTTACAGTCACAGCTGTGTGTGTGTTTATGTGTCTGTGTGTGTGTGTTACTAATTTGTTCTAAAATTGGCCACACGGACCTTTTTTGTACCTATTTCTTGGTAGTGAATGACTTCCCTCTAGTGGACATTTATTTTCTTACTGCAGCAAATATATGCTTGTATTGCTTGTCTTGTACACTTAATATATAATTGTATTATGATTATGATTATGTCATTATGCTTATTACACATTACATATAATAACAAGCTTAAACCATTTTCTCCTTTTTCTAGAGACAACTTCTACCACGAGTACAACTGTTGGACCGGTTGGCCGAGGCCGAAGTTTTGACCCCCTCTACCAGCCTGGTATCGGTCAGAGGAATCGCTCCGTTTCCCCGGAGCACCGCCATCGAGCTCCCACGGCTCCGCCCGCCAATCCGACCCATCTTCCAGCATCATCCCCCTCCCCGAACGGCACGCGCCTCCAGTGGGACGACCTCAGGCGTACGCTGGCTTTCGCCTGGCACCTTCACGTCTACGGCTCAGCCAGCCTCTTCCTCATCCTTTTCGCCGGGGCCGCCCTGGGCCTCACGCTCTCCCCCAGCGCCGACTGCCCTCAGCGGGGCGCTCTGGCTCTCGCCAACACCCTCCTCTTCCTGGTGGGAGGGATCCGGGCGGCGTTCTTTCTCCTCGACCCGTACGGCACGCGTCACTTCCTGCCCCGCACCGCCGTGATCGCCCTGTACAACCTGCCGCTGCACATGCTGGTGTGGGCACAGGCCGCGTTGGCCTGCTCACCCTGAGGGTGGCGGGCGTCAGTGTGCTGCCCCCCACCCTGGAACGGGCCCCTCTCGTCGCCGTGCTGGCCGTGCTGCAGTGCACCCTGCTGCTGGCCGCGGACCTGCTCTCCCCAGCGCTGTCCCCCGTGGTGCCCGTCACCCTGCAGGTCCTGTCCCTGTGCTGGGGCCTCATCGTCTGCCTGGGCTTCCTCTGCTACGTCTTTCCGCGCGTCCGCTGCCCCACTCCTCCTAATCTGGGCGTTCCGAGGAAGCTGGAAGGACCGGCTGGACTGGAAGCAGGAGAACATCGCTGATCCTGGCCAGAGTCCTGGCCGCGTGTGCCCTCATGGGGGCGCTGTGCTGCGGCCTGCACGTCTACGCCACCGTTTGGCTCTACGGACTCCTCAGGAACTGGAAGCACTTCACCTGGGGCTGGTGGCTGGTGCATTTCTGGGCACGGCTGCTGGAGCTGGCCTGGGGGTTCTCCTTGCTGCTGCTGGGCTCCTGGGTGTTCTGGAAGCCTCGGGGGATCGGGGAAGGGACGAAGGTGGAGCCGGAGATGGAACAGCAGGGGACCAGACATCCCTTGCCATTCTGCGGCCTCCGCTAACAGACATACCTGCTGGTCTAAAGATTGTGCAGAGCCTGAAGGGGAAGCCCTATAAGAAAATCTGACAGTAATGGGGTTGGGAGAGGAGGAGGAGGAGGCAGTGGCGGAGGAGGAGGCGGGGGAGGGCCTGGGGAATTGCCTAATAATTCGGTCGGACAGGAGCGTCCTGGCGCTGACATCAGCAAGAGTCTGATTCGCAACCAGAACCACGAGCAAGCCAGTGCTCAGCAGCGCTGCGTCAAAGACAGCAACCGCGGGCGCAACTACGGGGTGGCTCGGTGGAGCGGGGCGTGTCCGACGACTCCACGGGTTCCCTGCTGAGGCTGCAGGCGCTGGGCCGGCCTCCGCAGCGCTCGCGCAGCGGGCAGCCTGGACACAGACAAGGACACGGGGGTTTCCCTGTACGAGTTTGACCTCAGGCCCCCCTCTCCCATTGATTTGACCCGGAGCATCGATAACGCCCTGCACCGGGAGCACCTGCTAGGAGGAGGCAGCCTTTTCCAGCCCTTCTTCACACCCTCGCCGTCCCCTTCCCCGGGGTCCGGGATCAGCCAGGGCCCCTGGATCCGCAGGAACAGCGACCCCCAAATGCTCTCCGAGAGCATGACACCGAGTCCTTCCATGCCACTCGGGGGCAGCATATCAGCAGTGTTCCCAGCAGGGCAGGTGACGGCCCCGCCTACTCCGTCCCACCAGGGCCACAGGTGGGGAGGAGGGGAGCCGATCGGGAGCGTGCCGTCCTCTGTGTCTTGCCCCGTGTCGCTGCGTCCCACCAGAGCCTCGACGGGACACCTGGCGGAGGAGGCCGGCGATGACACTCGGCCCTTCATCACCCCAGACTCGGAGAGCGTGCGCGGGAGACCCGGTAGGCCTGGCAGGGCCGGGGAGGCAGGGGGCGTCGCAGAGTTACCTGGAGGTGAGCCGGCTGGAGGACTCCGGCCAGTTGTCAGCAGTGAAATTATTGACCTCTAATCTTCAAGCTACAACGTACGAACGCTACCACAAATGACATTTAAACAAAGTTAGAGAGAGGGGTTTTATCAGTGATCTGTTCTGAAGCTTGTCTCCTTTCTTTTGCGAATAAGATAAAATGGACATTAGCCTCCCAAACAACCCTCTCAAAACTCTCTTTGCCTTTTAGCAATAGAGCAACAGATTCTAGCATTTGCTGACAGATCATCAACAAACTGGAGAAACATGGGATAGTTTCAGAGACAATAATATATACAATGCCCTGTCGTTCAAGTTAACCTTTGTTCTCTTGCTCTTACTCTCTCTAAACTCCCTCCTTCAGATCCAAACTTATCATTTCAGTCCTGCTAGGGCTAGGCCGGTGTGTGGTGTGTGTGTGCGTGGTGGTGCGTGTGTGTGTGTGTGTGTGTGTGGTGTGTGTGTGTGTGTGTGTGTGTGTGTGTGTGTGTGTGTGTGCGTGCGTGCGTGCGTGTGTGTGTTGTGTTTGCGTGCGTGCGTGCGTGCGCATGCGTGCATGTGTGTGTGGTCAAATGTGACTTGCCAAAGCCTGTCAAACTGTATGTCCAGACTTTGGACCTTAACGGAAAACAAGTGTTAAAGCATAAAATGTTTGGGTGGTGTCATTCAGATGGAAGCGAGGCTGGATGCTCTTCACAGTAACGACACGTATAACCATAAACAGTCGTGACTTGTATTCACTTTGATTTCAATGTGCTGTCCATCATCTTTTTTTTTTAAATGCATATTGTTTGTGATATATAGATGTGCCATACAACCGCCGTGATGGGGTTTCTACACAATGGGTTCTAGCTCTCTAACCCATTACCTGGTCTAAGCAATCTCATTATCTGCAGTCTGTAATTAGTACCATAGTAATAGAGATGATAATTCTGCTACACTGTTTGGCCAGTCAGCCTCGTACTCTTCCTGCAGGCATGCTGACATGTACAACTCTTCCCGAGGGTTTTAGCTGTGGCTAAACCTTAAAGGAAAAAAAGAAAAAATAATCATAATTTAAAGACGTTAACATTGGGTTTCATGCATTTTGCCTACGGAGGAAAGCTTTTGCAATCAAACACTATTGTCCGTGATATTTAAGCCTATGACTGCACTTTGATTATGTTCTACAAATCAGACTGGGTGACAAATTCCAAGTAGTGCTTTCCTCTCGAGTTCTGTCAAATCACAGTTCAAACGTTCAGTCAATGGTATCTGATTTATCTGATTTAAGGGAATGCACCAGAATTTTGCAAGGCTGCACCACACAGGACTGGCTAAGCATGACGTTTTCTGAACTCCTGCTTTCACGCTGATCGCTGAACAGATCATAGGTATTTTATGACTTCGGAAGGAACTAGGACTTCTATAATATATAGCCCTCCTATATATATATAGAAACAGAGACAATGTAAATCCTATTTTTTGATGTCCGTTGATGACTATGTATCAATATATTGGTATGTAAAAGTAAAAGACAATCTAATGTAGTGTGGCCAATGTCGACCGTTCCATGGGGGTCCTATTTTTGCAGAAGACGACATATTTAAGTCTGAATGTGATCTTTCTTTGTTTATTTTGCTACAATGAACTGTTGACTGATTAAACACTGAAAGGGAACTGCTATGTGAAGCGTTGCATTCAGATCGGTTGGATCATTGACCAACCAGACTGCGCTCTGTCCTACATTTGAAGAGACAACAACGATTTAGTCATAAATGAGATACCGTCTTACTTGAAATAGGAAGACCAATGCTTGCCGAAACTATTTGTATTCATCTTCTGCATATTTGAAGTGTAGATGCGTGCTATCTGTTATGTTTCTCTTCTTTCAAAGACAAATAGAAATGTATAATTTAGAACAACTTATCGAGTGTTCCTGTGCTCCCGATGAAAGCAAGTGCAGAATAAGCGGGGTTCGTCCGGTGAGTCAAGGTGGCTTGCAGTCGTGTGACCCCCGCGTTCTATAAATGTGTTGCAGTGCAATGACCCTGTGTTGTGGTCTACATTCCAGTGACTCCATCGAATTTTGCCGTATTGGTACTTGCCGTTAATGAATTGGTACTTACTTAGTGTCTGAAACCTTAGGGTCTATTACTGTTGTCTCCACCAATGAAAACAGGATGTGCCATAGTTAATACTGACGACCATTAATAACCATCCCCCTCCTCCTCTCTCTCTCTCTCTAGTCAGCCACCCAATATGGAGCAACAGTTAAAAGTCTTGTTTTGTTCATTTTGCACATTGAACTTGTACTTCTGTTCTACAACGTAATGTTTGGATTGAAATAAACATGTGAAAGCCAACCTTTTCTTTTTGTGCGCTCTTTTGGCGAGGTGACCCCCATGTGCAAAACTGAAAACCATGTTACCGTATCTATTTTTTCTGCCCCCGTCACTCATTGGTGATGAGAACCTGGATGACTACACTCCGTCCCCGACCACGGCTGACTCAAGGACAGCTTTTAAAGGTGTAAAACCAGCCAAGCGCACAGGGTGTTCCAGGTTCCAGGCCGTGCCCTCAGAGGGTGCGCCAAACCAGCCAGCAGGGGGCCTTCACCTCTTCATTCCACCTCTCCCTGAACCAGTCTGCAGTCCCCACCTGCTTCAAACAGACCACCATTGTCCCCATTCTACCAAAGAGACCTTCCATCACCTGCCTGAATGACAACCGCCATGTAGCACTGACATCATGAAGTCATCACCTGATGTGGGATCATCAGAACCCACTTCTGTTCTCCCTTCCTAACACATTGGACCCCCTTGTTGGACCCCAACTTGCGTAGTGCCCCAACAGATCTACGGAAGACGCCTCTCCCACTGCATATGGGAAAGGCACAGGTGAGCATACTGTTTGGGAGATCGAATCAAATTTATTTATATAGGCACATTTAAAACAACCACAGGATGAACCAAAAGTGCTTGTACACGTGAAAACATAAGCGTTAAAAATAAGAACAAGGCAATTAAAATTTCCAATATACGTTGAAACAAATATGTAAAAATAGTAGGAAAAACTTCACAAGACATTCAAATGCCAGGCTGAACATGTGACTTACAGTTGCATTCAATGCTTTTTGTGCCTGCTTCCTCATTCGCAAATCGGATATTGACGTAGTTAACACTCCCCTTGCTATCTTCTATTACATTTCACCAGGTTTCGCAGGAATGTAACTTAGTTTTTGATTCTGTTATGGGGTGTGCGCCGTGCCGTGGAAATGTTTTGGAAAGGAACTGCAGCAGAGGGCACGTTTCCTCACCCAGCGTGCTTGTAAAACCAAAAAAAATTTTTAAAAGCAAGGTGTTTCAAGAAGTGTTAATATCACAACACATACACATTCACATATGCCAGTGAATGAAAAGTGGCGATGCCCAGCGAGATGTGCCAACAGAACAGACAAATACCACAAATATTCACAATTGAAGGAAATCAGAATAGTCAGCACTGCAACTCTTTTACGCTACAGTTTTTTTAGGAATGAGAAATATGACAATAAAAAACAGCAAGGCATATAAACCAGTGGAAATATAAAAAAGTATCTATTTATTATCCAATTATGTAGTAAGAATATATAGAAATATAGAATGTATAGAATTAGAAAAATAGAATAGGAATATTATATATATATCCACATATATCCATGACTTCAGAAGGAACTACATGTCATACAATGAACATACATGTCTTCATCTGTCAATCAGGTCCAAAAATCATGGATGAGTAGTCTGGCCAGGCGTCAAATTTCGTGGCGGAAACTGCAGCGTGGTATTCTTCATCTTTTCCTTGTAGTCTTCATCAAACTGTTCATTCTGGGTGACGGTGAAGTGGGTTTTTCAGTCGCCAAACCTTCCCTGTAATAACATAGCTGTCAGACAGTCAAAAGTAAGGTCATATCATAAACTTTTATCCTTTAAGGTTATATGCAATTACTTTTCCATGAAGGAGATACCGCTAAAGTCCATTAATCCATTCGAATCCACTGTGTAGTTTTGCGCATCTTGTTCTTCTTCATATTATCAAAATGTGCCTACATCTCTGATGTGTTTCCTCTCTTCAGGTGTGAAGCTGCGAACCAAGAAAGGAGCACAACTTGTCTATCTCTTCGTCCAGTTGTCCTGTATGCCAGAAACACTTACACACCACAACCCTAAAAACCCTGAGCACATTTCCTACAGGCCATATTTTTAGTTCCGTTTATCGTTCCCATTCCCCTTGGGCACAACAAATGTGGCTTTAAACGAAACATACTTACCTCCAATCATTCTTCAAAGACATGTAATGGAGTTTAGGATAAGACTGTTTCGCTCACACCAGCGGTCACATGACTCATTACCAGGGTCCAAAACCACTAAAACCACAGAGAAATTCGTCTACCAAAACAGAATGCAAGGAAAAATGGCCTTAAATCTGTTGTCTATAGTATAACTTTGAATAGGTTGTACACCTGACTCTTCGTCCATGATACTCTTGTAGAAGCTGGCTTCCATGTCTCCTGGCTCTGGGTGACATGTTCATTGCGGTCAAGTGAAAAGTAAGGACAACCACATTGTCCTTGGCATTACGGGCCACATACACCACGCATAGAGAAACTCTGGTTAGGATTTTCTGGCATTTAAACTACATTTGTTAAGGGCCTTTATTGGCAAATGGAATCTTTCAGAGATAACTACAATGACCAAAAATCATATTCCGACTGTAAAGGTTAATACTACATAATATTTTAGATTGAAACCTTCAGCTTTCCAGTGTATGCTAGTATGAGCAATGTGTGCCACTTGAGATTTGACGTGTAGCCAACACTTTACCCTGCAGTTTCTGCCTCCCATGAAGGACTGGAGGAGACCCAACTGCACAGGCAGGTGATTTTTGATGAGGCGCGGGAAGTCGTCAGATTGTCTGGCCAAATATGCGGTTACTTGTGGAAAGGATTCAACTCAACTGCTTTTAATGTTGTGTATAACAGATGGAATGACATGCAATAGGAAATTGATTCATGCATTCAATTTGAACTTTTGAACTTCGACTGGAAATCTCAACGCTCGGTGTGTTTGTAATCTCAATCTCCAGGAAAGGACTCTCTCATGGATCGGGTGGAGGTCTGGCGGTCTGGCTGAGTCTCAGAGAAAATAAGATAGATCATAGAATGTAGGAGACCCACGTAGTCCTGGAAAGACACAGAGAGATATAAGCAGCAGACGATGTCAATAAGTGTTCACGCTGTCAATGAGCATGGAAGCAAAAAGGACCTATCTTATACAAACCTGCTTTGGGTATGTTGCAATGAGGATTATCCATCTGGTCTGGCTTGGAAGTTTTGAACATTCTCCCAGTTTGCTGGTGAAAATATTGACCATTGAAGACTCCATGGAAATCAACAGATTTTGCCGAGGAG
>PIJE02000723.1:175583-245465 GCA_002895965.2 Coryphaenoides rupestris | reverse complement strand
CACACACACACACACACACACACACACACACACACACACACACACACACACACACACACACACACACACACGTTTGTATTATTTTCCGATCGACAGCAAATGATTGTAATGCTACAGATTTATTCTGGCGGTGCTTTGGAGTTGGATAAAAGCATCTGCTAAATGATAAACATAAATCTATTCCCTGTGACGCATTAGACATAGATAGGTTACATGTATTTCATTAGGCAGATATTATATTTGGCATTGTCAAGTTTAGGTGTACGTTTTGAAATGGTTCAGGTATTACATTAGATCGTGTCTAACTTTAGGTTAGGGTTAGGCGTGGTGGATCTGACAGAAAGAAAGTTCATGGAATAACGAGCGGAGACCTCAAGCTTCACCCGTCTGAAATACTGTCTCATTTCATCCCTTTGTTTAAGTTACAGAAGCCTTAAGGTACATTCACTTGAGTCACATCGCTTGGTTGGGCGTTGAGTTCTCCACCA
Organism: Coryphaenoides rupestris; assembly: GCA_002895965.2. Taxonomy (NCBI): domain Eukaryota; kingdom Metazoa; phylum Chordata; class Actinopteri; order Gadiformes; family Macrouridae; genus Coryphaenoides; species Coryphaenoides rupestris. The sequence goes on along the minus strand of PIJE02000723.1, from coordinate 244,977 downwards.
CGGTTTAAGTTATTAAACCGTTAGTCGTTTTTAGGTGAACTTTAAGTTATTTTGGACCCTACTTCAAATCTATCGGTTGCCGTGTTACGACATGCAGCACCATCGATCAACGTTGAAATGATTTCAACTTTCCTCCGCTGCAACGCATCACAAGAGCGCCGCCCCTCCCCCTCCCCTCCTCTGGAAATGGACGAGCGGCTTTCACATTGTATACGGTCATATACAACGTGAAATATGGCAAGGACACATCCACAACACCACAGACGAGTGCACCTAGAGGCCACATCCAGCTAACTGCCACAGCTTGCATTCAGCTCAATGTTCTGTCATTCGTGTTACTATGATGTTTAATCACATTATAATTGGCAAGCGTTAGTCTACAGTTCGTAGAGGGGGAACAAAGGGATGCTGGGAATATCGTGATCCTCCCTGGGTTCAGGAGTCCCCCACCTGTAGGGCTTTTAGCTTAGCACAGATCACCAAATAGCTATACACCAACCATTCAAAGATAATGTAGGATAACTTACCAGATATCATCTATATATATACTGTATATATATAGACATACACTGTATACTGTAATATAATTCTTAGTACAACCTCAGTCTTAACCTTAAACAAAAACACACCGGCTCCTGCCAGAACAACTGCACACCAAGCCCATGATGAAGTCCTGGCATTGATCCGGAATGTTCCTTGGAGCCCCTGGCCCCGCCTCCCCTAACGCCCTGAACCTGAGACCCATCACATCCATCATGCCGATACAAGGGGAGACCATTGTGTCAGGGGTTTGAGGGGGGTCAGCAACACCTCTTAACGCCTCTCTTTATGGGGGGGTGGGTGGGGCACATCAGCTGGTCTCAGGTGACCCCCCACCCTTTTAGGTACGGGAGGGAGGGAGCGTTGCCATCTGTAGACCAGACAGGAGGAGTGCAACAGGGGTGGGTGTGAAGGAGAAGGTGAGGGGGACGGGGGTCTCGACCTGTCGATAGGCTAGATCTCTCTCGCTCTCTCTCTCTCTCTCTCTCTCTCTCTCTCTCTCTCTCTCTCTCTCTCTCTCTCTCTCTCTCTCTCTCTCGCTCTCTCTCTCTCTCTCTCTCTCTCTCTCTCTCTCTCTCTCTCTCTCTCTCTCCTTCCGGGTAGTGGGCTACCAAGAGGTCGGCCATCCATCACCACTCAACTCACACTACATGAGGCTGAAGGGGGGGCAGAAAGCATGCCATGATTAATCTGCTGTGTGCTCGGCTTCTTTAACCACACACACACACACACACACACACACACACACACACACACACACACACACACACACACACACACACACACACACATATATATATAACAGAGTTGCTGTAGCGGGGAAAACGAATGGCCTGGGTTAAACCTGTTTCTTGGCTAACTTTCTTGGTGGTGAAGGGTGATTGACTGGAAAATGCAGACAGCAGGGCTTTTATTTAAAAGTGCTCTGTTTGATCCAACTGCCGACCTTGCAGCGCATTAGAAGGGAACACGGCCACCTCGAACATAAAACTAAAAGACAGATTTAACCCCAAGACACCTCAAGCAATTTATCTCGAAGCTCATCCATTACCTCACCAAAATAATACAAGCAGCATTTAAACGTTTCACTCCACGACAACACATTGTCTATGTCAACAGTTTACATTAATATAGTCTCTGAACTTAATTTCTATCGGTATAAGCAAGTTAAAATGAAAAAAAGAAGGAAACAAACTTTGAATTCATATTGCTAACAGCCTAAAAAAACAAACCAGTCCTTAACATCCAAATGGATCTTGGATGTCCAACACTTTTTCACATTTTGTAGACAGATTTCCAAAAGTCATCCCACTTAAATATAACCAGGGTCGGACACATTGATAAATGTGCTATCACCATTTCCCATTTCAATGAACTAGATCTAAAATGTCTTCCACCAGGTTCACACCACTCCCCCCATGAACCAAACCTCAGCGATTCTCTCTTGGACTCTTGCCTCTCCACCAGTCGTCCTCTAATGGCCTCGAGCCTGATCCCTTGATCGGCGGTACCACTGAATGGACTACGAGCCTGCCCGCCGGCTCCTTCCACACCGCGGTTCTGGAAGAATAGCGGGGCGGCGCGGTCATTAAAAGCTCTCCACTCCAACAGCCGTCGTCTGGCCACAAAAGGCCTGCCCCCCCCCCTCCATAAGCCCAGCATTAATACAACCGCAGATCAATGGGCTGTGAGCGCCGGCGCTATTGTCGACGGGGCTCGTCTAAATTGGCAGCAACGGAGTCAATGGGTAGCGGGTTGAAAGGAGGGTCAGCGTCGACAGAGTCCTTTGTGGGCAGATAATCGCACTTATCGTCGAGGAATAATAGATCACAGAGCACCTGCATCCCCACAGACAGCAATGCATAAAAATTTGGCATGGGCGGTAAAAATGTCCCATGTTGAGGATGATCAGTGGATAGCCACTGAGGTCCCAGACCCGCCCTCCCTTTCAGGAGAAGGGAGATATACAGGAAGTACTTATCTGACATGTGAGGAGGAAAGGCTATAACGATGGAGTGACTAGCTTTAGGACAGGGGTTGGGCACATCTACATAGACTCCCAATTACAAATAACAATGTTTAAGATAAATGTTATAAATAAAATATAAAATATCTGCATTTTCTGTTCTATTCCCACGAATCAAGGAATGTGGGTGCTCTGTCAGTGTCTGAATTGCAGTTCAACTGAGGGAATTTAAAAGCATAAAATTCCCTCAGTTGGATTTGTCAACCTGGACCCTATTCCCCCATCATTTTGTGTTAAAGTGACTAATGTGACTTCTCCTTGAGCAACACATGGTTGTACATAATAACAAACATTCAAGATATTTGTTATTGAAGATATTTGTAGATGAAAAGTAAAAGTAAGGGATCATTTCCATAATGTTGTCAGACACGTATAATAACAACCTGAGCCTGCCAGTGACAAAACAAGACATTGAGACATTGACGGGGGGCTATTGCCCCAAAGCATCATATTGCAGATATTTTGTGGCTTACAGCTGTAACAATGAATCCTGCTCAGTACAGGACCGATTTCAAAAATGGTTATCCGTCACTTGGACTCAATATGATGGGAAAATAGGGTCCAGGTTTAAAAATCCAGAAGTTATCATTTAAGTACATTTTTAAGAAAATGCTACATAGACAGAAACTACAGTCAATGCTTCACATACCTTCCTCTCCCTCTACCTCCCTTCCTCTCCCTCTCTCTCCATCTCCCTTCCCCTCTACCTCTCTGTTTACCTCCCACCTCCCTCCCTCTCTCAACCTCTCTCTACCTCCCTCTCTCTCTGGCTCCCTTGGCCTGGGCGGGGGACCCTGTTGGCCCCGGGCCCCGCTCCATCAGTCAATCTCATATATGGTTCCACGGGGCACAAATTAAATCTGTCACAACAAGGGTAATGATGTCAGACCCACTATCGCTCACCTCTGGACCAGAGGAGGGCAGAGAGGTGAAGAGGAGAGGGTAAAGGAGAGGAGAGGAGAGAGAAGAGGAGAGGAGAGGGGGGAGGAGAGGAGAGGAGAGGAGAGGGGGGAGGAGAGGAGAGGGGAGGGGAGAGGAGATGGAGATGGAGAAGGGAGAAGAGGGGGAGAGGAGGGGGAAGAGAGAGAGAGAGGGGTTACGGTACAAAGAGGGTGAGGGGTCAGGTGTGAGAGAAAGATTCAGTGAGAGGAAGAGTGATGTTCAACGTGATGTGGTTAAAGTGAAGACTATGGCCGCTGCACGTGTGTACTTACGGTTGGAGACACACTGCCACAGCAAGTTTATCTTCAACCCATAAGCGTGTGTCAGCAGCACACACGTGTCCGTATACATACTGCATGTGTGGGAATGGAAATGATGATGATGATCTACCCCCTCCATCTCACTCCTTTCCCCCTCCTATCTTTCTCTTTCTCTCTCTCCCTCCCTCTCCCTCCCTGTCTCTCTCTTTCTCTTCCTGTCTCCCCCTCTCTCTCCCCGTCTCTCTCTCTCTTCCTCCCCATCTCTCTCTCTCCGTCTTTCTCTCTCTCCATCCTATCATTGACATTATCGTTTACCATTTTTCTCTTCCTCTTTCACCCGCCCCACCCGTCTCCTCCGCAACCTCCTTCCTCCCTCTCCTCTCTCTGTCATCCTCCTCTCCCTCTCTCTCTCCCTCTCTCTCTGTCTCCAATCTCTCCCCATTTCAAGACGCTGATCACTAATGGATTAAAAGTCTTGTGGAGGAACCAACAGTCATTTAAAGATTAATGCCAGGCCCACTGCAGCCTTCTGAAGGGCAGACATCCCAGTCCGTGCATGCACAGCGCATGTGCGCACGGGTGTGCATGTGTGTGTGTATGCGTGTGTGTGTGCATGTGTGTGTACGTGAGTGTGTGTATGTCTGTGTGTCTGATAAAGGACAATCACATTTCAGTATTGCAATGGCGCCTACTTCATTATTGGCTATTAGACAGAAAAGAAGGGTGTGTGTGTGTGTGTGTGTGTGTGAGTAAGTGAGTGAGTGACAGAGAGAGAGAGAGAGAGAGCGAGAGAGAGAGAGAGAGACAGAGACAGAGAGACAGAGAGACGTAGTGTCGTTCTCGTGATGCAGGGTTACTTGGCTGGCCTACGCTGACACATATTACAGTAACGTCACTTTCCTCTTAAATTTGTGGCACTAGAGAGCCATTAAGCCCAAGGACGTCTGTCAGTAATGAACGCATCGTAGTACTGATCATGTATTCAATACGCTCCACGCTTAAAGCTTCTCTTCACTCAGCAGAATCCTCCACCTGACCAGATGTGACAAGAAGGTGTGAAACAAAATGAAAACATAAAAAAAATATGACATAGGCCTAAATTATGTTGTTTTATTTTATCCTTTATCGATTTTACTATCTGTTATGATTGCCACCAGTTATGATTTTTTATTTATTTATAAATGAGTAAAACTGGATGGACTTTTATTCAAGTGGAAAACAGAATGGGCCATGCAGGTCAGTTCCATTCACAACCACAAATACACACACAGTCAACCTCTATCATATCAACTATGTTACCTTGAACACTTCCTCTATCCTCTGGTGATGCCTTGACCTGCAGTTGCAGTTTTTCAAAATATTTTCAAATCTATTCATGTTAAATTGATATCCTGATCCTAACACACAGTGTTTATATTCTAATCTTTGATCTATACTATGCAATCAATAGAAGCAACCAATAACTGTGCTGTTGATGGTCAGCTGATTAACCAGGGAATACTGTCCCTGCCATTTCAGGATGCAGTTCATAGCAAGGGCGTCCATTTTAATTATCCAATAATGATAAAGTATGGAATGCACGGCAGCTTGAGTGCTGCATAAGAGCAGTTTATATCTCATTTGTATTATTCATATATACTACACAAAACCCTCATTCATAATTTGAATGTTACAAAACACATCCTGTGGTATTTTCATTTGACAGAAAGAAGAATAGACAGAATAGAACAAGGCAGAGAGAGAGAGAGAGAGATGGAGACAAGAGGGAGTCATGTCCGAGGTTGTGCTAAATATTGAAGAGACCTGTCTGCCACTTACAATCACTTTGAAGAGCAATAGGAGGAAAACACAAGCACCTCCGCCACCCCCACCCCCACCCTCCCTGACTTCATCCCAGCAGGACAGTCCAGGAATGACAGCACAGCAGCGCTCAGAGCCGTGAAGCGCTGAAACCATACATGGAGGTTGACCCCGGGAGCAGACGTGCAGCGGAGGAGGACAGGGTCCCACTAGGTTGGGGAGGAGAAGGGGGGGGGTGAACTGGATGAGATGATGAGGGAGGAGGAGGAGGAAGAGGTGGGACGTAGGAGGGTGGAGGGTTCGACGGATAGGCAGGGGGGAGGACGGGGATTGGACCAAAGCAGAGGAGAAGGAGTGAGAGTGAGAGTGAGAGTGAGAGAGAGAGAGAGAGAGAGAGAGAGAGAGAGAGAGAGGGATGGAAGGAGGGAGAAAAGAAAGGAGAGAGAGAGAGAGAGGGAAGAGAAAGGAGAGGGAGAGAACAGAGAGAGGGACGAGATGGAGGAGTGAGAGACAGATAGAGCGAGAACAGGGTGAGGAGAGGGAGACAGGGAGAGAGAGAGAGAGAAAGCGAGAGAGAGGGGGGGTGAGTGACAGCGAGAGAGAGAGAGAGAGAGAGAGAGAGAGAGAGAGAGAGAGAGAGAGAGAGAGAGAGAGAGAGAGAGAAAGGGAGAACTGTCAAGTAAAAAACCAGACAGGAGAGGGTCGATCAGTCTTTAAATCACCACAGTCGCCTCACTTAGATATTGGGCTTAGAATTTGGTTTGTGGGGCCTAAGCGAGTGAGAAGCATAACCAAGAACATCTGTGGACACGGTTTGTTAATGTGTTCCTTGCATCACAGTTCCCTGCTAGCATGGCGGCATGATAGCATCCCCAGTAACTTGTGGTAATTTCGCTACAACTGCATCTCATTGTATTGTGCTGGCTCAGATATCCCATCTGGGATCAATAAAGTATTATTATCTTCTACTATCTCATCTAGCTGCCTCCCCTTGCGGTATGTACCATATATTGTAGTATATTTTTGTCTAATCCCAAAGTCCACTTGAGAGACAATGAACATTTTGTTTTCTCCATAAAAATATACGGTATGTCACAATGTAGTTTTTGTATGCATCCTAGCCGGCTCAAAGTTGGAACAGCCACATATTTTCTCACCCACACGCTTGTGATAAAAAAATAAGAAGGGCACCAATGTGTGAGAAAACCGCTCCTGTCTGGGAGCAGACAGCAGCTGAATGATGAACTGGTCTGCAGTGAGGAGTCGACAGCACCATTTGAGTTTGTCAAAGGTCTCTTTTGATTTATTCGCCAGGTGATGCGAGCGGTTCAACGTTTCCACAGCGGAGTAAACCGAACTAGTCAGGTTGTGATCACACACTCGTGTAACCCCTGACTCAGGATGGTAGAGAGACATAACAACGTAAAGAGCGAGTGAAGGACAGCGGGAGAGAGAGAGAGAGAGAGAGAGAGAGAGAGAGAGACCCTAACCCTAACACAATTGAAAGTAACTAGTATCAAATAAAGTGAATGAGCATGAAAGAGAGGAGAAACAAACAGAGAGAGCCTGTGAGAGAGAGCGCGAGAGAGCAAGTGTGTGACCTGTGAGGGAGGATGGGAGATAAAGAGAGCATCGGGCAGTGGAAGATAAGACATAGAAAGACGATAGAGGGACATCAACCAAATGTACTAGCTATGAATTGACCGGCTGTGACTGAATGTGATATAAACATGACTCAAAATATTTTCATCCTTGTTTCTACTAGGACCACTCTTATGCACGGCCTACATCTCCCGGTGATCTAAGGGCCAGACTCAGTGAAGCCTTGGCTAGGGTGGAGAGTCTGGAAAGAGGAGGAACATCTCCCGGTGATCTAAGGGCCAGACTCAGTGAAGCCTTGGCTAGGGTGGAGAGTCTGGAAAGAGAAGAGGAACGCCAAGGATGGGGAACAGAGGGCAAAGAACACTGTGGTCAAATTTGGTCATAATTATTATAATGTACAACTACGTAATGGTCCTTTAAACATGCTGACAGTGATGTGTAGTAACACTGGTATTGTCTTACACTTATGTCTGTTACTGCAAATAAAGTAATCTTGAATTTGGAATCAGTCTGTTGTGTTGAACAAGAGACGAGAGTCGAGAGAGAGAGAGAGAGAGAGAGAGGAGTTATAAACACTTGAACATTGTGCATATTTTTTTTCCTATTGATATGCCATTTTTTCCCGCCATTTTGGAATATATCTCTTAGCTGTTAACACCCTATGAGAGGACCTGCATCCTACATGTACATGAGCCATTTCAGACCTATCGGACCTACGCTAGATTTTAAGTTAATTTTTATAACTTTTGCAAAATTTTCCACCTGCAGAAAAATCCATCATGGCGGACTTTATGGGTTTCTTCCCCATGCAAGGATACCTGGTTTCATACATGTCTTGATGCAATTAGAAAGCTTTCGTCGTCACGCTCATGCGCAGGATAAATCATGATACTAGGAATCATAATATAATAAACATATAAATGAGATATAGAATGATAGAGAGAGAGATAGAGAGAGAGAAGGAGAGGGAGAGAGAGAGGAGGAGGTGAGAGAGAGAGAGAGAGAGAGAGTGAGAGAGAGAGAGAGAGAGAGAAGAGGAGAGGTGGAGAGAGAGAGAGAGAGAGAGAGAGAGAGAGAGAGAGAGAGAGAGAGATAGAAAGAGAGAGAGAGGTAGAGAGGAGAGAGAGGTAGAGAGAGAGAGAGGAGAGATAGAGAGAGAGAGAGAGATAGCGAAGTCATGTCTTGTTCCACGTGACTGTCTTCAGACTGGCAGCCCACAGACTCCTCGTCCTCTTGATCACAAAGCCACGAAGCGCAGAGGAGAAAATGTTTCGTACTGATCGACATCCTCCAATCATTTAATCAACACATCCGACAAAAAATGGCATACACAGAGCCTCAAATAAGATTGTACACCCCAATCCAGCAGCCATTCCCCTAGCGTGACGCATCACATCTAAAGGACCTCTGCTTCTCTAATCCATGCAATTCCAACATACACCCACACTACCATCACTACATAATCAAAATACCACTCACAACGAGCACTGGTTCGCATGTCCATTCAGGATGGCAATGCCGCGGTCTCCTCTTTGGGTCGAGCCCTGACCGTCGGTTGAGAGTTAACGACCAGGGATAACCTGATATACACCGGTTGACTTCGTTATTGGCGAATACACGCTCGTGTTTCTGCGTTGCCGCGAAACTCAGAGCATGAGTTAACGACCAGGATAACCCTGATTAACCCTGATTTTTATTTCCATCTGCAGTGCATTCCAATAAAAATGGTGTTCTACATGAACGCATGTATCCCACATGACTCACTCACTATCGTGTGAATGAACGATTTGATCAAACCGACATGCGCAAGCAACGGAAATTAGTTGAGATGAAAAAAAGCGATCCAGCTCTCCCCTTAAGCAATTGTTCTCAGATATGGCGCCTAAGAGCTTCAGTAAAGCGTAAAAATATACGCGTCTCTCTGTATGGCAGACTAATTAGAGGAGTGTTTCAGCAGAGAGATGTTTTGAGTCATAAAGAACAAGCTGCAGATAGCAGCGCTGGAATGAGAAAAGATTGGAGTCTTGATGCAGATATAATACTCCTAGAGTCTCAAACACCACGCACACACACACACACACACACACCCACACACACACGCACACACACCCACACACACACACACACAGCAGCTCCTGTAACCATTCTCTCCATTTCTCCACCCCCCCGCTCTCTCTTTCTCTCTTTTTCTTCCACCTGGGGCCAGTTACTCTTTCCCTCACTCATGTCCCAGAGATTATGAAACTGAACAAAAGAGAGGGGAGATTCCTCACATTCTCTGGATTACACAGCCATGACTACACATCAATCATCTTCTCAATGTTCTCTCACACAGTCACAGTCACACACACACACACACACACACACACACACACACACACACACACACACACACACACACACACACACACACACACACACACACACACACACACACACACATACACACACACACACACATACACACACACACACCTCTAGCCCAACTCCCAAATCCATCCCTCCAGTTTGTTCTGTCCGCATGGTTCCACATGGTGATTCCTAACTCTGAGCATCTCCACTTAAATTAATAACCTAAAAGGTAGGAGGAGGAGGAGGAGGAGGAGGAGGAGGGGGAGGGGGAGGAGGAGGCAGATGAAGATGTTGTTCCTCTCATCCTGCTGACAGAACTCTATTAGCGTCTGCCGCCCAGCTGGGTTCCTACCATTACAGACCAACTTATTGAGCGAGCCTCTGAGGGAAGAGGAGGAAAAACACAGTTTTGTTAATCAAGCGAAAGCGCAACAATTACTAGAATCCAATAATCAATGGCTCTGGACCAACACTAAATCCTACAGGGGCGGATACTCGGGAACAACAAGAGGCAGAAAGCTCAGAGCCTCTAATTACGCAGACTAGACAAAGCTAGCTAGGCAATGGTTGGCAAATATTTCCTGTGTCGTGAGGCCTAATCAGAAGCTAAATGCTCATGGAGAGATAAGCTAGCCATTGCTTTTTTGTCTTCACTGATTGTACCGCTGAATTGAACTAGACGGCTGCTCCAAGCAAATAAATTGGGCATTCTTCAACAATCGACATCGTCGAAGATAATTAAGTGTAAAAATGTGTAAAAACAAATCTAGACTTGTTAGACGGTTTTCACAAGTTTATAAATCATTGTGTTAATTTCTCCAAATAGATGCCGCCTTGATGAAAAAACAACCACTAAACGTATTACCGGTGTGGAAAGATTATGAATAAAGGCATGTAAGGATGGACATGACAAGAAAGGAATACCCACTCTCTCACAGGTACGCCTCCAAGATGGCCTCTGATTTGATGCTTTGAAAACGCCTTCTCGTCTCAGTAATAGCTTGGGAAAATCTCCATTACCCTCTTGTCGTATAACTGTACTGAAGCTGACCTATTCGAATCACTCACCCTATCAGTTATGGATTCTGATTGCCTGTCCCGCGGATCTGAGATATACAGTAGATCTCCCAATATGCACCAGGTGAACAGCGATAATAAGGTCTCTGGACGTTCGCACTGGTGGGAGTGGCAATGTAATAATATGTGCCACGAGAATCTCGTCAAACTAAGAACCCCCATCTGGGATGACAGCGTATATGAGCTGTAAATAGTCAGATGACAACAGAGCAGGGTTACACATTTACACCCCCAAACGAACACATGATTCAGACATAATTACAAAGACAAATCATGACCATTTAGGGCTGATCGCCTCGTTTGCTATATAACAATCTTAAAAGGGGAGCTTTGTAACATTATTTATATCTGTCCACATTAGGAATATGGCCGACACTCTCTGTGTCTCTGGGACGCAGCTCATTGCAGATGCAAAATCTTCTATTGAAATGATACAAAGCCGGTTAAGAGGCGTCCGCTGAAAAGCGGCATGTAATGTGACCTCAGGGTCGTGCTCACAGCTCAGGACCAATCTTTCACATCCAATTCATGTTTTAATGAAACATTCTTGAAATGGCTTCAAACATTCTAGTGAGTAACACATCCCCGGCAGCGCCGTCGGTGTCGTTATTTACTTGATGTGTCATCTGTAATGGATGCCTGGCTGGCAGGCTAGTAGAATGGACGCTGTGCTTTATGCGTTGTCCAACATGGACACTGGATGGAGGAGGACAGGATGAAGATTGAGCGTGGAGGTCAGCGGGCTGACATATCTTCACACTGTCCATCCTGGCTACCATCAATCTGCCTCGATCAATACACGTTGGTTTTCAAACCTATCTTACGAAAAGGTTTTATCCTCTTGCACGCTGTTGTCTATCCATCTCTCTACGTTTATCTTCCCACTTTCCCATTCCTCCATTTCTTCTCCTCCTTCGACTCCTATTGGCCCAGCTATCGTTCGCTCTGACAGAGTGCCATCTCCATCTCTTTCAATTCTTCTCTCCCTCCATTTCTCATTGAGGAGGGCCCACATGTGGGTCCCTCTTCAATTATTTATGGACGAGTCCTGTGGAGGCTTCCATATTGCTCTCGAGTCTAAATGGATTATTGTTGGAAAGATCAATGCCTGGACAGCCAGTGGCTTCATGAGAACCTGCAGAGAACCAATCCACCACCACCAACACCTCCACCACCTCCACCAAGGCTCATCTCTCTCCTCCTCCGTTCATCCTGTTAACCATGCCTCTTCAACGTTTCCTCTACCGCCACTGAGACCGCCACCACCAGCAGTAGCGTCCACCTCAAAAGCCAATCTCCTCTCCTGCCCCCCCAACCCTTCCATTACCAAAGACCAGGGCCACTTAGCCAAAGCACTGAGCAAGGGGGCGGAGGGGGACTCGCACTCGACATGAAGGAGTATATCCTGAGACCACGAATGAATCATTCATGATTTACTACGGCGATGACCACCACGCTGGCTGCAGCGGCTGGTTGTAAACAAAGTGAGCCGACATTGTTTTTTGGGGGGCTTTTTTTATCCCCTGCCATTGTAAAAATGAATCATCCGTGTGATGGTGGCACCTCCCACACACATGCAATCATCTTCCCGTCATCTGGTCACCATCAGGTGAGAGAAATTGAAATTCCAACAAAATGGCGGGCCTTTGAACATGTCTGCCGCAGCACAGCCTGTATGATAAATACATAGGAGGAGGAGACCTATCCTAGATGATCAGGACACGCCTCAGGTCCTGCGACTTTTACCAGGGGAACTAATAGTGTTCATTTGATTGACAAAGACAAATACATAGAGAGTTTCCTCCGTTAGAAATCCTCATCCTCCACCGTTAATCAGTCCTGTTGTGTGTGTGTGTGTGTGTGTGTGTGTGTGGTGTGTGTTGTGTGTGTGTGTGTGTGTGCGCGCGTGTGTGCATGCGTGCAGCACCCATTCTGTCACTTGCTCACACTACACCGCGCCGCACAAGATACATGTCGACAGATTCCGTCCCGTGAACCCTTGCTAGCACCTCCTGAGACGTGTCATATAAAAAGAGCCCGGTCCATTAAGTTTGACAGAGAGATCTGGTCCGGGGCCCATCCCCTACCACCACCACCCCCCCCCCCCGCCCCCTCCAGCCATCCTCCCCTCCACCATTACCACCCCCCCCCCCCCCCCCTGTCAAGCGTGTCTGTAAAGACAGCGAGCAGTGAATGATTCACTCATATCTTTGTGACTGTAGGGTGGTACTAGATCTCTGCCTCCGTTGTTGAAGGGACAGGGGAAAACACACACACACACCCACACAACACACACACACACACCCACGTTTGGCGCCGTGGTGTGCTGGACCTCATGGCTGCATCCAAACCATCGCACTGAAGACAGACAGCAGAAGAATGTAAGGCGAGGATCTCTGAAGCAGCGGCGGGAACGGAAGCCGAATATTCAGTACCGGCCTACATGGAGACGGAACTCCCACGTGATGCTGTGAGAATCGACAGATGAAAAGAAATGCAACACAAACAAATCTCTCTCTCTCTCTCTCTCTCTCCTCGTCGAAGAGATGCTTCAAGGCGTTTTGACGCGGTGGGGAGAGGACGAGACATAACAGGCAATGGTAATACACAGCAACATCATATTTGATTACATTACTACACTGCTAGCAGCTGTACGCCATCTCCGGGCTTCATAAAATAAGCTCTAACCAAGTTACCACGGCTACAGAGAGGAAAATGACTAAAAATCATTTCGTTTTAACAACCCGGGAGCAGGCGAAACGATGTCCTTTCATGGCATGCTGTGTGATGAGTTTGTTTCCATCGTATAATTAAATAATGAGGGAAGAGAAAAACACATATAGGGTACTTCAGGCTATTGACAACTGTAATAGGCTGTAGACCTAACATGGTACATACAGTATAATACATTTCATTTTGTTATCGTGCATTTCCCAAAAAAAAGCACAAAAGTGTAAGTAAAGTGGTCTTAAAAACGTCCCAATGTAAGTTTCATTGGTTTACATGCGCGCGCCACACGCACACAAACACAGCCGCGCACGCACACACACACACACACACACACACACACACACACGCAGCCCAGTATCCATGGCCAGTTAAGCACGGTTTGCGTCAGACTGTCATCGGCACTTTACAGTCATCGACATGGGCTGACTGGCTCCACCTCTGAGGGCTGCTCTGGAGTGGCGCACCTCAAAAAGCCCCGTCCCCTGCACGCACACACACACACACACACACACACACACACCCCTCCTCGTAGCACAGATGAAGAACGTGATGCGCAATCTTAGGGTGTATCCCAGCACTACGCGCCTCTCACACACGCACACACACACACACATACACACACACACTCTCGCACACACACACACACACACACGCACGCACACACACGCACAAAGTACAGCAGAAATCGCCAGTGTATCAGGCGCGCAGAAGCGTGCACTGACAATCCAATTGAAATCACGTTCATTACCGATCATCGCACGTCCAGTAGAGTAGACGCAGAATAACACAATAGTCAAGGGACATAATAATACACACTCCCGCAGACGCGCACTCGCACACGAAGCGCTGAGCGTCGGATCGGAGGAAGCAGCCCCCAGTGTGGAGAGATGCACCTGCTGCTACAGTAGGCGGTGTACCTCCATCACCATCACCATCACCACCACCATCATCATCATCACCATCACCACCACTATCACCATCATCATCGTCATCATCTCCAACCCCCCCAAAACGGCCAGAGTTGCCCAATGGTCTAAAAAAAAAAAAAAACACACCCACCAGTGCCGCATATCGTGGTGATCGTTGGTACGTTTTCATGGATCAGATAAAAAAATAAGTATATATTGACTAAACCCACGTCATGTGTGTTTAGATATGCAGGTCTCACACAACTCGAATAATAGGCTATTTAAATTAGCGTGTTTAAAAACGCGCTACGAGGGTACGAGGGTCGCGCCGGTAATCAACACCTTTGCGGGCAGCCCGCGAGCCACGGTTCTCCCGCCGCCGACCCCGGACCGGCGAGCATCTCACCGCTCACTGTTATTTCCGTTCACCGGGGGCTTGGCGTCGTGGACTCAATATTGAGGTTGAGGTTGAGCCACTTCAGTGTTTTCTTCTGAGGTGCGCTTCTCCAAAAGCTCGGTCTTCAGTGGACTTTTATTCGGTATCCAAAAAAAACAACAACCCCCCCCCAAAAAGGTGCCTGCGCGCTCCGAACTCCGACCGCGTGCAGCCAACCCATTCTCCATCTACGCGCTCTTTTTCCAACGGCACTACGTTATCTTTCAGCTCACGACGTTACAATGAAATCCAACAGAAGGAAGGAAGCAATTCTCGGACAGAAAAAAAACAGGTATTAAGCGGACCCTACCTTGTTTTGTTGAGTGTTTTTTTCCCCGCCGGTCAGCTTATAAAACATCACATCTTCTTTACGAAACAAAAGAGTAATCCCGTTAAGTGTGCGCGCGCTGCGTCCCTGCGGCGGATCCAAATAGGTGCAGTTCGCGGGTTTGCTTGTTTGTTTGTTCGTTTGCTTGCTTGCTTGCTTTTTTGTCTGCGTCGGTAAATAACACTTTTTAGTATCCCGACGTGGTTTGTTGCGGATTCGCTCGGCTCGGCTCGGCTCGGCGCGCGCGCGTGCAGGTACGGCACGAGGACTTTCTCTCTCTCTCTCCCTCGCGCTCTTGGAGAGACCACAGCTGTCCGCCGCGCTCGAGCTGGAGCAATGATGTCATGCGCACCCCGTCCAACCCTTCGCTTAGTCCATCCCTCCCTCGACTACACCCACCCTTCTTCTACTCTCTCGGTTCCTCCATCCTTTCTCCCCCCCCCTCCTTCCTCCCTCCCGGTACTCATGAGCGCCCCCCCCCCCCCCCCCCCCCCCCCACACACACACACACACACACACTCTTGTCTCGCTCCCTCCCCCGTCCCCCGTCCATTTTCCTGCACTTGACGTGATGAAGTCATTCCCCCGCCCCGCCCCCCCCCCCCCCCCCCCGGAGGTTTTGTCCAGTCACATTTAAACTGAAGTAATATAAGGTGGAATGAAATGAGCAATTCAAGGTGGCGGCGGGGGCCGTCTGTGATCATTTTGGAGCCCAACGCGACATTCATTCTATCGACCTGAGGTGATATCACATCCCACTCTATGTACATCAACGCACTGCACTTTGCAATATTGAACACTACAATATCAAGCATCTCGATGGAAAAACCCGAGTAATGTAAATGCACAGCCTATATTTATTTAAACGCCCACCTCTTCAGAGAGTTAGAGATATCATTACGGCATGATTGGGTGCAAAGCAATATTCTATCTGACTATATAATTTGTTCCTGGTTTGTTACATTCAATGCCGGAAAGGAAATTAATATGAAAATCGTGTTTTTTTCTCCCCCCCAAAGAATCGCCACCTTATCGTGGTGGGGGGGTTTGGGGGTGCCCCCGTGACACTGGGAGCTGTGTTGTCCGGGGCATTAGCCCCTGGTAGGGTCTCCCAAGGCAAAGTGGTCCCAGGGGAGGGGCCAGACTAAGAGCGATTCAAAGACCCCATGAAAAGACTCCCGGAAAGATCAGTCACCTCGCCCGGACAAGGGAAACCGGGGCACCCTTCTGGAGCCAGACCTGGGAGGGGAGCTCGTCGGCGAGCGTCTGGTGGCCGGGCCTGGATCCACGGGGCCCGGCCGGGCCAAGCCCGAAAAGACAACGTGGAGTCACCTCCCTGTGGGCTCACCACCTGCAGGGAGAGTCATTGGGGTCGGGTGCATTGTATACCGGGCGGTAGGCAAAAGCGGGGTCCTGGGCGTGCGGATCCCCGTCATCGCCGACTGGTTCTAGGGACGTGGAACGTCACCTCACTGGCGGGGAAGGAGCCTGAGCTGGTGCGGGAGGTGGAGCGGTACCAACTAGATATGGTTGGGCTCACCTCCACGCACAGCACCGGGTCTGGAACCAAACTCCTGGAGAGGGGCTGGACCCTCTCCTTTTCCGGAGTTGCCCAGGGTGTGAGGCGCCAGGCGGGTGTGGGGATACTCACAAGTCCCCGGCCGCCATGGTGGTCCCCATTTTCAAAAAAGGGGACCGGAGGGTGTGCTCCAACTATCGGGGTATCACACTGCTCAGCCTCCCCGGGAAAGTTTATTCCAGGGTGCTGGAAAGGAGGCTCCGGCCGATTGTCGAACCTCAGCTCCAGGAGGAACAATGCGGATTCCGTCCTGGCTGTGGAACAGTGGACCAGCTCTTTACCCTCGCAGGGTTGTTGGGGGGGCATGGGAGTTTGCCCATCCAGTCTACATGTGCTTTGTGGACTTGGAGAAGGCTTATGACCGTGTCCCCCGGGGAATCCTGTGGGGAGTATGGGGTACCGGGGCCGTTGGTACGTGCCATTCGGTCCTTGTACGAACAAAGTGCGAGCTGCGTCTGTATTCTCGGCACAAAGTCAAGCACGTTCTCAGTGGGTGTTGGACTCCGCCAAGGTTGTCCCTTGTCACCGATTCTGTTTGTGATCTTCATGGACAGAATCTCAAGGCGCAGCCGAGGTGAGGAGAGTGTCCGGTTGGACCTCAGAATTGCGATCTCTGCTCTTTTGCAGATGATGTGGTTCTGTTGGCTTACATCAGACCGTGACCTCCAGCATGCACTGGGGCGGTGTGAAGCAGTCGGGATGAGAGTCAGCACCTCCAAGTCTGAGGCCATGGTTCTCTGCCGGAAAATAGTGGAGTGTTCCCTCCGGGTTGGGAGTGAGTTGCTGCCTCAAGCGAAGGAGTTCAAGTATCTCGGGGTCTTGTTCACGAGTGAGGGCAAAATGGAGCGGGAGATGGACAGACGGATTGGTGCAGCGTCTGCAGTGATGCGGGCGCTGTACCGGTCCGTTGTGGTGAAGAGGGAGCTGAGCCGGAAGGCGAAGCTCTCGATTTACAGGTCCATCTACTTTCCAACCCTCACCTATGGTCACGAGCTTTGGGTAGTGACCGAAAGAATGAGTTTGCGGATACAAGCGGCCGAAATGAGTTTCCTACACAGGGTGGCTGGGCTCAGCCTTAGAGATAGGGTAAGGAGCTCAGACATCCGGAGGGAGGTCGGAGTAGAGCCGATGTTCCTCCGCATCAAAAGGTGTCAGCTGAGATGATTCGGGCATCTGATTAGGATGGCCTCCCTTTTTGAGGTTTTCCGGGCACGTCCAACTGGGAGGAGACCCTGGGGCAGACCCAGAACCCGCTGGGGGGATTATATATCTCATCTGGCGTGGGAAGGCCTCAGGACCCCCCAGGAGGTACTAGAGAGTGTGGCTGGGGAGAAGGAAGCCTGGGGGGCCCTGCTTAGCCGGCTGCCACCGCGACCCGGCCCCGGATAAGCAGACGAAAATGGATGGATGGATGGATGGTGTTTTCTCCACAATGACATTACATCATTTACAATGGTAAATTAACACAGGCACTTTTTGTTATTTTAACATGTTTGAATGTAATTTATGAACTTTAATATGAATCCATTCCATGAGTTTAACATTGTATTAGTTGACTTATTTATCTAGTTCATTCATTTGGGATAAAGAATTATGGGATACAGAATTTTTATATTCTATCAACATGTTTATTGTCAGTTTTTGCAGGTAGCCTGGATGAAAATTGGGTGTATTGACTTTTGTTGTTTCAGAAGACCATTATTGGTGAACTCAGCTTGATAGACAGATAACCCAAATACCTTTTTTGAAGTGGACTGCTGAAGCAGACATTACACTTTAAAACTCACACATATGTAATATCCTCGTTGAAGAAAGGTCATAAACCATAAACCTAGAATATCCAAGTGACAGAATACATTTTTTATCATTTACTAAACATATATGGGCCAAGTCTTGAGAGCACATGCTGGGTTTCCTCAGGGTGTTTTGGGGTCAGCGTTCAGGTTTTACATGCCTGGCACACTTTTAAATGGCAGACGAATCCTTCACCAGATGTTGCACCCCCATGTTCCTCCCTCAGCTAACATATCTCTCAACCACCTCTCTCTTCTTTCTATTCTCTGGGCTTGTCGAGGGGAAAATATCTCAAATTACTTCATTACCAGAGTGCACCATTTCAATAACATGCACTGCTCTGAGAAACAGTCAATTTTTGGAAGCCCTGGTTCTCTTTCCTGAGCATCCTGGCTGTTCACGGCCCTGTAAACGGTGGTTCCTCGGATGTCTGCTGCCGTCTCGTCATTTGAGAAAGTTATCCTGCCTCAGAAAGGCCAGTAGGATAAATAAATATGACTCAGACTGTAGTATAACAGGGATGTTTGTCTCCTGAAATAAACAACAATACACCCTTTATGTTGAATCCGTTGCAGTGTCCAGTCCACCAATGTCTGTGCAGGAGTTGAACACAACAGAAATAAACAAGAGGTTCAAGCTAGGTGGTTTTGGTTTTCCTATCCATATTACCCTTAAACAGGTTGTTTCTTAAAGCCTTATTATTTAAGTCACAGCATCTGTTGATTTTGTCTTAGGCCTTGGTCACACAGAGAAACTGATAGAGCCAATGCATTTGTTATGGGATTGGCTCCATCCACATGTATATACATCAACATCATGTGAATCCATGGGTAAATGGTAAAAGGACCCCAACATCAGTATCCATTGCATTTTTCCAAAGCCAATCACGCTTTGTTTCACAAACATTTTCCATACAGACATGACCCACCTGTGTGCCCCATTTTGCATTCCAGCAGCCCACAGAATAGAAGTGATGAATACCGATGCTGCATTCTCTATCAATTTCTGGGTGACTGTGGCCTTAGTTCAACTGAGAAGGCACAAGTGTTTGTTCCCAAGATTAAGTTGTACAAGTTAAAACATTTTTGATGATGCCATAGGGTTGGGCCGACGTTCCGGATGTGGTCACGGTTACTAAAATAAGTTATTTAAAGAAATCAGCTGTAAAATCCTATGCCGTTACAAGTCTCAAGCCAACCAGTGAACGTTCTGCTCTGCTCAGAACCCAAGTTGTGGTCAAGCAAGGTGTGTGTGTGTGGATGTATAACCATAATGTCTCCATGGTGTTGTGGTGCATTTCATTTTTACAGCATCGCTCATTATAATGCTCATGCACAACAATGGTACTTGCTTCTAAAAAAATATCACAAGGTTGCCATGGGTCGTAACCATGGGGACAACACATCCACCCCCCCCCCTTCCTAGAACTCTCAGCCAAGGCACATTTTAAAAAATGTTCGAATTCAAGCAGAAGCAGGACAGGTGGTTCACTTACACTTTAAAATCTTTATCAAACTTAATTTAGAATAAGCCTATGGACGTGTGATGGTGAAATGCTTGATGAAAAAACAGAACCCAGAACCTTTTCAGCATTGTATCCAATAATCAATGATTAAACGATATTTCAATCAATTGAATGCTCCTCTTAAATTTGTGGCACTAGAGAGCCATTAAGCCCAAGGACGTCTGTCAGTAATGAACGCATCGTAGTACTGATCATGTATTCAATACGCTCCACGCTTAAAGCTTCTCTTCACTCAGCAGAATCCTCCACCTGACCAGATGTGACAAGAAGGTGTGAAACAAAATGAAAACATAAAAAAAATATGACATAGGCCTAAATTATGTTGTTTTATTTTATCCTTTATCGATTTTACTATCTGTTATGATTGCCACCAGTTATGATTTTTTATTTATTTATAAATGAGTAAAACTGGATGGACTTTTATTCAAGTGGAAAACAGAATGGGCCATGCAGGTCAGTTCCATTCACAACCACAAATACACACACAGTCAACCTCTATCATATCAACTATGTTACCTTGAACACTTCCTCTATCCTCTGGTGATGCCTTGACCTGCAGTTGCAGTTTTTCAAAATATTTTCAAATCTATTCATGTTAAATTGATATCCTGATCCTAACACACAGTGTTTATATTCTAATCTTTGATCTATACTATGCAATCAATAGAAGCAACCAATAACTGTGCTGTTGATGGTCAGCTGATTAACCAGGGAATACTGTCCCTGCCATTTCAGGATGCAGTTCATAGCAAGGGCGTCCATTTTAATTATCCAATAATGATAAAGTATGGAATGCACGGCAGCTTGAGTGCTGCATAAGAGCAGTTTATATCTCATTTGTATTATTCATATATACTACACAAAACCCTCATTCATAATTTGAATGTTACAAAACACATCCTGTGGTATTTTCATTTGACAGAAAGAAGAATAGACAGAATAGAACAAGGCAGAGAGAGAGAGAGAGAGATGGAGACAAGAGGGAGTCATGTCCGAGGTTGTGCTAAATATTGAAGAGACCTGTCTGCCACTTACAATCACTTTGAAGAGCAATAGGAGGAAAACACAAGCACCTCCGCCACCCCCACCCCCACCCTCCCTGACTTCATCCCAGCAGGACAGTCCAGGAATGACAGCACAGCAGCGCTCAGAGCCGTGAAGCGCTGAAACCATACATGGAGGTTGACCCCGGGAGCAGACGTGCAGCGGAGGAGGACAGGGTCCCACTAGGTTGGGGAGGAGAAGGGGGGGGGTGAACGGATGAGATGATGAGGGAGGAGGAGAGGAGGAGAGGAGGAGGAGAGGAGGGGAGGGGAGGAGAGGGGGAGGAGAGAGGAGGAGACAGAGGAGGAGAAGGAGTGAGAGAGAGAGAGAGAGAGAGAGAGAGAGAGAGAGAGAGGAGGAGAGAGAGACACAGAGAGAGAGGAGGGGAGGGAGAGAGAGAGGAGGAGAGAGAGAGAATAGAGAAGGAGAGAGGGAGAGGAGGAGGAGGGAGAGGAGAGAGGAGAAGGAGAGAGGAGAGGAGAGAGAGGAGAGAAGAGAAAGGGAGAGAGGAGAGAAGGAGAGGAAGAGAGAAGAGAGAGAGGAGAGAGAGAAGAGAGAGAGAGAGAAGAGAGAGAGAGAGAGAGGAGAGAGAGAAAGGGAGGGAGAGAATGAGAGAGAAAAACCAGACAGGAGAGGGTCGATCAGTCTTTAAATCACCACAGTCGCCTCACTTAGATATTGGGCTTAGAATTTGGTTTGTGGGGCCTAAGCGAGTGAGAAGCATAACCAAGAACATCTGTGGACACGGTTTGTTAATGTGTTCCTTGCATCACAGTTCCCTGCTAGCATGGCGGCATGATAGCATCCCCAGTAACTTGTGGTAATTTCGCTACAACTGCATCTCATTGTATTGTGCTGGCTCAGATATCCCATCTGGGATCAATAAAGTATTATTATCTTCTACTATCTCATCTAGCTGCCTCCCCTTGCGGTATGTACCATATATTGTAGTATATTTTTGTCTAATCCCAAAGTCCACTTGAGAGACAATGAACATTTTGTTTTCTCCATAAAAATATACGGTATGTCACAATGTAGTTTTTGTATGCATCCTAGCCGGCTCAAAGTTGGAACAGCCACATATTTTCTCACCCACACGCTTGTGATAAAAAAATAAGAAGGGCACCAATGTGTGAGAAAACCGCTCCTGTCTGGGAGCAGACAGCAGCTGAATGATGAACTGGTCTGCAGTGAGGAGTCGACAGCACCATTTGAGTTTGTCAAAGGTCTCTTTTGATTTATTCGCCAGGTGATGCGAGCGGTTCAACGTTTCCACAGCGGAGTAAACCGAACTAGTCAGGTTGTGATCACACACTCGTGTAACCCCTGACTCAGGATGGTAGAGAGACATAACAACGTAAAGGAAGCGAGGAGCGGGAGAGAGAGAGAGAGAGAGAGAGAGAGAGACCCTAACCCTAACACAATTGAAAGTAACTAGTATCAAATAAAGTGAATGAGCATGAAAGAGAGGAGAAACAAACAGAGAGAGCCTGTGAGAGAGAGCGCGAGAGAGCAAGTGTGTGACCTGTGAGGGAGGATGGGAGATAAAGAGAGCATCGGGCAGTGGAAGATAAGACATAGAAAGACGGATAGAGAGACATCAACCAAGCATTATGAATTGACCGGCTGTGACTGAATGTGATATAAACATGACTCAAAATATTTTCATCCTTGTTTCTACTAGGACCACTCTTATGCACGGCCTACATCTCCCGGTGATCTAAGGGCCAGACTCAGTGAAGCCTTGGCTAGGGTGGAGAGTCTGGAAAGAGAAGAGGACATCTCCCGGTGATCTAAGGGCCAGACTCAGTGAAGCCTTGGCTAGGGTGGAGAGTCTGGAAAGAGAAGAGGAACGCCAAGGATGGGGAACAGAGGGCAAAGAACACTGTGGTCAAATTTGGTCATAATTATTATAATGTACAACTACGTAATGGTCCTTTAAACATGCTGACAGTGATGTGTAGTAACACTGGTATTGTCTTACACTTATGTCTGTTACTGCAAATAAAGTAATCTTGAATTTGGAATCTTTAAGAAGAAAACCGAGAGTCGAGAGAGAGAGAGAGAGAGAGAGAGGAACAAGTTATAAACGCTTGAACATTTGCATATTTTTTTTCCTTTTGATATGCCATTTTTTCCCGCCATTTTGGAATATATCTCTTAGCTGTTAACACCCTATGAGAGGACATGCATCCTACATGTACATGAGCCATTTCAGACCTATCGGACCTACGCTAGA
This sequence comes from Coryphaenoides rupestris, assembly GCA_002895965.2. Taxonomy (NCBI): domain Eukaryota; kingdom Metazoa; phylum Chordata; class Actinopteri; order Gadiformes; family Macrouridae; genus Coryphaenoides; species Coryphaenoides rupestris. The sequence goes on along the minus strand of PIJE02000723.1, from coordinate 221,795 downwards.
TTTTAAGTTAATTTTTATAACTTTTGCAAAATTTTCCACCTGCAGAAAAATCCATCATGGCGGACTTTATGGGTTCTTGAGGCAAATTTGTTCCCCATGAGGAAATAAGGCACTACCTGGTTTCATAAAGTTTCATCAAACGGGGTGGAAATGGCGCATTTTGATGCAATTAGAAGCCGCGTAGCCGCGAGAGATAGAGAGAGAGAGGGATAGATATAAGAGAGAGTAGGAGAGGATAGAGAGAGAGAGAGAGAGAGAGAGAGAGAGAGAGATAGAGAGAGGGGGAGAGAGAGGAGAGAGAGAGAGAGAGAGAGAGAGAGAGAGAGAGAGAGAGAGAGAGAGAGAGAAGAGAGAGAGAGAGAGAGAGAGAGAGAGAGAGAGAGAGAGAGAGAGAGAGAGATAGATAGAGAGAGAGAGAGAGAGAGAGAGGGAGAGAGTAGAGAGAGAGAGAGAGAGAGAGAGAGAGGATAGAGAAGTGTGTGTGTGTGTGTGTGTGTGTCTGAGCACACAGCGCCTCACACACACAAGCGCAGAGGAGAAAATGTTTCGTACTGATCGACATCCTCCAATCATTTAATCAACACATCCGACAAAAAATGGCATACACAGAGCCTCAAATAAGATTGTACACCCCAATCCAGCAGCCATTCCCCTAGCGTGACGCATCACATCTAAAGGACCTCTGCTTCTCTAATCCATGCAATTCCAACATACACCCACACTACCATCACTACATAATCAAAATACCACTCACAACGAGCACTGGTTCGCATGTCCATTCAGGATGGCAATGCCGCGGTCTCCTCTTTGGGTCGAGCCCTGACCGTCGGTTGAGAGTTAACGACCAGGGATAACCTGATATACACCGGTTGACTTCGTTATTGGCGAATACACGCTCGTGTTTCTGCGTTGCCGCGAAACTCAGAGCATGAGTTAACGACCAGGATAACCCTGATTAACCCTGATTTTTATTTCCATCTGCAGTGCATTCCAATAAAAATGGTGTTCTACATGAACGCATGTATCCCACATGACTCACTCACTATCGTGTGAATGAACGATTTGATCAAACCGACATGCGCAAGCAACGGAAATTAGTTGAGATGAAAAAAAGCGATCCAGCTCTCCCCTTAAGCAATTGTTCTCAGATATGGCGCCTAAGAGCTTCAGTAAAGCGTAAAAATATACGCGTCTCTCTGCATGGCAGACTAATTAGAGGAGTGTTTCAGCAGAGAGATGTTTTGAGTCATAAAGAACAAGCTGCAGATAGCAGCGCTGGAATGAGAAAAGATTGGAGTCTTGATGCAGATATAATACTCCTAGAGTCTCCGAAACACACACACACACACACACACACGCACACACACACACACACACACACACACACACACCACACACCACACACACACACAAACACACACACACACCACACACCACACCGCACACACACACACACACACAGCAGCTCCTGTAACCATTCTCTCCATTTCTCCACCCCCCCGCTCTCTCTTTCTCTCTTTTTCTTCCACCTGGGGCCAGTTACTCTTTCCCTCACTCATGTCCCAGAGATTATGAAACTGAACAAAAGAGAGGGGAGATTCCTCACATTCTCTGGATTACACAGCCATGACTACACATCAATCATCTTCTCAATGTTCTCTCACACAGTCACAGTCACACACACACACACACACACACACACACACACACACACACAAACCTCTAGCCCAACTCCAAAATCCATCCCTCCAGTTTGTTCTGTCCGCATGGTTCCACATGGTGATTCCACTCTGAGCATCTCCACTTAATCCTAAAAGGTCAGTAGGAGGAGGAGGAGGAGGAGGAGGAGGAGGAGGAGGAGGGGGAGGAGGAGGCAGATGAAGATGTTGTTCCTCTCATCCTGCTGACAGAACTCTATTAGCGTCTGCCGCCCAGCTGGGTTCCTACCATTACAGACCAACTTATTGAGCGAGCCTCTGAGGGAAGAGGAGGAAAAACACAGTTTTGTTAATCAAGCGAAAGCGCAACAATTACTAGAATCCAATAATCAATGGCTCTGGACCAACACTAAATCCTACAGGGGCGGATACTCGGGAACAACAAGAGGCAGAAAGCTCAGAGCCTCTAATTACGCAGACTAGACAAAGCTAGCTAGGCAATGGTTGGCAAATATTTCCTGTGTCGTGAGGCCTAATCAGAAGCTAAATGCTCATGGAGAGATAAGCTAGCCATTGCTTTTTTGTCTTCACTGATTGTACCGCTGAATTGAACTAGACGGCTGCTCCAAGCAAATAAATTGGGCATTCTTCAACAATCGACATCGTCGAAGATAATTAAGTGTAAAAATGTGTAAAAACAAATCTAGACTTGTTAGACGGTTTTCACAAGTTTATAAATCATTGTGTTAATTTCTCCAAATAGATGCCGCCTTGATGAAAAAACAACCACTAAACGTATTACCGGTGTGGAAAGATTATGAATAAAGGCATGTAAGGATGGACATGACAAGAAAGGAATACCCACTCTCTCACAGGTACGCCTCCAAGATGGCCTCTGATTTGATGCTTTGAAAACGCCTTCTCGTCTCAGTAATAGCTTGGGAAAATCTCCATTACCCTCTTGTCGTATAACTGTACTGAAGCTGACCTATTCGAATCACTCACCCTATCAGTTATGGATTCTGATTGCCTGTCCCGCAGATCTGAGATATACAGTAGATCTCCCAATATGCACCAGGTGAACAGCGATAATAAGGTCTCTGGACGTTCGCACCCGGTTGGGAGTTGGCAATGTAATCAATTGGTGCCACGAGAATCTCGTCAAACTAGAACCCCCTATCTGGGATGGGACAGCTGATATGAGCTGTAAATAGTCAAATGCACAAACGAGAGCAGGGTTACACACTTTACCACCCCCAAACGAACACATGATTTCAGCACATATTACAAAAGACCAAATTCATTGACCATTTTAGGGCTGATCGCCCTGCGTTTGCTATATATACAATCTGTTAAAAGGGGAGCTTTGTAAACATTTATTTATAGTCTGTCCACATTAGCGAATATGGGCGCCGACACTCTCTGTGTCTCTGGGAACGCCAGCTCATTGCAGCATGCGAATAATCTTCTATTGAAATGATACAAAAGCGCCGGTTTGAAAGAGGCCGTGCCTCGCTGAAAAGCCTGGCATTGTAATGTTGCCCTCAGGGTCGTTGCTCACCAGCTCAGGACCAATCTTCACATCCAATTCATGTTTTAATGAAACATTCTTGAAATGGCTTCAAACATTCTAGTGAGTAACACATCCCCGGCAGCGCCGTCGGTGTTGTTATTTACTTGATGTGTCATCTGTAATGGGATGCCTGGCTGGCAGGCTAGTAGAATGGACGCTGGTGCTTTATGCATTGTCCAACATGGACATGGATGGAGGAGGACAGGATGAAGATTGAGCGTGGAGGTCAGCGGGCTGACATTATCTTCACCACTGTTCCATCCTGGCTACCATCAATCTGCCTCGATCAATAACCGTTGGTTTTCAAACCTATCTTACGAAAAGGTTTATCCTCTTGCACGCTGTTGTCTATCCATCTCTCTACGTTATCTTCCCACTTTCCCATTCCTCCATTCTTCTCCTCCTTCGACTCCTATTGGCCCAGCTATCGTTCGCTCTGACATGAGTGCCATCTCCATCTCTTTCAATTCTTCTCTCCCTCCATTTCTCATTGGGAGGGCCCACATGTGGTCCCTCTTCAATTTATTTATGGACGAGTCCTGTGGAGGCTTCCATATTGCTCTCGAGTCTAAATGGATTATTGTTGGAAAGATCAATGCCTGGACAGCCAGTGGCTCATGAGAACCTGCAGAGAACCAATCCACCACCACCAACACCTCCACCACCTCCACCAAGGCTCATCTCTCTCCTCCTCCGTTCATCCTGTTAACCATGCCTCTTCAACGTTCCTTCGTACCGCCACTGAGACCGCCACCACCAGCAGGTAGCGTCCACTCAAAAGCCAATCTCCTCTCTGCCCCCCCAACCCTTCCATTACCAAAGACCAGGGCCACTTAGCCAAAGCACTGAGCAAGGGGGCGGAGGGGGACTCGCACTCGACATGAAGGAGTATATCCTGAGACCACGAATGAATCATTCATGATTTACTACGGCGATGACCACCACGCTGGCTGCAGCGGCTGGTTGTTAAACAAAGTGAGCCGACATTGTTTTTTGGGGGCTTTGTTTTTATCCCCCTGCCATTGTAAAAATGAATCTTCCGTTACAACCCCCCCCCCCCCAACTACCACCAAAGAGTGCAGGAGACATCTGCCCATGTCAACTCTGGGGGCGGGGGTTGGGGGCTGTCATGGCAGAGGCAAGTAGGGGGGGGTGAAATGTAGCTGTGACCTTTCAAGCATCACCACCCGAGGGAGAGACCAACATCTCCCCCCTCCTGCCCCTCCTGCTCCACACACACACACACACACACACACACACACACACACACACACACACACACACACCACACACACACACACACAACACACACACACACACTACACCTCGTTTGTCTCCTCCAATAACAGCCGTCCTGATCGCTGGCACCCGGAAGGCAGCCCGGCAGGGACAGTTTGTTTGTCATTTGATATTTATCAGCATCATCGCAGGGCTGGAGGTGAGCGATGGAACGTCAGGAAGGCAGACGACGAAGCAATGGCTGTCCAGAGGTGGTTAGTTATTGTAGATCCGGGCCCCCCTATCATCATCACTGTAGTCTTCCGACTGCATTAGTGGTCCGGAATACATTATATATATACAGGATATATATGTATGATTTCTTTTTTTTGTTCTCTAGACTCTAGTTATGCAAACGGCCACACAGGCTTGTCCTGGTACCTTGTTGGCCTGATATGTGTTTTTTTTCCGTGGCTACAAGGATAAAACAAAGAACAATACAGAGAAGTGTCTTTGAGTACCCTTTAAAAGTGCTATACAAGTCATATGTATTATTATTATTATTATTATTATTATTATCTATTACGTACAATATGCTAAACAATACTACTATATATTGACTTCTTCGTAATTAGCCAAACTAGTTTACATATTCTCCATCAAGAGAGGAGGCTTGCAATGGATGCGTGTTGTTTTGATTTCCCAATCGCTTCAATCGTGTGAGCGTGAAACAAATTGGCTGGCTGGCGTAGAGGCGGCGTCTTCCCTCTGCCAAACAGAAAGGGCATCGCTGCTCGAGATAACGACTTCCCCCAAACTTTTTTTGATCGGCAAAGTAAGTGACTCATCATTAAGGAGAGATCACAGGGTGTTTTTTCACCCTTCCCCCAGAGAACGAGGAGATCAGGTCTGATGAGGTCACCGATGAGACTGGGTGGGGGGTGGTTGGGGGTGGGGTTTACCAGGAAGTCGTAGCACGTGTTCCGCGTCGCGGCGGGTCGACGCCAGCGGAATGCCTCCATCACTACGGCACCATCTACCCCCCTCCACCTTCCTCCTCCATCCCCCTCTCCTCCTCCGTACCTCCCCGCCCCTCAGTGGTGGAGGGGCAGGGATGCGGACGGCCCCTCTGAGTCTCTGACTGCAACGTCTGCAGATGTTCCAGGAACACGGCGACCATGTACGCATCTCAGCCATTAAAGTGTCAGGAACACACCAGATCATAGGAGGCCAGCTGACGAGCTGGGGGGGATGCAATATAGGGCGTTTTTCCACGCAATGCGCTCATTGTGACAGAGGGAGCTGAGCCGGAAGGCGAAGCTCTCGATTTACAGGTCCATCTACGTTCCAACCCTCACCTATGGTCACGAGCTTTGGGTAGTGACCGAAAGAATGAGATTGCGGATACAAGCGGCCGAAATGAGTTTCCTCCGCAGGGTGGCTGGGCTCAGCCTTAGAGATAGGGTAAGGAGCTCAGACATCCGGAGGGAGCTCGGAGTAGAGCCGCTGCTCCTCCGCATCGAAAGGAGTCAGCTGAGGTGGTTCGGGCATCTGATTAGGATGCCCCCCGGGCGCCTCCCTTTGGAGGTTTTCCGGGCACGTCCAACTGGGAGGAGACCCTGGGGCAGACCCAGAACCCGCTGGAGGGATTATATATCTCGTCTGGCCTGGGAACGCCTCGGGACCCCCCAGGAGGAACTAGAGAGTGTGGCTGGGGAGAAGGAAGCCTGGGGGGCCCTGCTTAGCCGGCTGCCACCGCGACCCGGCCCCGGATAAGCAGACGAAAATGGATGGATGGATGGATGGTGTTTTCTCCACAATGACATTACATCATTTACAATGGTAAATTAACACAGGCACTTTTTGTTATTTTAACATGTTTGAATGTAATTTATGAACTTTAATATGAATCCATTCCATGAGTTTAACATTGTATTAGTTGACTTATTTATCTAGTTCATTCATTTGGGATAAAGAATTATGGGATACAGAATTTTTATATTCTATCAACATGTTTATTGTCAGTTTTTGCAGGTAGCCTGGATGAAAATTGGGTGTATTGACTTTTGTTGTTTCAGAAGACCATTATTGGTGAACTCAGCTTGATAGACAGATAACCCAAATACCTTTTTTGAAGTGGACTGCTGAAGCAGACATTACACTTTAAAACTCACACATATGTAATATCCTCGTTGAAGAAAGGTCATAAACCATAAACCTAGAATATCCAAGTGACAGAATACATTTGTTATCATTTACTAACATATATGGGCCAAGTCTTGAGAGCACATGCTGGGTTTCCTCAGGGTGTTTTGGGGTCAGCGTTCAGGTTTTACATGCCTGGCACACTTTTAAATGGCAGACGAATCCTTCACCAGATGTTGCACCCCCATGTTCCTCCCTCAGCTAACATATCTCTCAACCACCTCTCTCTTCTTTCTATTCTCTGGGCTTGTCGAGGGGGAAAATATCTCAAATTACTTCATTACCCAGAGTGCACCATTTCAATAACATGCACTGCTCTGAGAAACAGTCAATTTTTGGAAGCCCTGGTTCTCTTTCCTGAGCATCCTGGCTGTTCACGGCCCTGTAAACGGTGGTTCCTCGGATGTCTGCTGCCGTCTCGTCTTTTGAGAAAGTTATCCTGCCTCAGAAAGGCCAGTAGGATAAATAAATATGACTCAGACTGTAGTATAACAGGGATGTTTGTCTCCTGAAATAAACAATAATACACCCTTTATGTTGAATCCGTTGCAGTGTCCAATCCACCAATGTCTGTGCAGGAGTTGAACACAACAGAAATAAACAAGAGGTTCAAGCTAGGTGGTTTTGGTTTCCTATCCATATACCCTTAAACAGGTTGTTTCTTAAAGCCTTATTATTTAAGTCACAGCATCTGTTGATTTTGTCTTAGGCCTTGGTCACACAGAGAAACTGATAGAGCCAATGCATTTGTTATGGGATTGGCTCCATCCACATGTATATACATCAACATCATGTGAATCCATGGGTAAATGGTAAAAGGACCCCAACATCAGTATCCATTGCATTTTTCCAAAGCCAATCACGCTTTGTTTCACAAACATTTTCCATACAGACATGACCCACCTGTGTGCCCCATTTTGCATTCCAGCAGCCCACAGAATAGAAGTGATGAATACCGATGCTGCATTCTCTATCAATTTCTGGGTGACTGTGGCCTTAGTTCAACTGAGAAGGCACAAGTGTTTGTTCCCAAGATTAAGTTGTACAAGTTAAAACATTTTTGATGATGCCATAGGGTTGGGCCGACGTTCCGGATGTGGTCACGGTTACTAAAATAAGTTATTTAAAGAAATCAGCTGTAAAATCCTATGCCGTTACAAGTCTCAAGCCAACCAGTGAACATTCTGCTCTGCTCAGAACCCAAGTTTGTGGTCAAGCAAGGTGTGTGTGGTGTGGATGTATAACCATAATGTCTCCATGGTGTTGTGGTGCATTTCATTTTTACAGCATCGCTCATTATAATGCTCATGCACAACAACGGTACTTGCTTCTAAAAAAATATCACAAGGTTGCCATGGGTCGTAACCATGGGGACAACACATCCACCCCCCCCCCCCCCCCCCCCGCTTCCTAGAACTCTCAGCCAAGGCACATTTTAAAAAATGTTCGAATTCAAGCAGAAGCAGGACAGGTGGTTCACTTACACTTTAAAATCTTTATCAAACTTAATTTAGAATAAGCCTATGGACGTGTGATGGTGAAATGCTTGATGAAAAAACAGAACCCAGAACCTTTTCAGCATTGTATCCAATAATCAATGATTAAACGATATTTCAATCAATTGAATGCCCCAAAGGAATTTGTCTCCCGTAGTAACAGTCAACATTCCATCCACTCTCTACACCACAAATAGAACAACAAAACAACACTAAACAGAAACAAAACACACTATTTACAACACCAGAACTGCACAAACAGAGTCATGTCTGTCTTTATCCAGATAAGTGCCACGCTGTCTAAATCCAGATGAGGCCGCACAGGCTTCTTCAAAACACAGAGGGAGAGAGAGAGAGAGAGAGAGAGGGAGAGAGAGAGAGAAAACTTCAACACCTTTTTCCTTGACTCTGAATCCCTCTAGCCTCCACCTTTCACACCTGTTGGGAGTGTGGGAGGCACTTGTTAATCAGGGACCCGCGACCCCTAGTTTAATTAGAGGAAGACGGATGGTGTCACATCGAGCAGAAATATGGCACTTAAAGAATCCTCTGTCCTGAGGGAAGATTGCTGATTATGGGAGTGTTGCCTCGATTGTGTCAGCCAGTGATTGGGGTTTGATAGAAAAGTAAGGGCTGGCATATAGCAGTCACACATTTAATGGGTAAAGTGACTTTCTTTTTAGACACGGGTTGCAGGGACACTGGTGAGCACTGAATAAAGCTTTTTATTCAGAATTGGGTAAAATGTAGGCTATTGTGACCAATTTGTGTGAATCCCCTGAAGAAGGAGAAATTAAATATGTTGAATAATGTATATTTAAAAGTCATTTAAATATGCATATGGAGTAGTACAAGCAATCCTTGGGTTACACTAAGGCCATCAAACTGGCCACACATAAAGCACAATGTAGCCCAATGCTGATTGCCACACAACTAACATAATTGGTAAGCTATTTTTCGTTAACCATTTCCAAAAAGTGAGGCCCTAGTGAACGAGTGTTCCCGTTAAACCATCGTTTGTGACTGTGTCAATTGCACCATGCTTAGCATTGAAACCCCCAAAGGGCGACAATGTTCCAAGTATATGCAGTCATTATCATTACGTGGACTGTTGAATAACAACATCTCCCAGAAGGCATCCGTGCCTCCCCAGCTGTCCAGTTGACACTTGATTAGCCCCTCACACCAGCCAAGACTCAACAAAGTCAATAGTAAATGTGCAAAGCACCAAGAAGGGTTATACACCAATCTTATTCAATCAATAACAGCCAATCAACAGACGGGATCATTAGCAATTCCTACAGATGAGCAAACATTGACATCTCAATGTCTCGTTTTTGCGAAGGTCATGTAAGAGTATCACAAGGGCAGCAGCGGTTTCAACATCTCCACACCCTTCGTTGTTAAGCTTGTTATCATGATAAAGCTGATGATTCCTCTGTTGCCTTCATTGTTATACGCTAGGACAAAATGAAGAAAAGATTGACTTGAAGCATTGAAATACTGCTAATAATGTAGACATTTGCGCTTTCGAGTACAGATTGCTACCACACAGCATCAAACATCAAATCTGCCTTTCAGAATATTAATCCATGAATGACCCAACAGTTCTTAAATGGTTTCAAAGCAAATATCCGTCATCCCTGTGGTCTGGCCCAGAATCAACCGGCTCTGAAGTCTTGTTTACATGAACATATGTGCACTGCAACACAGATTCATGTAACTTTACTCATTATTAATTATTATATTAGGAAAAGAGGTATCCTATATCTGGATACCACAATGTACTATGAGTAATAGACCCAACCAAGCTTATTGGACAATATGGGTTTTTCCATTGTATTAATCAAAATATGAGGACAACCAAGGATACTGGTAAATATTCCTCATTCATTTCAAGTAATTTAATTTCACGCTACTTAAAATCTTATGTTTATTGAAACGGGTAATCGTGCTTTGAAGTATTTACAAGACACATGCAGAAAAGCACAAGCCTTCAGAGCACATCTTGATAATGGTACAGTACTAATTCACCACAATTAGCAGACCCTTACATGGTCAGTTCTGTGCAATTTCACAAAAAGGCTTGTTTCATTTTCCACATATTTTCTGTCAACCTTTGCCAACTACTGAAAGTAATAAAGAACAAAGATCTTGGTCTCAAACCCTCGTGCTCCTCACAGGGAAACAATGAATGCAGAGACTTTAAAAACTGAGTTTCCTTGTTACCATGACATAATCATAATAATAATAACCCATATTAATTTGTTGTGGAAGATGCATGACCTGTGCCAAATGGTTAGCCACAACCACATCCCCTTGCATGCGTCAAGAGTTCAATTCCTTGATTCAGTTAAATAGGCAGAAAGGGAGAGGGGGGGGGGGGGGCAGGATAATCTAGATTAAAGGTTCTGTGTTCGAAACCCAATGTCCGCATCCGATCCTGTAAGCATCGTTGAAGAAGGTGTCTCTTTGTCGACATGCACAAATTCACCGGAAGGCACTTTGGATGAAAATCAGCATATATGGCCCCCAATCTTTAGTGAGGAGTTTTAAGGTCATGGAGTGCCAGGGTACGACGGACGGTTTAACCACTGGATCCAACACAAAACAAACCATACTTCACTTCTTTATACGTTGTACGAGTGTAGAGAAAAAACAACCCTGCTTGCGTCCGCAGCGGCTGACCGTTGAAGGGAAGCAAACCAGGCGAGAGGTGCGACAAGATGAAGGGCGGACTGACTCCGGCAGCAACGCGCATGAGACGATAGCGGCCGTTGGCGTAACGAGGCGATAAGCACTCGATACAGCAAACACCCCCCCCCCACCACCCACCCAACCCCACAGCCACCACCCCTCTCCACTCCAGGTTGGTTGAACAAGTGCACAGAGGGGCGTGCACGAGGTATGCTCCCGGAGACGTGCACCTCATTAGGCTGAGATGAGTGTGTGTGTGTGTGTGTGTGTGAGTGTGTGTGTGTGTGTGTGTGTGGTGTGTGTGAAGGGTGACACGACGGCACTTTGATACAGTGACAGGTGCAGCGCTCATTCTCGCTCTCCTCTTCCTGTCATTCTTCCTATTCATTATCCCTTTTTTTCCATCCTCTGCTCTTGGAGGAGCCAGGATCACACACAAAAAAACATTGTTTTCCGCCATCTTTTGCCTTTTGACCCACCCCCCCCCCCCCCCCCACACACACACACACACACACACACACTTCTCCCACCACTCTACATCGTTCTCTCCCTGCACTAATTCCTATCAAACTTTTTTTTCTGCCGCATCTCTTGGTTCTTTCTTTCTTTCTCTCTCTTTCCTCCTCTTCTCGCTTTGTCGCCGCCGCCTCCTCCTCCTCCTCCTCCTCCTCCTCCTCCTGTGCTCCTACTCGCTATGGCTCCTGGAAGATATCTATAGCAACCGCCTGTCAGGACACTGGAGTGGGCGAACGTGTGAATATCGTACTGGAGGGAGAGGATGGTATCTGCAGGAGATGCAGTGTCTTGCGAGGCAACCTTCCCCCACCACCACCACCCCTCCGCCACCCTCACTGGCGTTGACAGATCATTGTACGGCGGTTTGAAACAGCTGCACCGTTTAGCATGAGCTGATTTGAGTTGAGCAAAATTGTGATTGCTGTGTCTTAAGGAACCAAGAAAAAAAAGCCATGAATTAACTTCCACATAAGGGGGTTGATTTGTTTAATGATCCGTAGCTGTGAGGCCATTAACTACTCTTTATGTACCACTCTCCTTATATACACATATTCCCCACTCCAACAGAAGGGAGTGGTAGGAAGGCTACATTTGAGGCCTGGTAAAAACAGACAGCTATTGGAGAAGTGGACATGGGCGGGATGGTTCAATGCAAATTCTTCTCCAGGGGGTCTATCTTCTTCTCATCTTTTGACAACACTGTGCCATGTTTCATGAGATTGCATCAACAAATACTCGACCACCTTGTGCAGTGCTTTCCAACATTTTTGGGCCTGCGACCCAATTTTTCGACCTGAATTATAGCGACCACGACTTGCATCTACTTCCACAACACATATCATTTCAACCACCCGACACCAGTCACCAGTGATTAGTGATAGATCGCTTGTGTTGAGTAATAATCCTTGTCATAATCATCTACTGGGCTTTTACGGGACCTTTCAAAGCCTTATTGATTCAAACCTGATTATTTATTAATAAATAATGTACGATCAAACAACCCCATATGCATATCAGGCGACCCCAAGGGGGGTCCTGACCCCAAGGATGGGAGACACCAACCTAGAGTATCCACACAACCTGCAAGCTTTAATACAATAAAGTCTGCCGAATAAAAGCTGGTCAGTGAATCAGATCAACGCTTCCAACCACAGCCTTACCCACTCGCTCTGCTGGGAAAACCAACCATTACTGCCTGCAAAACTGCCTGAATGCTCTCCCCCCCCCCCCCTCTCCCTCTTAACCTCTCTCTATCTCCATCTCTCTCTCTCTCTCTTGCACGTGTGCACCGGTGCCCTGATAGGATGTGACTTAACCTTGGTGAGGTGCATCACCTCCAACTATAACACCACCTTGTCAGTACCGTGGTCCATCACCTCCTGGGGATGAAGGTAGCTTGAGCTGAGGAAAACGGACAGAAGAAAGGTAAGGGTGAGAAATCTCAGGGGGGGGGGGTTGTGGCATGGATGTAGCAATCTACTGTTAGGTTCAGTACCATTGGGCACTCAGATAGTGTACAACAACGGTTCAGTACTCCATGTTTTGTAGTTTGTTTTTTTGTTTTCACCAGTTTTCCTTCAACTGGTGAACATTTTTGATTAATTTTTGCCCCAAAAAACCCCAACTACAAACAAGACAAGGTAAAAGTACAAAGCCGACCAAGGCTCTATGAAACATATACCAGAGTGGTTCTGATTGGGGAAAAACACATTTTGCACATTTTTGGTTATTCTCTTTCAGGGTTCCTGTTGAAACACATAAAAAAGCCAAACGTCTGCCAAGTTAAGTCTCAAAAGCCTGTTCACATACCCACAAGGTAATTAAAACGGCCTCATTCACAGCTCCACCTGTCACATTGGTTCTCTGGTGGAGAAAGGCCAGTACCATGGGCTCAGCATTGGTTTACCTAGCTGTCAATCAAAGGCTACGCCGCTTGAAGATAAAAATAAAATCAGCATTTTTTCCCCTCTCTCTCTCCCAAATGACTAACGATTACTTGTCAACCACCCAGGCCATGTGTAATTCCTTCCATTGACTTGTCAGAAGCTGACTGACCTGTTCTCTGTTGAATACCTTTAAAGTGCGTCTAAATGGCTGTCAAAAAGGACTCCCATCAGCCATCTGTGAACTCCATGTGGCGTTCTACCCATTGGGTTAGATAAATCTGGGGCATCTACCCCAGTTTGAATGGAGCGCTGAGTGAACACTTTCAACATAACCAAAGGGATCCATGGATTCCTTGGGTCAGACAATATAAGTGATAATAAGCCTTTAGTTTTTATTTCCTCCATGTTGAAGGCACTACAGATGAGGTAATACACTGTCTATGTCTCTTGATGGTGGCGTCTGAATCGTAAAGATTTGAGTACAAAGTAATCAGGGGATTTAAAATTCCAAACAACATGCTTCAGCTTTCATATAAAAGGGACTCAAATTAATGTCTTACAAACAAATGTACGAAAGAACAATGCACCAAGAGTGATAAAAAGGCATTTAAAATGGACAATTATAACATTTAAATGATTAAAATGCGCAATGTGACTACAGATGTCCACTGTGGATTGTGCACTCCTGCAAAAATGTATTCATCATCTTTATCTTATTACATTCTGCCTATTCTGTGCACTTTTTAACACCATAATTTCCCCTCTGGGCTGAATAAAGTACCCATCTAATCTAATTTAATCTAAAGAGCAGTGTCAGTAGCCCCTGCTTCACACATGCAAACACCAGAGGGATTGATAAAGCAGAGGTTGTGGTAAGGAAGTCTAGGCCCCCCATCCCCCATCTACAGACAGGCAACGAGTGCAGTTAACCATGCAGACATGTTCTCTTCCATCGATAGGACTCTGCTCATGTTTCTCATTGTTCCTGTTTCTGTCTGCAATAATGGATCCTTATTGTCACCATACCAACTGCTACGAATCAGTGGAATCTCACCATTCAGAGCTTCAAGAGTCCAGGAAAGAACATGCATATATACTGTATATATATATATATATATATATATATACTGTATATATACCCACAGAGAGCCAGCCGCATTCTTCACATCAACAGTAAGAGCGGCAATATGTATGCATTTATGTTTTGATCATCCAATGCAGTGCCGAACAGCAAATAGACAAAAACATAAGGACTGAATCAGAAAATCTTTTTTGCATATGTATTCATATTCGTAAATATTATACATTCAACTGTGGATTCGGAAGCAAGTCAGAAAGAGCCAGATATTGCATTCTCAGGGCTTTGAGCTTTAGGATAAATGTCTGCCTGCTGTTTCTTACCAAGTCTCACAGACACCTTTGTAAAATATCCTCTCAGAGGGGCAGCAGTAGCTAAGGAAGGAGGAGGAAAAGGTCCGCTTGGCAACTAGAAGGGTTGCCGGTTCGATCCCCAGGTTCCTCCTATAGCTAAATGTTGACAAGTCCATGACCACCAAGACACCCCCGATAATCAACCCTTAACTGCGTTGAACGAGCCTTGCGTGGTTGAAACCATCACCGCTGGAGGATGAACAGATGAATGTGTGACGGCATTGCTGACTGTGTGAATGCATGAATGGGTTGAATGGATGAGTGTGTATGAAGACCCCTTCCTGTCTGGGATGAATAGCATTTTGACAGGTACCTCAATAACTTAGAAAAGCGCCATAGCTATATAAATGCAATAATTCATCATCCCTTATCATTATTATGAACATGTAAATACAATCACCTCCTGACATTCCACATAGGTTGTTTACACTATGGATAGTGTATATAATATATATATAATATATATATATATATATACGTAGCAGTAAGTACCCAGGACCTGTTAGATAACACGCATCTTCACAAGGCACGTGCCCAGAAACACTTCAAGCGGCATCAGCTCCACTAGTAGGTGGTGAGAAACCAATCAATACATGCATTAATGGGAGCGGAAGCAGGCGGCGGGCGGCTCTGAGAGATCTGTCAGGAGTAAGCCATCGCCTTCATATCATCATTTAAAGTGAAGCCTCTCTCTCTCTCTCTCTCTCTCTCTCTGCCTTGTTTGATATCTTTACGAGAGGTAGCGGGGGAAACACACTCCTCCGCACTTATTCATGAGCCACGTATCTCTAAATATGTAAGAAAACATTTATTTGAGTTGCCAGAGGGGCACAATAGGAAACAAAAGGGAGGGGGAGAGAGAGAGAGACAGAGAGAGGGAGAGAAAGAGAGAGAATCTGCTGCCTCAACGTGTCAGATGTGCTCGGTGCCGTCCCTATACTGAAAGGTAAGAGTGTATTTTTTGTATGTTTGTATGGTGTTCGGAGCTTATCTTATACCATTTTTTTTCACATATTTAAGATATTGTTATACACATTAAGCAACAATTAAAATATACATAAAATGGCAATTCAAAATATTAAATGGTTCCAATTTAGGTTAATATAAATACATTCAAAATACACAGAATCCTACCATTAGACATAATGAATACACATTTCAACTTAATACGAAATGGGATTCAATTGTGATTTAAATTATTCCAGCTTTTTTTGGATTTCCTATGACTGCTATTGCTGCTGCACATTTTATTCCTACGGCTTATAATGAACATGAAAACTGTACAGTGAAACCGTCACTGTTAACTGCACCTTTAAAACACTTCAACTTTAAGATGAGTTTGATGGCTGACAGTTGACAGTTGGATGGGAGAGAGGCGAGTTGATGCGTTATTTCATAAGAAATTGACTGAGAATGAACAAGACCCGCTGGCACATCGTGTGTTGAGACAGGGTGCCCCGGATTCGGAGCGAAAGGACATTTTGATCAGCAAAGGGAATAAATGACAAGGAGATCACAGAAAGAAATGCTGTACGAGGAGAAGAGCAAATGAAAAAAGATGGCGACAAAACTTCTGCAAAATTCCCGGTACCCACCACCGAGTCAACTCGATATACAAATTCAGAAACACAATTTACCGAGACCAAGTCCCCGAAAGGCAGATTGAGTGTTGCCATCCGTCACGGAGGACGTTGTTGTTCCCAAAGATAGCAGAAAACCTTTAAGACCACACAGGGTTCAGGGGATCACCCAACCAGCGGGGCTGAGGTGAAAACACTTTCAGGAGGAGAGCCCCCGAGTTGACCCAGACTCATATATCTCACACGCCAGGGGATTTGCTCCAGTTTTTTCCCTCAGATGTGCAATGCCCACCCTAAATCCTTTTGTCTGGGCATCTAAATACCGGAACCAGAGTACTTTTTGAGTGGTACGTTTTTAGCAAGGCAGCCCAGATCACAGCACATAGAGAGCCCGGCATGCAGCACATCCATGGTTTGAATGTTAATTGACAAACAGTAGAGAATGTCTAGCAAGCATGTTTTTTTAATTTGTACCTACATTTTTTTTGCAGATGTTCTTCTGACAATCCATTGTTTCCCCTTTACTGCTCCAGGTCTTGGTGGGGACCTGGAGCAACACTGGGTGTTGCTTTAGGGAGGGTTTGTACTAATTATCACACTCCATCTTACACCTCTTCGGAAAGACCTGTGAAGGCAACCTGCTGGGGCCATGTCCTTGCAAACCCATCTCCCTCACTAATCATAGAAAGTCACAACTTCTTCCCAGTCTGCATCCAGAAAATAACCCCTTTTCCTGTATCACGAGTATTGGTTTGGGTGTTAGTTGGGAGATTTAACCGTGAAGTTAGTGAATCTTTCTGAAAGACCAATTACAACAAGGAAGTAAAGACTTTCCTGTTGCATGTGGTTCCATATTCTCAGTTAAATGATAGATCAAACACAGCAGCCCCCCAGACCTCATGAACAGGTCATGAAACCTGCAGGCACAAGTGGAATAATTGGAATAAAAACACTGAAAGGGAACTCAGCCACATTATCCAAAAATCTTCTCAATTCAACTAACTCACTAGAGTTACGTCACTAGAGAACTCACGAGTTCTGAAGTCACCATTTTGTTTTCCAGATTAAAATGGCTGCATATAAAATACACAGGTGGGGAGTTGAGGAAGAAAAGGATCAGCAGGAACACGGAGGAGGTGGGGGGCAATGTTGCTGAGTTAACTGACAGGTGGGAGAGACGGCGAGAGGCTGTGTGTGTGTGTGTGTGTGTGTGTGTGTGTGTGTGTGTGTGTGTGTGTGTGTGTGTGTGTGTGCGGGAGTAGGAGGGTGTTTATGGGAGCAGACCTGGGGTGTGCAGTTAAGAACATCACAAACAGTTGATTTATGCATGCTATGCTAATTTGCTGCTCCATTTTCTCTCTTCATTTATCGGCCGCTTGAGATGTCCTTGGGCTAGGCAAATAAATAATTACACACACACACACACACACTCTGACACTGACGCACACACAAACACACAAGGGTGGGACATTGGGGTTAGGTTGCTGTGGGCTATTTTGATCATTTGAACGCGACAGATCAACCTGCCTGACAGTAGGCTGTATTCCGCAGGTTCCACGAGTTCACGTTGCTTTGTTGGGGAAAAGAAAAACCACAAATGGAAAGCGGCTCCGGTGATGCACTTTGGGACACCTTGACAACGAGTGTGTGTGACCGCTACCCTTTAAAATAGATGGCACCGAATAATGGAGACGATAGAAGCTGAGGGCATTTATTAACACCTACAGTGAAAGCTCATTCTTGTTGCAATAATGAATAAATTCCAAAATGCTATCTAAAACCCCAAAACTTAACAAAGGCATTTCAAATTAAGGACAAACTATTCTAAAAGGAGTTTACTTAAAAAAGCTCACATAGAAAATCATTCATAAATAAATGATAAGAATGCTAAGAATGAATAATGAAATCTCTAGTGTGGCACCACTATTAGCAGCTTGTATTAACAACAAGTTGAAGTAAAGCTCTCATTTAGGTCAAGATCCATGCATGGGATCCTGGCATGAACTGTTAATTTCAGCATCTCAATAGGATTCTGCCGTTAGTTCCTGGGCTGATCACCAGAAATCATCCAGGTTCAGAGGAGGAAAAGCAGCCCCAGCATCACCGTGCTTGACTGTTAAGGAGAAGGTTCTTCTGGTTGTTGGCAGTTCTTCTGCTTGTTGAGTCAAACACATTGGTATTCATTGTGATCCAAAAAGTTCAAGTTTTGAACTCCAACGTCCAGAGTATTGTCTCATGCATAGTTAAGAACGGTTCTGAAGGGTGTTGAAGCACAGTATGACCCACTTGAAATGAAGCAAGGACTGCCTGAAAATCTGCCAAAGGTTATGTTTGGCTTAGCTTGGCTTGTTCATCATACATAACCATACATTACGTGTGTACATGCATGCTTTCATTTGAAACATAGACTTTTTATAGCAGATCAGAAGATGAAATGGTTCTTGTTGAATTAACATTTAATGGTAAAACCAATGCTAACACAACACACTTTAATATTGTCAGGCAGCACTGTATATCAGGGCTGTACACGGTTTCAGTGATATGAGTTTCCATGTCGATAGTGAGAGAAGTGATGTTGTAATGGTTATATTCCCCTTACAAGTCCACTCAACAGCTTCCGCTCAACAGGCCCATGGACAGGTCAATAAGTAACACATATTCCATGTGTTTGCACATATTGTGGGAACTAGTTTGGTCTGTGAAGGGAACCATATGGAACTTTAGAGATACACAGCTTCTTACAAGCACTGGGGCCGGGGTATGCGATGCATCCTCCTCATGCTATCGCGTCCTCAACATGATGAGCTTCACCTGGATCTCGCCAGGTTTAGAGAGGCTGGGAGTTGTAATCCTGGAGTCATTGTCCTTGGTGCTCAAGGGCCATGTCCAGGACTACAACTCCCATTGACCTCTGTTTGTGAAGGACTGCCCTCTCTCACTAACCGATCTGTGCCTCCTGCTGGATACATACTGTACATGGACAATGGCTACCACTTTATTGCAATGAAGGCCAAAATGTGCGATTACTCTTTAAAGCATAAATCACATAAATGCAGCTTCCACGTTTCACACATGCACCATGGGGATCCGTCGGTCAGCAAGTGACAGAATGTGCGCATGCGACAGCTTCTGCCCATGTGCAGCACGGACCTGGCAGGAGGTATGGTCGGCGACGCCCTCCTCCACAGGGTCCCCCCTGGTGTCCGTGGAGACCGCCTGCTTTGGCAGCCTGTCCATACAACTTAAATGTCACGCAATGATTCATTTGCTGCATTTATGCTCACAAATAGCGCGAGTGTCAAGTATCACAGTGGAAGACGATCTCCTTCCTGCCAGGGAGTTGTGAATCACACACACAGCAGGATATATACGGTACAATACAAACCTAGATGGAAGACTAATCTGTGTGGCCACACCATGAGAGACAGCATAGGTATACATCGACAGGGACATCCACTCCTTATACACCACGACTTTTACTATAATGAGACATTGGACAATATTGGAGTCACATGACGGGCATCATTTGTCGGCAAACTTCTACATATTTTCACGAGGGAATAAATTTGATGTTTTTCCCCCAACTGTAGAAACAGCTGGCTGGTTTCAGGAATCCAGAACTCTTGCTTGATGTCAGGAGAGCCTCCATCACCCCCACGGCTGGAGAGAAGGCAGCCTTTGTTCAGGAGATCAGATAAAACACGGTTCTGCAAGAGTACCACAAACCTGGCTCTTCTGATCAAAGGAACCTACCCAGGTGACAAGGGTGTGTGTGGGTGCATGTGCATGTGTGTGTGTGTGCATGTGTGTGTGTGTGTGTGCATGTGCGTGAAGATCACATCTCTGAAGCTCCTCTCTCCTGTGTGGTGTGTGTGTGTGTGTGTGTGTGTGTGTGTGTGAAGCAGATGTTTGGTGTAGATAGACAATCAGTGGCGCCACGCTCCGATGGCATTTGAAGAAAGACTATTCTTCTGCCGATTTTGCACACGTGCTCTGCGGTGTTTAATTAAGGTTAAAACAAATGTCACATTGTGGAGGATTAGAATTTTTTTTTTTCAAGATAGCGCCCACATGATATCTCACTCATGCACTCAAGGTATGTACACGTGTGCACACACGCACACACACACACACACACATGCACAAACACACAAACACACACGTGCACACACACACACACCACACACACACACACACACACACACACACACACACACACACACACACACACACACACATGCACAAACACACAAACACACACGTGCACATATAAATAGTGACTGTGAGGGAGGGTGGATACCTTCCGTTGACATTTTAAAAAGTTTAGAATTCAATCAGCTCCTTCTGATTACCACATGTGGGTTAGTTACGCTCCGATTATTTTTTCTCTGTGTGCAGAGAAAAAAACAAAACGCTAACAATGGAGTCAAGAATGATGCAATGCGTTCATATTTCCATATCCAATCAATAGCGCATCGAGATGGATTCCTCTCAGCGTTGGAAATTAAAACATACACCCGATACTTCATGTGTGTCTCCACGACCACGACACCCCCCCATTCACTCGCCTGGAAAACACCATTAAAGGCGATGAGAGCACACTCCATGCCATTTGATCCCCACTAAAATATGCACAGCGACTATAGGACAGTTAAAAGACTGAGAGACCAGCATCTCCTGCCTGCACGGCTCCAGCCAATTAAAACACTCTGCATGACTCACTGATGTGGAGAGGGAGGGGAGAGAGAAAAGAGTGAGAGAGAGAGGAACAGAAAGAGAGAGAGAGAGAGAGAAAGAGAGAGGGAGGGAGAGAGAGAGAGAGAGAGACATGACTTCAAAGAAGCCATTTTGTATTCTGCTCCAGTGGTGCATGCACACGTGGAGAATGCTACAGGTGCCCCACCGCACCTTCTGTCAACTTCTCCGGTGGTCGTTGCCAGACAGGGTGGGCCTTCAGAAATGAACTTGTGTCAGGAAAGACGAGGGGAAGGGGGGGAAGCTACCAGCAGAGAGAAGTTACCAGAAGGAATGCAGTGAGTGAGTCGTGTCGGGAAGGGGTGAGGACAATGGAAAAGGGAGGAGAGACGAGCAACACAACATGTCCAAGTTTATATCCAGGAATCCCCTTGATCGTTTTGTTTTTCCCTTAAAGTAATGCTTGGCCCCAACACATTGGAAAAGCTGACGATCAAACTGCATTTTTACATGATGATGAGAAGTTTATAGATTAAAAAAAACAAACTCAAAACTGTAACAGAGTTGGGAACGGTAGATGTAATCACAAAAGACATTCAAATCCACAGCATTTTGTTATTCTAACAGCACTGATGGCTCTGAAATCATTACACATTACGTGTTTCATGAATAAAAGAGCAGCATCGTGCTCGTTTAAATGAAACACTCATACAAACACAACAACAAGTTGTTCTCCATAAAGCAATTTATCCTCACCAGCAAGGTCCAACACGACTGTCTAGCTCCTAATCATATGGAAAAGGTTGAACCTATCAGACCAGTTTTGATCATATTCTCAATGAGTAAACACACATGATGTACTGCATTATGAAACACGCCCTCAAAACAAATGATTGAATTCTACTATTCTTCTGGCTTCTGCAGCCATTTTTGCTTGGTTGTTTCCATCAATGTCACCTCTGAACAACGTCTATCCAATTCACAATAGGGTTGTGCCAATTATCATTATTTGTCTAGTTCATACATTAGCATGCCAACTGAACTCCTCAGCCCAACGTCAACATTATGAGAATACACTGTCAGTCAATTATCAGAGAAACTAAATAAAATGCATCTGTGCGTCTTGCAAATACACTCACCGTAAACCGTTTAGTTAAATAATCATACATTTGTCTTTTACATACATTGAACTAAACAGATCTCTAAATGTCAAACATAACAGCATAGGCTTGATAAATGAATGCCATGTCTAAGTAATGGAAGGCTTTGTGACTTTGTGCTTCCTTTTAGTCTATATAATATATATTGTATAACATAATAAATATATATATATAATAACGCCCCCCCCTATAAAAAACCCCCATGTGAACACGCATATTGCATACATGCTCTACATATGTAGGAGATAAAATGGTTTGGATTATTGATGATTATGGATGATTATGGATTATTTTACTTGAGGCTGCAACTTTGCCTTGGATTTATTATATTGCTTGGATTGAATTCTTGGCAACTATTCTTTGGCATGAGCAAGATGTGCAGACAGATTGCATTTCTGTTGACTGATTCCTCTCCTCCTATATGTCCCTAGAAGCTCAGATGATGCATGGCTGTCTGTGCTGATCTCATCCTGCGTCTGCATGAGTCCACAAAACATAATCAGAGATCAGAGATGAGTAAAACCATTTGTTAAAGCCACTGGAAACCAACATCCTCAATAGCCTTCTAACTATGTAAGTTAGGGTCTCTGTTAAAATCCATATTTGACTGATTGTCATTAAAGTTTTTATAAACTTTATGGGGTTTGAATTGCGGCGAGGGAGGTCAGTTCGAAGTTGAAATGATTTCACCTTTGACCCGATGCTCCACCTCAGGTGCGTCCACCTGAGGTGCATCCAGACCCTGTATTTCTCTGGTACAGTCTCTGGTTCAGAGACCGTACGCGTTGCTAGGCCGGTTCACTGTGTTCTCCAACACGGCAACAAGTTTAAAATACACACCAAATCACCTCGGGACTCACAAGTCTCTTTGTTTGGCGTGTTACATCATGTGCCGTGTGGCATGGGGGCCAAGTTAAAAGATTCAACTCCGATTGTCAGCAGAGTCCAGCGCAGTCCGTTTGTTTAAGCTGTGGGTGATTCTGTGTGTGTGTGTGTGTGTGTGTGTTGTTAAACTTGCAGTGCCCGACCTAGCAACGCGTACAACGCTTTGATGCGTCTCATTCCCTCACTGATTACGATACGCACACACACGCACACACGCACAGACATTTGCACACTCGGATCAGATAAACACACGCACAAATGTGTGTGCACGCCCATACACACACACGTGCACATACACACACATGCACATACACACATGCACACACACACACGCACACACACACACACACACACACACACACACACACACACACACACACACACACACACTCAGACAGAGAGAGAGAAAAGGAGAGAGAGAATAATAAAAACAAAGAGGAAATAATAAGCTTTACAGCACCGAAATTACAATTTGCAGTAACATGAGAGAGAGAGAGAGAACCAGTGAGAGATTTCAACAGAGAGAAAAAGAGAGAAAAGAGAGAAAGAGAGCGAGAGAGAGAGACCGAGATCCCTCTGGCACCTCTTAAAATACGTGCTAATTTTTGTTTCACTGCCTTTAGGAAAAGACAGGCTTTGTTGTGGGGAACATCACTGCAGATCAACCAAGCAACACAGCTCTCACTGCCTCTGAGGCTCAACCGTTTCTGCCAACAGAACCCATATAAACTGTATAAATTCACAAATATATATATCTATATATATACAGTATATACACACACACACACACACCGTATATATACAGTACATATATACAAGCTGTACATCTTCATTCTCTGACATATAAGTGAATCTTACTTTCTCACATTCTAACTCATTTCTGAAACAGATTGTGTAGCTAATGGCGTGTTTCTCCTCCCCGTTTCAGCTTGACCTCCAGGGACGGCATCACTGCGCTTGTCAGGAACACGTCGAGACTCCGCACTCCAGGCAGGTGTACTCGTGTATGTTGAGCCGCTCACAGACACTTTGGAAATCATGGTATTTTTCCCCCCCCAGCCCACGTGGTTCCATGGCAACACAACATGAATAAATGAACGGGAAGCGTTGCCTTTAAGTGAGACATTTGTTGTGGAGCGTAGCGCGGAGCAGCAGGAGCCGACCAAAACCTCGTCTAGTTAACACCTTTCCGTTAACAGCCAAACATTAACTCGCGCAGCAGTTAAGCGGTGTGACATTTGAGCCGTACACACACATTTTCTTTACCCTGGCGATTGTTTCCCGATAGCGCCACCGCCCCCATCAGTCTTAACTGTAATTGTCACCCCGAGACACGCTATCCTAGCATAGCGTGTGAACATCGGCCATTTTGTTCTTGCTTATACCCTCACCGGAGGACAGGGGCTTGGATTCCTGTGGATGAGCATGAGGAGTTTGGCTCGGCTCTCAAGGACACTAAGGGGACCGGTGCTGGCTGCTGCAGCCCTGTAAACAAGGCATCACCCAACAGGCTCGGCGGCGCGTCAGCTTGGCAGGTAGCACTGAGACTCAGTGAGTGCTCAGTGAGTCCTCCCTGTATATAATCAGCCATTATTGTGATTTTACACCAATAACCAGATGGTCTTGATGCTTATGCTTCCTGTCGCTTTCGACCAAAAGCCATTTTATTTCTACTCGAATACGAGAACACACACCAACTGGAAGTGCAGGATCGGTAAAACTCACTGGCTGGATCTCTGGGATCTGTGCCTGTGTGTGTGTGTGTGTGTGTGTGTGTGTGTGTGTGTGTGTGTGCATGCGTGCCTGTGTGTGTGTGTGTGTGTGTGTGTGTGTTTTTCTTCTCTTCTCACGGCACACCTGTACCTGAGCACACAGGTCGGGACAGGTGTTGGCCTTGGCTGCTGTATGTCGCCCTCTATTGGTGGACATCTAACAGGGTAAATTTGGACCCAGACGTTATATATGCTGGATTAGTGTAAGAGTGCAAGTATTCTTCCCCCCCCACCGCCTGAATTAAGTTTTGAGCTCATTGTGACCATCGGGAATGTGAAATCAGTTGAGAACAATTAGTAGTTTGCAAACGTCTTTGTTTGGTGCCCCATAATCTCACAGTTAAGCTACGTACCTGTTCTCTGAACCGCGTTCTCTGAGACAATCAGAGTGGAGGCCACAGGTTTAGAAATAGTCGCTGTGCTCGAGGCCCAATTAGACACAAAGGGATTCATTTAAACTCTGAATGCTCTACAGACGAAACAATATGTACATAATGATAAACATACTTTTCAAGCACACACTCACACACACATATACAGAGAGGGAGAGAGAGAGAGAGAGAGAGAGAGAGAGAGAGAGAGAGAGAGAGAGAGAGAGAGAGAGAGAGAGAGAGAGATCAGGATATTCTAGTGATGAGGGTGTATTGTGAAAAAAACTATGATTTGATACAACATTTAAAAAATAACTGCTAAATGATATAAAATACATTGACCTTAATGTATTACATCCACTTTTGCATCACTTTGTATAATATTTCGCCTACGTCTATTTGCTGGAGTGAGTAGGGCAAGTGTTCGGTTAGCTTAACATATGTTCACACAATTCAATGAAGTAATGATCGCAGAGAGGGTTGGCGGTGGGCGCTGCAGGTCAAAGAGGGGCACTTATCTTTGATAGGGTCTCCCAATGGAAAGGGAGTTGGAGGACTCCAGACACTTTAACTAATGGGGATGAGTTTGTTCAGCGTCGCTACTGGAATATGGCAGCATTAGCTGGTTATGTCCATTCCGTTTCGCACTGGGATAGTGGCTGTTTTATCATTTTCGATTATTAGTTTCAAAATCCTGCGGGTGAGTTAGCGCTATAGTATGCTGGACCACAGGACCCTCCCAAACTCGCTCTACTAGTTGCCTGACGTTTCAAGTCCTTCAGGTTTTTTTCTGAACTTGAAAGAGATGCCTTTAGTCATTTTGCACCAACAGCATGGAGTTATTTACCACGCTTGTTCAGAACAGACACTGTCGTTAGCCCTGGTCAATTCAAGACAAGGATCTCAAACCTCCTCACCTCAAGTGTACAATTACTTTAGCGTTGTACACTTGAGATTGCTTTAGAGTTGTACTGTTTTCTGGATCTAGGCATCATTGAAAATGATGGAGACCTCAATGATCTTCAAGACTTAATTTAAGGTTTTGAATTAAATGTAATTTAATTATACATATAATAAAAATAAATTACACCAGTATTAGGTGACTTATTGGGTAGTATTTTCAGATTGTTCTGCAAGTGAGCGAGTAGTTCAACACAGGTGGCGTTTTTGGCACATGAAACTGTTGAGCACAAACATAAGTAGGGGTGTCTCCTGACTCCTGTTTTTTTTAGCAAACTTACACAAAGGTCACAATGACGATGTGTAATTATTGTATATGTCTTGGTCCCGTGACTTTGTCTTGTTAACTATCCTCTCACACCCTCTTTGCTTACTTTGCTTACATTGCCTTCTGAGTTAATATTATGGATGATTGAATTCCTACCAACGATGTGTGCTACTGGCCGTTAATTTCTCCATTCCTTGCTATTGACACTGAGCGGACCGAAGATGCAGTCTGCTGCACTCATAGCTGTGTCTCCCGTGTGCACATCCACCGAGGGCCTGCTTCCTAAAGCTGAGCGTTGTGCTCATAAAAGCCTGGGGGTCTCATTTATAAAGCGGATCCATATTAAAAGTGTGCGTACACGCAAAAGCTAAATATGGCGTACGCCAACAAAATATCCTGCACACCGGCGGCCAGTTTATCCTTCATAAATCACGTTCCACTTGAAAATCTGTGCACGTGGACCCGCCTCATATCCCGCTGAAATTCAACCATTAATGATCAATGCAAAGCAATATATGAATATGAATGGATTCAAATAACCAATAATAACCGAGAGGAAGATGACGTCAAAGAGACAGCAATATCAGATGAACTTAAGGGCGTCGCTAATTAAATATTGAGTGGACTTTGAATTATGATTTGAGTTGGCTATAGGTTAGGCTATATCTTTGAAATTGAACGGTGCTTATGTCATAGTTATGGCTCAGTACTGGCACAATTACAAATAACATTGCTGGTTTGAATGTTAACATGGATCTATAACGTTTGCTATTAAGTTAAATTAAATGTGTGAGAGGCACAATCTGCCTTCAGTTCACCACCTTAACATCTTCGTTCGCCAATTCCCCCTCTCTCCAAAATGCGGGCGGACGGTGTAGCATTGGTCAGAGTTAGCGTACAGGTACGTACATTCTCCCGCTAAGTTTGTTTTTATAAATCACAGACTTTGCATGGGAAGATATCATATAAGCAAGGTCACACAATCTAAAAGAACAAGATCAGGAACAACAGTATCCTCTATTTTTAATTAAGTTTGCAATTATTGGTTGGAGACTTGTATTCAAGTACAATCGGAAACATTACTCTCAAAACAACGCTAAAACAGCCATTTGGTACAGCATGTACATCAT
Organism: Coryphaenoides rupestris; assembly: GCA_002895965.2. Lineage (NCBI taxonomy): Eukaryota > Metazoa > Chordata > Actinopteri > Gadiformes > Macrouridae > Coryphaenoides > Coryphaenoides rupestris. The sequence goes on along the minus strand of PIJE02000723.1, from coordinate 194,294 downwards.
ATACATACATTACTGAGTAAATAAACAACAAACATATACTGTATACAAAATAGTGGAAATGTTAATAGCATGCGTTAGGCCTGTGTTTTTGGTCCTGTTGTTTTAGTTTTTTGTCGGTTTGAAGTCTAGAAGGTTTGTTATTTTAAATTTGCGTTACTTGTTGGCTGCATTGTTAGCTGAAGGTTAGCTTGTTTGTCTGTGACTATGGCAACCAACCAGACACCTTGTTTTACAAGCACTTGTATTTACATTTGTGTGCAGAAGCAACTGATGTAGGCGTAGGCCTACAGTGTTCACTTGAGACATGGTCAAACACTTTGTGTGACACATTCTATTGGTTTCCTGTTAAAACAGAAAGCGGTCGTCCTGAATGACAAAATGCACCAACCAATAGATTTATAGCACAGTCCAAGAAGCCAGAAGGTTTTGAGCCGCAGCTGATACAACACAAGTGATGTAATGTGCAGAATCAATGTGCAGAATCACCTCTATAAAGGCAGATGGTGGAGACATTTCAATCATTCACAACCTACTCCAACCTAGTCCTACAGCAAACACAAATACAAGCTTCAAGACATATCCGCTCAATGGAAAACACAACAATACCAAGAGGCAAACATGAGCCTTGCCGAGACTAGCTGTGATGCTGTCACTTTCCTTGAAATGAACCGGTCCTCTGCCTCATCTATTGCCCCTCACCGGCTTTTGAAGGCTCGTCCCTACAGTCCCACCGTGGGGCCCACAGCCATGCAGAGCACGCTGCCACTTGCCACCACTGGGTTGCTTACATGTGTCTGTCGTCATCTCCAGCTTTCTCAAGAGGACCGAGCAAAACAACCCAGTAGGAAGACAGGGGACGCGCACAGCTCAAGGTGAAGTCTTTCTTCACGACAAGCGTAGGATAGCATAGCAATATTTTTAAAAGAACACAGAGGACGTTGCGTGACAGAAAATACAGTCCTTGTTTGGTAGTCTCACAAATCAGTCTGTAGATTAACATCTACAGTAAATATCTCACGTCTGCAGACGAGCTTGAACGGGGCGTTTCACTTTCTTTCGTCCGGAACTGGTTTTCGGCCAATCATTTTGTTGCTGGAGGTGGGAATCTGTAAGCACGTAATTGTCGAAAACAATTGTCAACTGTAAAAAGGCTTCTGCCAAAGGTTTCAAATCAACACTGTGTAGACTGGTGACTGTCGGAATACTGGATGAAACTCTTACGAGTTTTACTACTACTCACCCTGATGGTTTTTGTTTTCCGACGCATGCTCTGTTCAGCCCCCCCCCCCCCCTGCCCCCCTCCCCCAGAAGTACTACTATACTACTGTACTACACATTTCTGGACACTAGATTAGTATATCAGTCAGTCATTGTTGTTGTTTTTGTCTTTGTTGTGATTCTCGTTAGCCTTTCAGATTCCTATGTTGTCACTCCTCTATACGAACCCCCGCGCCACCATGACCACCACCACCACCACCACCACCACCACCCCCCACATCACTGCAATCCAACGAGCAGGGCTTTCTCTTCTGCCGGGTCTATTCTACCCCCTCGCTCTCTGAACACCTTGCACCCCATATTTAATCTCAGGTGACCATCTCCCCATCTGATGATTTAAAGCAGGCCTCCCCTTATTTCTCTATCCTCCATCCCCTCCTCCTCATCCTCCTTCTACTCCTCCTCGACCGATTCAGCTCAACAGAGCCGGAGCCTTCGGTATCTTCTCCTGCGTGACGGATCACTTTGTGGTGACAAGCGTGGAGGTCTCTACACGCAATATAAACAGCTATCCATCACAATTCACCATGATGATAGCGGGTTGGGGGGGGGGGCAAAGGAGTGGTACTTGCCTGATAAGGTCTCGGAGAAGTGGAAAGGGAATTTGAGGGAAAACAGTTTAACCGATGGAGATCTGTTTCTTCTTGCATTCCTACTGGAATATGGCAGCGCTATTGCTTGCTTTGTTTCTTTTTTTAGATTGTGCAGTGGATAAAAACCAGTGGGCTGAGGATTTTGGACTATAGAAATGTTCTAAATGTAGCAATACATAGACGCAGACAAATTCAGCGTGATAAATAATATTGCCCTTACCTCAGGGTGAAAATCAATGCAAGGCAAGTCGATTCTAGGAACGCAATGTTTAGTGAATTGAGAGCCACTGAGAACTGCCAGGTAGTTTCAAAATCAGTTTCAAATATTGCTCAGCTGCTTCAGATGTAAAATGTCTTTGCACAGATTAATTTTCAGTGCCTTGTATCCCCCCGTCTGGTCATTTTTTCTTGAAAATTACATGGTTTATCAACAACACTAATGTGGAATTGATGAAGGATTGAGGTGATGGTGAGCCAATTTATATGATGGAAGTGATATTATAGAAAATGTGTTTACTGCATTGGGGACAATTCTGTTTCTGACACTGCAGAAGCACGGTGGCGTGACTGAGGTTTGTAATAATTGCCCTTGAAAGAAGGCAAATGTTCTCGATTCAAATGAAGTGGGTGTTACGCAGCGAACCGTGTAAAAAGATCCTCTACTCCAGGACTACCGCTTTCAGCTGATAATTACTTTTGGTTCCTCCGTCGAGATCTCTCGCATTCGGGCACGCGGTGCTGATGTGAAGAAGCAGTGGAAATACCCAAGAAAAAAAGAAAAGACAGAAAAAGAGAAAACCGACGGCGAAGTCAGGGGGGCGAGTGTTTGGACAGATTGCAGCTGTAGAAAGTTCATGCACCGCTAGACTCAATTATAAACCACCTCAGCTAGCGTTGCTGAGGAGGGAGAGGAAGAGAAAAAGAAGTGTTTACCATAGCCTTGTCGAGTAAACAACATTTAAATGGATGCCACCTATGATATTCATCATTCTGTCGGCAGACTACTGCGCCTTGGTAATTTTGTATAATTGCCTCTGGATTATGTTTACCAGCTTTTGATTGATTCAATCAAACTCTGAGCATGGCGACCGACATGTCTGACCTCGTAGACAATACACATCATTTGTGTTCACAACATGCATGTGTTGTGTGCCAGCACAGCAAGCTGGGCATGGGATATTTGGCAGCGAATATACCATATATATATGTATATATATATATATATATATATATATATATACATGCTTTACCAGCATTCAGTTGTGTTTTATAGATCTCTCGAAGGACATCCTGTGGTGGGAGCCGTCGTCAATACAGTAGGGAGCAGGTGTTCAGATCTCCGTCAATTCCCTCCATGCTATCACAGATGATAAAATGCATTAGATGGCCACTGCAGACAGCACCCCATTCATCAGAACCTCATCTTCATACCCCCCCCCCCACCCAAAAAAAAAATTCTCCCACCGCTAAGCCATTGAAGAATAACAATGATTTATTAGGCATTAAGTATCGTCTTTTGTTTTTCCTGTACTCATTCAGGCGAAGCAATGCAAGGCCTTGCTGCATCAATGTGTATTTAGGGTAAGAAACAGAAAGAATGAAAACTAGATGCAAAATCCAATGACTTCAGGACTCACGTCGTTCTTGTATTGAGGACACATTGATGGGAAACAAATCAATGGTCCAGGAAGCAACACCTTTGACCTTGTGGTCAACCTCTGCAATTTGGCCAAGATGCACTGCAGACTGAGGGCAGTCTGCACAACCTCTGTGAGAAGCTCGATGAAAGATGGTCCACAAAGGTCAAGAGTAAGGGAACTGAGAGAGAAATTAACGTAGAGGAAGAAGAAGAACAACAACAACAACAACTTTATTGATCCACACTTTTTTATGGTCACAAACACAGCATGCTTGAAGTGGTGGCCGCCAAACACACACACATGCAGGGAGGGTGGCCCGTGGAAATTAAGTCTCTGCTTTTGACCCATCCTGTGTAATGCTGCCCCTCCAGGGGCAGCCAGGAGCAGTGGGCAGCCGTTCTCGACAGCGCCCGGGGACCATCAGCTCCAGATCTTGCATCCACGTCTAGGTCAAGGACTGGACAGGAGAAGCGATTCTTCGCATGTTTTTAATTGGGGTTCTTTTACTCCGTAAGGAGACCCCGCAGAGCACGGGGAGAACATGCAAACTCCACACAGAAAGGCCGGAAGATCACCCACCTGGGCACCCGAGTCAACAGCGCCCCAGGCGGGAATCGATCCCGGGACCTTCTTGCTGTGAGGCAGAGCAGGGTGTCACCGCCAGGCTCTCTACGGCCCGTTTCATGCTCTCCGCACACATCCAATGTTTGAACTACCGAGCATTATGTGCTGGAGGTGAGAGGTTTCCATACACCTACAGTGCAAGAAAAACTACACCCTTGCAGTGAAGAGAAAACACACAGTAGAGAAGCTGCAACTGTTTGGTCGTAACAAATTACGCCGCAGGTCAGGTCTGTGTGATCAGCGAGATAAATGGTTGGACCGGACGTGTAGATGTTCCAAGTGCGTCCTAAAGTCAACGCTATTGGTTAAAACTGCATGTTTGATCAACCCCCCAATCCTCCATTGTATGGCCTTTCAGTCTCTAAATATCACTCAAACTCCATGGGGTAAAACATAGTTTTTGTTAAGTAAAAAGCAATGCAGTAGTTAGCTCGGTACCTGTAATTTCGGCAATGCTTTTATCCAAGGCAACAAACAGTGAGTGCAGGTACAGGTTATTAAGGAGTAGATGGAGGATAGAATGTTAACATCCTTCTCAACGGTGCATTGGGGATTGAAGTCCTTTTGGGGAAGAGAATCAATTACCCGAGTGACTATTACACTATCCTGCCATAGTGTTCTTTGCTTGACTTCTCTTCAATTGTTGAAGGTCTAAAAGCAAGGCCGGGTCCCCTAACAGCCTCTGTGATAGATAGCCCGGGGATGGGAGTGGAAAGCCGGCAATGATCTGTTGCGACGCGGCTACGCGTTTTGGAGAACAAATGACTGCGCCTCCGTGCCATCAACAATGAACGGCGACCGAGTTAGCAAACATGGCTAGCGTGGGCTGTACAGTTCCATCACCGCGGCAGTGAGCTCCCAGCCTCCATTAATCCCTCTACTAATTATCCACACTTCCGTCTTCGGTAATAGCCGCTGTAATGACCTGTATCTGAGATCTAGCCTTCCTTCATTCTTTATTTCTTTTAGCTCACTCCTTATATGACACTACAAAGGATTTTTTTTTATGTGCTGCAATTAAAAGCAAAAGGGGGGGGACTTGTCAAAAACAATTAGAGGCCTCTTAGATGGGGAAACCGTGACAGTTTCTCATGGCAGTAATTATCTCTTGCTGACGACTAAACTGTCTAGTGTCTAGTCGTAATTCTTTTCAGGGTATTACTCATAAGAAGTGAGCGAGATTGTGGAGAACACACAAATAAACAGCCGAGAAGAAAGGGGAAAATACTGCGGGCGGGGAGGGGGGGGGGGGGGGGGGGGGTGGCGGCAGGGAGTTCGACGTTCCGGATGATTAAAATGCGGCAGATTATTTTCATTACAATGTGGCGACATAATGGGAGAGGAGCCATTTAACATGTGCGCTATTATAACAGCCGCTGTTGTCCAGAAACAAACCCCATGGAACCTCATGGATTTTAAAAATACATTCTCCTAATGGGAAGAAATGTTGACCCTGGTTCTTAGATAAACACTTTCCTCATTTGAGCACTGAGCACTACAAGACAACACACACTCAGCACACTAAATAGATTTCTTTTAAAAGGGGTGTGGCGGGGGGGTTATATAAATAAACATACATTAGTGTACTTTGTGTACCGTTTAAGGCGGCTATACATAACACTGCTTTCCGCGTCGCTTGAAAGGCGGTTGAAAGGAAGTGAAACTCACCCAGAAGAAGGGTTTGCTTTGCTGGTTTCTTTTTTTCATCTTTTCTAAGAGCTGCTGGCCGTCCGGCTCCCTCCTGGAAGAAGTGAAAAAAGAGCCAATTAAAAAAGGCCCTTCTTGGCTCAGAGCACGTGTGTGTGTGTGTGTGTGTGTGTGTGTGTGTGTGTGTGTGTGTGTGTGTGTGTGTGTGTATTCAAACGAAACGTCAGCAAAAAAATGTAATGCCAGCTTAGACGCAAAACTTGGATGCAAGGTTTCTATTGGGTGCCTTGAATCATCACCATCATTAGATATGTTTCGTTAAGGCCCACTTAGGGGAGACCCATATGGAATAATCTGTATGTATAAACCCTAACCCGGGTGATTCACATTTACATTTAGGACATTTGGCAGATGGTTTTTTCCAGCAGTGTTCAATAAGTACATTTGTAGAAAGAGTGAAATCCTGTAGCACACAACAATCTCAAGATTCTGCTTCTAAAAAAAAGACAGGAGACGACCAGGTTTCCTCCTTGTGCTGATATAATAAAAAATAATAATAAAAGGACAATGAGAGTATTTGAACAGCACGAGCGTACGTCAACAAAGTCCAGCGTTTTACAGACTAATTGGGGGAGAAATTAGCAATCTAACCGCTGGCGAACAAAATGAGCCGCCGGAGGCCTTCGCCGGGTATCTGATTGCATTATGATCTTTGCTACGCAGCTGGCAGCTGCTTCCTGACAACGCCATGATCGCAAACTCCTGTCGCATCCACTCCAAGATATTCAATTAGCCAGACATGAAATTGGGTGATGTCTGCCGCGGTCCAGATGCTGGAGACAAAACAACGGCCAACCACCCGCGGGAGGTAGCCTACTATTAATATTATTATTAGCAAACGTTTAGTCACGCGCTGTGATTGGTTGTTTGTTTGAGCAACACATCGTTTTCTCAGAATTGAGATGATTTAATTTTATGAACCCCCTAGTAACCTTTACTATTACAGACGTAGTGTTTATTTACATTTGTGGGGAAATAAATATAACCGTCCTGCCATTGATACCACAAAATCTAAATACCACATGATAAGAGAACAATGACGAAAAAACGTTAGCATTGTGAAGACATCCAATCCATACTGGGTATTGTTGTATATGTTTCAATTCAGTTCAGTTCAATTCATTTATTCACCAGAGGTTTTACACAGGGGGGAGAGAAAGAGAGAGAGAGAGAGAGAGAGAGAGAGAGAGAGAGAGAGAGAGAGAGAGAGAGGGTGGTGGGTGAGAGACATACGAGAAGAGAAGGGTGGGAATCTGGTAACGGCTCTGTTAGTCCGTAAGGCTGGCTCAGAGTCCAAATCCAATTTCAATAGCTGCTGTAGCTCCTGTACTACTATTGTGATATATAAAGACACACACACACACACACACACACACACACACACACACACACACACACACACACACATACACACTCAACACAAAAAAAAAAAGGCAGTGTATGCTATTCGCCTAGCATCCAAACGGAAATGATTGCGCTGATATGCTCCGCCGAGGGTTGGCCTGCTCCCCGTCTCCTGGCTTCCCTTTGTTTCCCGCCTCTAACCGCCATGTTGTGATGTGTTGACTTGATTGCCTCATTTGGCCCGAGTGTGTCTCCTCTGGAGAAAGTAATCAGCGTGGTTATACCTATACATTATTGTTATTATTGTATTATTGGTAAAAAAGCAAATAGAGGACATTACTTTATCCGCTAAGATTCCTCAAAAGTATACATTTACATAACATAGACGTGAGTTGAATACATGAATACATAATCGTCGATGAACTATCTCTATAGTAAAGCATGGCGAAAAAACTAAACGTAGATTCAACAACATAGGAGAGGCAGCTTCAGTTATTGTCTTTCTGTCTGTATGTTCTTCACACATGCGGCTTCAGAGATGTTCACACCGCCGGCCTGCGGGCAAGCATCAATCCACCGCTCGCCTTTTGAGCAGCAATTATTTGAATTTTGTCTCGACAAACGCGACGTTCGGCGGGAGGTCGGCTACCCTCACCCCCAGGACGCGACGCGCCAGATCCTCTTTAGGATGTGAAATAAAACGGTATTATCGCCTCTTTCACAGGTTGGGGATGTGTGGAGTGGAGGGTTGCTAATTCAGGGGATGAGGCAGAATGTACCGGATGTCAGTCATTCTTGCATTTCTTCTGTCCGTTCAGCCGTCGATCGGCAAGGTCGCCGCTCCGCTCTGAGCGTTTATTCTTGTCCGCCGCTCTTCAATGCCAAAAAGCCCGAGACAAAAGCAAAAATGTTTCAGAGAACATGTTGAACTGTGACTCAGATCTGTCCCTATCCGCTGACCTGCGCACTAGTTCTCTCTCTACCTCCAGCTCCTGGTGACTCAACCTGTTCACTGAAGAACCGTGGAGCATTCACTGCATCCAGGGCCCCCCCCCCCCCCCCCGTGCACTACTGCAATCCTGTGCAACGCATGGCTGCTCCACCGTCACTAGTGGAGTTGGCGAGCTGCTTATTCCACTGCTCCCATGCTCTCCCACTGGCTGCTCTTTAGTTCCACTTGCGATCTGTTTTGTTCTCAATACCGTCTTTCAGACACACCATCATCATGATCTTCATCATCATCATCATCATCATCATCGTCATCACTTCAACGAGGACAAGTGCATACAAATTGAATCAAATGCACATGATTCTTGTCGTTCATAATGTATATGGTATGTATTTGTTAACATGCATACAGTACAAAAAAAAATGACCCTTGGTTGAGATTCTACTCTGCAGTTGTATCCACTACTATTCACATGTACAGTATGTTGATGTTACATGTAGGACCTAAAGGAGATCATATCAATATATTTAGAACTGCAGCCTGCTCCATTAGAACCACAGTGGAACCATGAGAACAACAACAGCAGAACCCTTAGAAGCAGAGGAATCATCTGAACGTTTGCCAAGCTGAAGCACGGATGCTGCTGACACCGGATAGACGTTGTGGGGGACTGTAGTCATCAAGGTGGGCAGGTAGCTGGGGGACTGGCACCAGGACCAAGGCATGGGGCCAGCCAGCCCCTCGGGTTGACTTTATTAACTGCGGGTGTTTCATTGGGGTTACTTACTGAGAATCACTTTCATAATGAGGGTGCACTCCAAGCAGGAGAGGCGGCAATGTCTCCAGGGTGGTCAGCTGGGGCTTTGCTGTGTGAGGAGTGTGTTTTGTCAGCAGGGTTTGATCCTCAAGTCTGTAGTCTAGTTGTGGGCGACCTATCCTGCTTCTTAATGACATGCATCTGAAATCACTGCAAGTCTAGATGGTATACAGTAGAAAGTAGTAAAGGGATGGAACATGGAACATTGTGCTTTGTCCATGAATATAGTTGGATTGACAAATCTCTTGTTTCTTTGTAAATATGTGTGGGCGAACAATGTAGAATGCATGAGATACAATAACAAGCTCTGTACGCACACACGCACACACACACACACACACACACACACACACACACACACACACACACACATACATACATATCCATCCTCAAATCTTCTGTATCTGGTAAACTGGGTGGGGGGTGGGCGAGAGAGAGCTAGACAGGCAGGCTAGAGAGGGAGAGAGAGAGGGAGAGGGAGACGGAGACAGAGATAGAGAGAGAGAGACACAGACAGACAGAGAGAGGGAGACAGAGATAGTTAAAGAGGGAGAAATGGAGAGTGAGGGAGACAGAGAAAGAGTGGGGGAGAGATGATCTCTTGTCACTGAATCAGGCTGAAACATGAAAGAAATCTTACATCAGCTCAGATGCAAGTGGGGGGAGCTACACACGAACAAAACATCATTATGATGGATGAGCTGTAACAAACCATAAAACACGCCGTGGGGATACAATAATAATGGGATTATCATTTCGAAGGAAATAACTTAGAAACCAACTTGGAGGTGGAGTTTGGCATGGCAAAACACACACAAATCATCTTTATGCTTCACGCTGTGTTCTTGAGGGACACACTACGGGCCTGGGAAGAGATGGAGTGGTTTAGAAGGCATGGGTGGATGGAGGGGATATAATGATCAATGATTCCATGTGAGGGTTCATGGCGGTGTAATGCAGCATATCCTTCTTCTGGAAACCCTGAGATGTACTACAGCACGCAGACCGTAGCGGTCATTTACCGCACAACACATTGTGTTAAACTGTCCTGTTGTTGTTGTTAAAGCTGCACACAGCAATTGGGTTTGTTTTGATTAAATGATGTTTTGATTAAGTCTCATACTTCCCATGCATTTTAATCACGAGCAATGGCCAGCAGTCAAGCAACTCCAAATGAGAACCATGAGACCCAATCAAACACAATTTGATGGGGCGGGCGTGTGCTGATTGCATCTTAAAGATACAATGTGGACAAAAATACTAATACCCACACAAATATTCAAACATCACTGACAAATATTGCTCTGCAACAGACAATAACACCATTGTCATTGTAGACAATGATTCCCTCCAGTTGAGGAGAGCCGGGTAAACAGACATGTCTGCCCAAGGCCCGTCCTGAGCCCTGGGGCTTTCCTGAGCTCTGCAGCTGACACCGAGTGCTGCTCACCAGGTCTAGGGGCTCCATCTGCGCCGGCTCCCCCCCGGGGGACGCATCCGGCCCGGCCCGGCCCCGACTCTCTCACAGCAACTGCTGCAATGTATGGCATGCTGACCTCCTTAACCCTCCGCCTCCCATGACAGCCATGTTGTAGTCTGCACATACATGACTCTCACGCTAACAGATGGGCCATATGCTCCATGGGGCATACTGGCGTGTGTGCACACAAACGCACGCACGCACGCACGCACACACACACACACACACACACACACACTTAAGACTTGCACTTCACTAACAAGGATTTGTACGCACACGTATCTGCTGTCCAATGAACAAACAGTCGTTTAGCTAGCTACTGGTGCATGCCTTGATATACTGCAGCATGTGAGCGGTGTCTTCGTACCGCAGGCTCAGGACTCTTTGGAAGAAGCACAGACATACACCCCCGGACACGCACAGAGTGCACGCGTGACGGCGTGACAGCCAACACATGTTATTTCCATTCTCGTACATGCACGCACGCCAAAAATAACACCATTGTATGTCGCCGTACGTGTTAGCATTGAAACGCACCCCCGCATTTCCATACCGACTTAACACACACACACACACAAGTTGAGCGAAGGTGCACACGCGAGCTTCACAGCGACAGCGTCGTGTACAAAACACACCGGAGAACCGTTCAGGACGAGGAGAAAGTCATACTTAAAAGCACCGGATCATAAACACCACTGTACTGCACCTGCAGCACACATATAGACACACGGTGTGAGCAAACACATGTTTGTGCCGAAGCAACACAAGTGGAGGTACACACAAACACACATAAACAGAAGCAGAATAGCACCAATGTGTGTGTGACTTGTTAATTGCTATTTTCCAATCTCATTATGACCGCTTTCACTATGTCTGCAGTACAGGTACTCTGCAGCGCTGTGCTGAAGTCTGCACTTGATTAGTGTCGATAAACACTCTCTGCGCACTCCAGCGTCTGACGGCAGGGCCACGCTCTCTCTCTCTCTCTCTCCTTCTTCTCTTTCTTTTTATTCCTTTTTCTCAAGTGATTCATATGTGACAGAGGTGAAACTACAGCACTTGCCAAACACCAACGGCAGATGTTCGTGTTTTGAAACGAGGAGACTCGCATAAGAATCAGTCCTCCATGACAACGCCGGATTGGGCGGTGGTGGTTGTGGTGATTTAAAATATCACAGAGCACTGGGTAGCATCTTATCCCAGCGATCTGGCTGTTCACCAGCAGGGGGTTAATTATGCAATTATGAAGTGCTTGAAACTTGTTCCATTTAAATGTTACGGTACCTTTAGCGATAGTGTTGTTTCACTCTCTGGACAAATATACTTATTGTAAGTCACTTGAACAAAAGGATCTGCTAAATGCAAATGTAAATGGCGGTGTTGGTGGTGGTTGGGGGTCGTCGCAAGAGTTGGTGTTGGTAGTGGTGGTGGTGGGGGTTGTAGGGTGGTGGCAGAGGCGGTGTTGGTGGTGTTGGGGTGATGGCGGAGGTGGAGGTGCTGTTGGAGGTGATAGTGAAGAGTTGGTGGAGGTGCTGTTGGAGGTGGTGTTTGGTGGGTTGCTGGTGGATGTGGTGGTGGTGGAGTTGATGTTGGAGGAGGGTGGGTGGTGCAGCGTGGTGGTGTTGGTAGGGGGGGGTAGGGGGGGGGGGGGGGGGGGGGGGGGATTGATTACCACCATTGTTCAAGTAACAATTCAGTGAAAAACATCTTTAGTGTTGGCGCCGGGTTTTGTGTCATAGCGGGAAAAGTTATTCAAATGAATTCAACAAAACAGAGCAAGACATAGTTGGACAGACGGATAGGAACACAGATGAGAGTTAAGCAAGACGTGGATAGATGAGGAGGGGGGGGGTATCTAGACAGAATAAATATGTAGATGCAAGAGAGAGAGAGACAGACAGAGAAGGAGAGAGAAGGAGTAGGAACTCCAGCATATGGGGCGAGTGGTGCAAAATGATAAATTGTATGGGGCTGGAAAAGTTGGAAACAACAGAAATAATTGGCACACATTGGATGATGATGTAGCTTATGAGCGGTGCAGGGGAGGGTAGGTGTCAACCCGCGCACTCAGCATAGACCAAGTCAGGGGTCTGAGTATAAAGACTCTTTCATACACGTGGAGGTCACATACATTCAAGTGGAGGTCCTTGGCCGATCCTCTCCCAAGTGGAGGTCCTTGGTGGAGTGGCTGTGTGTGTGGTGAGCTCTGTCTGTAGTACCTGGACAGAGAACGCCAGGCCGGGGTCAATACATCCTGCTGACTTGAATGACGCCAGAGATGGGCAAAAATACATCAAAATGTATTTTGATACAAAATACAAAATACCCCTCAAATAAATGTATTAAAATAAAATACAATACTGGCGCCAGAAAATGTAACAAAATACAATGCATGTATTTTGTATTTAGAATATAGGAAATACTTTTTCTGGATTTTCTGTTTTCTCACAATTTGGTATAGCAGAGCATTCAGGTTTGGGCTATATAATGTACACAAAGCTCTATAAGACAACAACTTGATTGATTGTGTAATATATATTTTTTATTAAAGGGACTTAACAGCCCATAAACTTTGGCTTTGTATCAACAAAAAAATATTCATCACATATGAATAGCATCACACATTAGGCCTATGTATACTATAAAAGCAAAATATAGAATTAAAACCAGTTGTACACAGGTAAAGAGCCTAAATAAATTACTGTACATTAAGTTCTGCACAGAAAAATGAATAAAAATAAAAGGTAAATAGTAAATCAATACAAAAGTGAACAGGTAACTTAACAAGTGAGTAGCTTACTTCTCTTTTACTGTACCTTGGCCAGTGGCATGGTAGCCTACTTATTTCTCTCTTACATTGGCCAGTGGCATGGTAGGCCACATAGTTCTATATTTACAGTGTTAAGTTGTCTCATACTGGTTCACACTGACATCTTTATGACATAATAAATTCCTTCCATTTTGGTTCTTGAGACCCAACCACTGAGTAGTCAGTTTTAGTTGCCTTTAAGAACAACTAACTTTTCAAATATTTCTGAAAAGTTAGTTTGAAGAATCTGAAGACTGAACTCGTGAAACTGTTTTTTTGATTCGTGGAATACTCAAAGTATTTTGAGTATTTTAAATACAAAATGACTCCACTCTAAAGTATTTTGTTACAAATTACGTGTAGATTTTTTATTCGGCCCTATCAAATACAAATTACAAAATACTCAAAAGTAATTGAAATACGTATTTCAAATACAAGTAATAGAAATACTGCCCATCTCTGAATGACGCCCTTACTAATAATCTATACTAACTACTACTACTACTACTACTACTACTATACTACTACTACTACTACTACTACTACTACTACTACTACTACTACTACTACTACTATACTACTACTACTACTACTACTACTACTACTACTACTACTACTACTACTACTACTACTACTATATACTACTACTACTACTACTACTACTACTACTACTACTACTACTACTACTACTACTACTACTATACTACTACTACTACTACTACTACTACTACTACTACTACTACTACTACTACTACTACTACTACTACTACTACTACTACTACTACTACTACTACTACTACTACTACTACTACTACTACTACTACTACTACTACTACTACTACTACTACTCACTACTACTACTACTACTACTACTACTACTACTACTACTACTACTACTACTACTACTACTACTACTACTACTACTACTACTACTACTACTACTACTACTACTACTACTACTACTACTACTACTACTACTACTACTATACTACTACTACTACTACTACTACTACTACTACTACTACTACTACTACTACTACTACTACTACTACTATACTACTACTACTACTACTACTACTACTACTACTACTACTACTACTACTACTACTACTACGACAACTACAGCTCTATCATGCTGCAGACTGCTTCCCGACGACTCCTGCTACTGTTGTGGTGTCAGGGCGCCCAGACGGCCCGTGTTCTCCTCTCTGTAACTCTGTAACACTCTGGCACAGTGGGGGTCTGATAAACAGCTGGGGCCAACAGCTGGGGACCTCCTCCTCCGCCGCCAAACCCACCCCAGATGTGGTGTTGTATCCTCCATTCTGCCCCCCTCCCCCCTCCATCCCTGTCTCCATCTCGCCCCCCCCCCCCCCCTCCCTCCATGTGTCCTTGGTGTGTTTAAAAGCTGCCACTGCGGTGTTCCAGTTGTCTGAGAATGTTTTCACTTTCGGTACGATTGCTTCACACCGTGCCCCTCCCCCTCCCCCCCACTCCACTCCACTCCCCCGTTGCTCATCTATCACATGAGTAATATTGTTTTGTACCCGAGTAAAATAGCATAGATGCACTCCGAGACAGTAGGTGGCGATATATACTTAATCAGTTTGTGTCCCAAGCCCATACAATGGAGTGGACCTTCGCATTGTGCCGACTATTATTGATATCTTGGAGACAATGTCAAGAACGATTACCTTGCGAGGAAGCTGGATTTGCGAGACCACATTCACGTAAAGAATCCATCTTGGCCAGGCATCAAGTTGTCTGCTTGTGGCCCGAACCACAGTGGTTCACTGGTTCGGACCAATCAGCGCCCGATGAGGAACTACTGGCAGCTACAGGGTGTGGTGATTGACAGATGGTTCATCCAATCACAGGCCAGGTATTTTTTTGAAAGTGCCCATCCTTTTCCAAACAGTTTCAAAGGAAGACTTCCCAGATGATTCTGTGTCATAAAACATTTGGTGCGTCAGGTTACAAGAATGACCCTCTTGCCTGCCTTCCTACTCCATCAGCTATGACCATGCAGAATAGCAGTCCGATTGGTACGGTTGTTTTCACTCCTGCACAAACCATACTCCAGACCACCTTTTCCAGTGGACTCAGGCATGGTTCGCTGATCCATGCCGGAATACGGTACACAGTGTTCACACTAATCAGACAAACTGGACTTTGGGGCCAAGTCCACTCGGATCCGGCCCCAGGTCCCTCATGTGAAAGACACCTTAATGTCTCCTCTGCCCCTCACCATCTTCACCCTGCTCCTCCTATCCTTCCTCCTACTCCACTTCTTCCTTCTGTTCCTCATTCTGTTCCTGATGCTACCTCCTCCTCTCCCCTCTCTCCTATACCTCCCACTCTATTCCCCCTACATCTCCTCCTCCTCTTTCCCTCCCGGCTACAACCGGTCCTCTCAGCTAACGTGTCAGAATTATGCAAATGTGTTCAACATGTCGCTGGGAAATGATGAAGGGTTTGTTTGTGTATTTGTCATATTTCCCAAATGTTTTGACAATGCAAATTTTATCATCAGACAATCTGAAATGTCCTTGGTCGGCAGATGGCCACAATTGTTTGAGAAAAGTGTGACGTTTCTCGATGAAAACAAGAAAGAATTTTAACGTTTTCTGTTGGTAAAATCTTTTCCAGTATTTTGAACCAAGCCGCCTGTAACTGGCTGACTGTCAGGTTGTCAATTTCACTTTATCAGCAACACTAGAATACTCATTCAGAGCGAGGATTCGTCCTTCTGTAAATCTAACATCAATATTTACGTCATAGTTGTTCATACTCATGATTCAAATATATTTACCACTCAAGTCATGGCAAAAGCAGACACAAACATACACAGTAAATATGCAATATAAAGAGTGATACCTGCATGACTATCAAACGTGTCAATGCTGTGGTTGGGACAAGTAACGGTTTACTGTTGATCCACTGTTGATTCAAGTGTTACAGGATGTTCTAGAGTGGCTGCCAGAATCAATGCATGAATCCTTTTTAAAAGTGAATCAGCCCCAGCAGCGTGGATGTGCAGACCTCCAGGGGGATTGAGCACCTGCTGGTTGGACTCCAAGAGAGAAAGGGCCCCGCCGGCATGTAAAATAAAATAGACACATTCGCACACAGTGAACACAGCCTGCCCTGTCGAACAGCGATATTGATTGACTCAAAATATCCGGTTGGGAGATTGGTGCGGGCGGGAGATGACCTCTGATGTACTTAAGAAATAGCCTGACACTATTTGGCAAGTAGGGTCATCCCTTTAACAGTATCTCAAAAGTAATGGAGTCATTCCAAACATATATTTATTGAATTATTAGCAAAAATCACATTTTAAGAATGTTGGCCCCTGCCCCTCTAGCATCCTCTGCAGGTCCCTGCAGGGCCGCCTGGATTGATGCTGCGTGAACCAAACTGGACCAACTTCAGCTGGTTGATGAAACTTCTATCGTGTAATACGGAGATACGTACGCGTGTCCAGCTAACTGAGACACGGCCAACTATTAGATTAGATGAAACAATATTAGATTACACTACATTAGTTAAGATTACATTACATTAGAACACACCTCCCCATGAGAAATAAAGATGTGCTTCAGCAGAGGAAAACATGGTGACGTACTATGAGTAGTACTATGAGTAGCTGGCTGCAATATACTGTACGGTTGTTAAAAGTAACATCTAGTGTTTAATGAGTGTCATTGAGCCACGAATGGTGATATTTCCGATTGTAAATCGGCCAGAGAGTATCAGTTTCAATCAACTAGAATTGGTTTTCCATTTGGTCTGATCACTAATGTAGGAAGTTTCTCCTCTCAGAGAGAGGACATGTGAAACGCCATTAGGAGAAGCACTCTGGATCCACGGAGCCCCGGCTGAGATCACGATTAGCAACAGGAGAAGCTTTGGGTTGTTCTGAGCTGAGATGAACTCCAGAAAAAAAAGGGTCTGGATTAAGTTAGCACCTCAGGAAGTAACCCCGTTTCACCCTGATTATGACCTCACTTCAAAACTATAGCAAAACTATTGAGTGCACTTGAGTAAAGATTCCAACGTGTGCGCAGGCTGGAAGGGTTGACCTGGTGCACGGTGTGCTCTGGGAGCGACTGATCAGCCTCTTCGTTTCCATGGGGAGGAGTATGATCCAATGATCCACATTGGAGAGTGGGTCTATAAGGATGCCTGGTGTTAGCCCCCGTTGGCGTGGGGATCGGCCACATCCACTGGCACAGGGCGGTGGGTGCTGGGTGCGGGGCGGGGGGGCTATCTGGCGATCCAGACGCTGGGATCGTCTAGGGAGCGCAGAGAAACGACGTCACTCAGACAAGCATTCCTCCTCTGATTATTATCTTTGGACATGTGTTTTGTTGGAAAGTTCACAGGGCATTTTATTGTGAGCAAAAACTCCTTCCCTCCCAGCTCGCAGAAAACAAGCGATCCGGCAAGACATAAGGGGCCTTGAAAACCGGAAGGAAACATTCTGTTTGGTGCGACTGCCAGGGCAACAGCCTTGGTCAGTTTGAGTTTTCAGGTGGAAGGGAAGGAGAGAGGGGCATCTATAAATATCAGCTTCTGTCTCCTGCCAGGACCGATGGCCCGAGAACCACCGCGCTGGAAAATGGTTTAAGGGGGGAAGAAACCCGCCCGAGGAAAATCAATTTGGTCGCCAGGTTTAATACACAGGCAGCGCAGCGTAGCCCAGCGTTAAACCCGACACCAAGAGAAGGACAGGCCCGGCGGCACGGACCCCACTTACAGGGAGACAGAGCGACGGAGTGGAGAGGAACAAGAGTAAACGAGAGGAGGAAGATAGCAGGAAAGATGAACAGTTTGTCATGCTAAAGCTACCGCTCTCTCAATCTGTCTATCCATCTGCCCTACTCGCTTTGCTCATCTCCCTCCCTCGCTCCCTCGCTCCCTCCCCGCCTCTCTCTCTCTCTCTCTCTCCCACCCCTCTAATCTGTCAATCAGTTAGTCATTCTGTCAGCCGGTCAGGAACTACCTGCACTATTTATTCTCCTGTGGAGCAGGGCCATGCGGCCTCGTCACACACACACACACACACACGCACACGAACATACACACACACACTCACAGGCACACACAGAGACACGCACACACGCAATCACACACACACACACACACACATGCATGCACACACACCCCCCCCTCACGCAGAAACAGACACACACACGTGCGCGGAAGCACACAAACGCCACGCACGCACACACACACACGCACGGATGGACACATGTGGCCACTCCTATCTGTAATCACATGATATATTGCTTTTATATCCTCTAATTTCCTCTATTCTTTCTCAGTCCGTTCTTTGTTCCCCCTTCTTCTCTCCTGCTCCTCTGTCCTCCCCCTCCGCTGCTCTCCTCTCCTTCCTGGTCTTCACCTCCTCCTCCTCCTTCTCTCCTTTCCTCTTCTCATCCTTCTCTTCCTCCCCTCTCTGCTC
>PIJE02000723.1:20475-173849 GCA_002895965.2 Coryphaenoides rupestris | reverse complement strand
GAGGAGGCGGTGGAGGAGGAAAGGAAGATCAGGCGAAGATGGAGGTGGACGAGGAGGAAGAGACAGCGGTACCCGAGCCAAGGCCGACAACATGCAGTTCAACCAGCGGCCCTAAACCAGTAGCCGTTTTTGGAGGAAGAGGAGGAGGTGGAGGAGAAGGGTAGAGTGGGAGGAAGAGATGGAGGTAGAAGAGGACAAGAAGGAGGAGGAGAAGAAGGGAGACGGTGGAGGAGGATGAGGAAGGGATGGATGAGGCGAGAGAAGACAAGGAAGATGATGAGGGAGGAAGGATAAGGGGGAGGAAGAGGAGGCGGTGGAGGAGGAAAGGAAGATCAGGCGAAGATGGAGGTGGACGAGGAGGAAGAGACAGCATGCAGTTCAACCAGCGGCCCTAAACCAGTAGCCGTTTGACGGATGGCGTCAGAGATCTGCAGCGGCGGGGTGAACACAGCGGCGAGGTAATGCTTGTGTGTTCATGCACCATGCATGTGATAGATGGACTCTACCATTCCCTCTCGGCGGGAGGGGTGTTTGTCCTCTGCTCTGAACCCCATCACTCTCTGGGAGCAGTGGGCAGGTCACCGTGCAGCGCCCGGGGGGGATTAGACCCTGGGTCTACACCATGCCTTGGTCAAGGGTACGGGCAGCTGGCGTATTGATCTCTCGATGTGGGAAGAAACTTGAGCCGGCAGGGGGAAAACACCACATCATCACGGGAAGCACATACAACCCCCCCCCGCCGGCATGGGTTTCAAACCTGCAACCTTTGAGCCACCCGGTAGCAGTGCACAGTGTGTGCGCGTGCGTGTGTCTGTGTGTTTGTAGTAAGAACGTAGACGTTTTAGGATCTAGTGCCTATGAGGGCCAGGTTCCCGGGGGAAATACATGAGGTTTATGGTCTGGTTAGACCATGAGGCAATGCTGTTACATCTTATAATCATCTTTAGTGTGGGAGGGTGTGTGTGTGTGTGTGCGTGGGGGTGTGTGTGTGCGTGGAGGTGTGTGTGTGGGTGCGCGTGTGCATGCGTGTGTGTGTGTGCTCTATGATTAGACTCTTTGTCGCACCGAGGCTATGCAATACAGCGACCCCACCCTGCAAGGTAGTTTCCAATAGCAACCGATGCTGGGATACCGCGATAGAGCCGTGCAATGCCATCGTTACCATTACAGGATGTCCACCGCTTGGCTTTATACAATATTCATCCAAGGGTAAACACTGTGGCATCAACAGTTTGTCCTATCATTTGCTAAAAGCCTGTTCTGCTATTCTGTGACTTTTTTGTCGGGCTGAGACACCGTCACTTGATCATCATAACAGAGGGACTAAAACAGAGGCAAAAACCTCAAGCAAATTTATGTCAGCACAATATATCGACTTTTTTAGTGGTAGGCTGGCTCTAATGTCTGCTCTAGTGCCAGACATCATTTTGTAAAGTACACCGTTCATGTTTATGTGTTGGCAGATATTAGAAATGGAATGTCTGTTCTCTTCGCAAAGAACACAAAAATACATCGATATAACCCTTGACCACGTTTATGCCTGAAAGGGGCTTCACAGAGCCACATTTCAATCGATCAATCAATGTTGGACCATTGATTGGTCGATTGATCGGGAAAACAGCCCTGCAAGCGCGACTCCTTCCCCGACATTTGGGACGACCTCAGGCAAACAAGCACACTTCCGCCACGGGCAGGATCCATCCACGGCATCTCCTGAAATCACAACCATCACAGCCGGACAGGAGCGGCTCCAGCTTGTATGGCGCCCTGGGCGAACCCCCCCCCCCCCCCCCAGAGCGAAAGACCCCCCAAAAAAGAATGTGTTTGAGTGTGTGACCCCCCACTCCCCAAGAACGAAAATAAAATGTAAGATACTTTGAACTAAGCAAATAATATATTATTCCTTTTTTAATTATTCCTTTTTTGGAGATATAAAGAACTATATACATTTTAGTTGGTAGCATTTCGTAGTGTTGACAGATTTTACTAATTGCATCAGCACTGTACACAGTACCCTGTAGTGCCTGCGTACAGCAGCTCCAGGCACGGTTCAGGTTCTGCCTCTCAAATGTTAATGCTGCACTCAACCAATCACCCCTTGTTCCCATATATATACATACAGTGTGTACCCCATTGAACTTTATGTGTGTGTGACAGAGAGAGACAGAGAGAGAGAGAGAGAGAGAGAGAGAGAGAGAGGAGACTAGGACAGCATCATGTACATTATATGCGGATGAGCGTGTGTGTCTGTCCAAGAGAGAGAGAGAGACAGAGAGAGACAGAGAGAGACAGAGAGAGAGAGAGAGAGGAGTCAAAGTGAATGATGAGGAGATGACAAAGTTGTAGGATGTCAAAAACAGATCGAAAAGAGAGAGAGCAGGAAGAGAGGAGAGGGAGGAGGAGGATGGGGGTCGGAGTGGAGGTGCTATGGAAGAGAGACTGCAGAGTGCATGGTTCGATGGAGGAGGACAAGAGAGACAAGTATATCAAGACAGACATGAAGGTTGAGGAATATCTTTAGTGTAGAGGACAGTTCAACTGTGTTTACAGTTGGCCATCAATGTCAATGTAAGGATAGACCATGAGGCAAGTGACTGTTTGTGTTTGGATGTCAATACTTCATTTAGGATGAAAATAGATGGACACAATGATAATTATTACATTTGAAATGGTTTATAGTTCAAAGATCATTGGGTTAAGGATAGTGTTTCGGTCGTGAGGGTCAGGCCAATATTATGAAAATGATGGAAACTTCTAATAATATAAAATTGGAGTTAAGCCAACGGAACTTTCTATTTATCCTCTGTTCTGTGAGAAGAGAGGATAGCTCAAGAATTCTAATGGATACAAAATGTAATAACTTAACATTTGTCAAAGTTCTATTATCAATAATGTATAAATATGATTGATGGATAATGAATTATTGGTAAATAAATGTATAAATGAAATATGATTGTTGAAATAGATGGACAAAGATACATTGACAGATTACCAGTAATACATTCTTATAGCTAGTGTAATAAATCATGTAAGAAATATATATAGATATATATTTCATTGAATATGTGAATTGTAACCATGGTAACACATGCAGTCATTACTGAGACTGCATTTCATAAATATTTCACACCTCGTCCAATAAAATAACTAATAGTTATAACTCCCAGGACGGGGCTGCTAATGGTGCAGATGCGTATGTGTGACTGTGTGTGTGTGTGTGTGTGTGTGTGTGTGTGTGTGTGTGTGTGTGTGTGTGTGTGTGTGTGTGTGGGGAACATCTGGCGTATGATGCATCATGTGATATGGGGTTATGGGATGTATGTGTGTGCGTGCGTGTGTGTGTGTGTGTGTGCTTGTGTGTGTATGCGTGTCTGTGTGTGTGTGTGTGTGTGTGTGTGTGTGTGTGTCTGTGCGCGTACGCATGTGGATTCAGACATCAATCCCACAGTGTGTACAAATCCTGAATGCTTCATGCAAACCTACCTATCTATTACTTCTATACTTCTCTCAAAAAGCTCCCTCACAGAAGGAACAAAGGAACAATTACAGTTCCAATTCTGGTGATATAAAGTATGTATACAAACACAGAAATTACTGTAATACCTTTTAGTATATTGAGCTTTATCTGCATCATGCTGTGTTGTGTGAAATAACAAAATAACCTTGCACATGTGCAAACACACTCACACACACAGACACTCACAGACACACACACACCCTCTAACCACTAACCATTAGTTCACAGACGAGGTGATGTAAGTAAATGATGAAAGCACCGTTTTGAACCTCCAACGCTTGATAGATATGCTGCAAGATATGCAATGCTTTTGGTCTCAGCGTCCTGGTCAAACTCAGACATGCAGCCGTCCTTGTGGAACGATGAAGAATTTAGATCACGATTTGACTCACTGAGAAGAATTTGCGAGTTAACTTTTCAAAAGTAAAATGTGAAATCACTGAAACGATGGCAGAAGTATGAACAGACATTCCCATCCATGAGAAGGTGGCCTAGCCTAGACAACAAGGCTTACTTCCTGGCAACTTTGTCTCAGTATTATGTCTATGGCCAACAAGGGATACAAATATCTGCTAAATGGTACAAATATGCTAAATTTGTACCATTTAGCAGATACTTTTATCCAAAGCAATGTGCGGTGATTTACATGTCATTCAAGAGCAGGGATGTGCTCGGGTCAGGATGTCCACAGGTATGACTGAACGGATGCTGGGACTCGAACCCAGAACCTTTGGGCTCTGAGTGGAACACCCAAGCCACTACACTCTCCTCGCGTCTTCCGCCTGATCAAAACATATGCGCTTATTCAAGCCTTAAGGGAATAATACGCTTAAATTGCCTTTTACTGTTTACATTTACAGCCTACATTTACATCCAGTGGACCCCCACTGATAACACGCGTCAAATTAAGTTCAATCTCAATTCATTTGTAATTATACACAGTACCATCACATAAAACACAGGCTTGACAATTTGACACTCATGACCGGGTGAGAGACCAACAAATTAATTGCTCCGCAATTCATGGCATGAAGACTGGAAAATAGCACAACACAGAATCACATCCCTGCCACAATTACTGATGCACTCCAAAAGCCATTACACAATAGCACCAGAGACAGTCAGATCTGCTTTTATATGACAGGAGCCAGTGGTGAAAACAGGGATCTTTATTGGAGCGATCGCTGTCTCCTTTCCAAAACAGCTCATTGGCAGCTTTAGAAGAGGAAACAGGGCTGTAGCCTCAGCTGCTACTGACTGGCGGATATGGAGGACATGATGTCCCTGATGTTCCCAGCCTACCATGTAGGCATGAGAACATGACGCCAGACTATGCCGCCATGAAAAGGAACTAAAGGATTGACAAAAGCGTCTGCTAAGAATTAAGTCAGTGTCTCTCTCTCTCTCTCGTCTCCTCCAGCTCAGTCAAAGTCTTCATATTTATCTTTTACCAAAGACGACGACCACACAGTACCGTTTTTTGTGGCGGTCAACAACTCTTCAGTACATGTCATAACATTTTAGGCAGACGACAGAACCTGACGATAGGCGAGCAAGGCACCGATACACACACACACACACACACACACACACACACACACACACACACACACACACACACACACACACACACACACACACACACACGCACTTGACAGAACTCTGGGACGTCGGTGGGTCAACAGCGAAGCTAACATGATACACACGTGTAACCCATGCTAGTGGCCGTTGAGTGGATGGTCGGGGGAAGGTGCAATCGGAGACCCCTGTTGCCCAACAGTCGATACGGTCCGGTATGTATAACGGCTAGTATTATGGTATGTAACGCAGTTTGTATCCCGCAATGTATTGCAGTATAAAGTTCTATTTTATCTTATCCTTATAAGATAAAATGGGGATTTAATTCAGAAATGCCTCTTTTCATCAATTCGATGCTTTTTCGGTTGAAACCGAGAAATTAACATTGACTGAGAGATTCACAACTACAGCCCAGAGAAAAACAACCAACAATACCAACTTTTTGAGAAGAAATGATGGTGTTCAGCTTGCTGAAAATAATGTTTTTAGGATTGGAAATAGTACAGTAGAGTGACATGATTGTAGTGCTGTAGTTTTATGGTGTTTTTGTTGCTTCTTGGGTGTTTTGGACGGTTGCTAGGGTTCTCTGCGAGGTAGCGAGTGTGCTGGATGGCTAGTAGGTTTGCTGTGGTGTAATGGGGTTCTAGGGTGTTTTGGACCGTTGGCAGGGTATTCTGCATGGTTGCTAGGGTCTTTCTGGGCGGCTGTTAGGGTGTTCTAGGTGGTTTCGGTGTTGTTCTATGTGATTGCTGGTGTGTTCTACGTGGTTGCTAGGGTGCTCTAGGTGGTTTCTAGGATATTCTTGGTGGTATTCATGATGTTTTTATGTGGTTGCTAAGGTGTTAGGTCTGGTTGCTACGGTGTTGGGGGTGGTTGCTACGGTGTTCTGGGCAGTTGCTATGGTGTTCTGTCTGGTTGCTACGGTGTTCCGGGTGGTTGCTACGGTGTTCCGGGTGGTTGCTACGGTGTGCTGGGCGGTTGCTATGATGTTCTTGATGGTTTCTATGGAGTTCTGTGTGGTTGCTGGGGTGTTCTTGTTTGAAAACAAGAAGAATTTCAATAGTTTCATTTCTTCTCTGTGAAAAAGAAAAGGACCTTGTTGTGCATTCTTTGCTCTCTTGGCCTTCCTTCCAGTCAAGCGGTTTAAATCTTTAAGTGGCATCTGAAGTGTCGGCTGAGTTACCGATACGTTGTCAGCGCTTTTTGCTGGAGAGGAGGAACTCAAAGAACCAGCTCACGTTCTGCACGCGGTGCCTGCCAGCGGCCCGTCCAGTCTGATGATGGATTTGACCATTTCTCATCCTTACCGCCCAAAATTCATCATCACAAAAAGTATCCCTGATGCTATTCAAAATTATAAGAAGAAATATATTGACATGAAGAATTTCAATCAAAAACGGTCAGAAAAGGCCTTTTTCCAGCTGTGGCCTTCCCTGTCGACATACTAAATACACCGTTTTTAATACTTGGCAAGGGGCTCCGAAAAAATGTGCAGACTGAATCAATAAATATAAATAGTAGGCCTTTAGTAGAGAGAGAGAGAGAGAGAGAGAGAGAGAGAGGGATAGAGATAGAGAGATAGATGCATATTGAGTTTGAAAATATTTTCCCTTCATTCTACCATTTGTCTTTTTTGCCAACCTTTCAGGTTTCAGGAAATGCTGAATCACGTTGGTCCGTACGTCGCGTCATCAATGCCCTTTCCTAAAGACAGCCACCTCGCTCTCTCCCAGGAGACACCCCAAACAGACGCCAACGATAACAGGACGTCTGTTTTTAGCAGGAAGCGGACACCTCTTAATCAAGATGGAAGAGCGCCGCGCAGAGAACTTTGGAATTAGCTGACGTGACGTTTGTTTTGCTGTAGCGCTCGGTCGCTCACCCCTTTAAAACCCTGCGAAACACTTTGGGTTTTCGTGATTTATGTTTGGAAGTCTGTGACGCTGACAGTCTGCTGCAGGGACAGGAAATGAGGGAAAGAACTTTTTATTGTCAACTGCTCGACATCGGCGGAGAAGCGAGGTCTCGGCACAAAGTACAATGCGCTCTGCGTCACACCTGTGCAATGTAAAAATAGCCCTCTCCATTTCCCCCCTCCTTTCTCCTAGGTGTGACATAACAATAATATATATATATATATATATATTATTTTTTTTCTTCCCCCCATTCACAACTGTATTCAAGTCTGACAAAAGAAAACTCTTCACTTGTATGGTCAAGTGTGAATATCCGTTCCGAGGAGCCACAACTTGAGAACATGTTTTGATCTTGTTGGCAAAGCTCCAAGGGCAGGCGTAGAAAATTCCTCTCCCTAATTTCTCCTTGGACTGGTAGCACTGTACTTGTAAGCGCTAATTCGCTAATTCCGCATGTTTACACCATAAGGAGTTAGCGACATTGGTTATGCTAATAAGCACAGGGTAATACGTGCAGAGCAATTACAGCTTGTTATTCAACAGCCGAGGACTGGCATATCCAAATATAATACCTTCCATTACACAATACACCAGACACTGCATTTTAAATATCTATTAATGATGTATTTATTTTGCTGACACATATTCAATGCATAGCATTCATTTTGGATACATGTCATTAGGGCAACTTGCTCAGGAATTAACATTAAGGTTCGAACCCATGGACCTCTCAGCTGGGAGTCATCCAAGGGCCCACGCATGACTCAATTCCTCAAACGTTTTTCCGACGTATTTCTACGTATTTCCTGGAAAAATAAATCTGTATTTCAAACAGAGTGCATCCTTCTGGCCATACATATAGCCATGTTTGGGCTATAAACACCTGTTCGGCAAAGGGACTGAGACAGAGATATCCTCGGTGCATTTAAGTGCAGCAGACATCCCAGACTGCACCTGCGATTGTGCACAATGAGAAATCAATATCCTTGTTCCTTATTAATTACCTACCCTGGGCGCCCGGCAACTCAGCCGAGGGAAACGGCAAGTGAAGTTGTCACCGTGTGTGTGTGTGTGTGTGTGTGTGTGTGTGTGTGTGTGCGTGTGCGTCTGTGCGTGTGGTGTGCATGTGGGTGGTGTGTGTGAGAGAGAGAGGGAGAAAGAGAGTGATGGAGAAAAGAGGTGGGAGAGAGAGAGGGAGGAGAGAGAGTGATGGAGAAAAGAGGTGGGAGAGAGAGAGGGAGGAGAGAGAGGGGGAAGAGAAAGAGGGAGGAAAGAAGGGCAGAGAGAGAGAGGAGGGAGAGAGAGAGAATCCTGATGCATGTGTTCTTCACGTTGCTCTATCGTGTTGGTCAGAGTGAGTTTGATTAAATATGTGCTTATTTATTTGTCTGTGTGTGTTCCCTATGCTCCACCATGTACAGTGCAAAGCTATGTTTCCCATTAATTATGTGTGTATGCATTGACAGTGTTTTCATGTGTGTGTGTGTGTGTGTGTGTGTGTGTGTGTGTGTGTGTGTGTGTGTGCGTGCGTGTGTGTGCACGGATTCGCTCCACTGAGCAGCAATCTCTACCCTAAACACCAAACTCATTATGACCGATCAATAGACAGACCCAACGGATGGCTGATTTGTTGTCTGTTTCAAAGATTCTTCTCTTCCTTCTCTTTCCTCAGCCTCGACCAATCAGGAGTCAGTTGTTTAAAAACAAAGCGTTGGCTAGCAAATCCTGAACCTTCCTGTTTCTAGCACAATAATAATAATAATAATAATAATAATAATCGGACAATAGTGACAAAATTAAATAGTAGACTATATAATATTATAATAGAACAATTATTTTTTTTTCCATTCTGAATAAATATACATACATATATCTTTTTAAATATTTTAGATATTAATATTATGTTTCACAATTGTTTCATTAAAAATATATATTATATACTATAATACTTGCGTCAAGCTGAACATAGACCACTCACTCCAAAGTGCCCAATCAAGCAAAGAAACTGCAGGCGTGAAATCCCACCAGTGTCTGTATAAGACCCTGTATCAGTCACAACACACACTATGTCTTCTTCATCATCTGATCATCAGTACACGCTGATAGCAAAACCCCATTTCTTTCAGTTTAACTCAGATTTTCACTGCGATTTTATTTTATTTATTTAAAGCAACACGGTTTTATTGTATTATTGGCCTGTAAAAGCATTTTTGTATTACAATAAGTGCATTTTGAGTGGACTATTGACAGAGTGCAGTGTTGTAGTGTATGCCGTGAAAAAGGACGTGGGGAGATTTAAAGGGACGGGCCATGATTCTCACCCTTAAATACATGTTGATACACTGCTGCTTTAACGGAAAGATCGCAAACAATGACAGCATTGCCTAATGAACTCAATCATTATAATAAGAGCATATGCACAGCAATACAACACTAGAACATGGGTGTCATAAGACAATACGGTTTAGTGTCGATCACACAATGCAGTCTTCTTTCAAATAATCCGCAGGTCACCCGCTTAGCTCCGAGCGCTGCAAACACAAATCACTGAAGTTCCGGAGGTTATTTACTGAAACATCATTTAACATGTACACCCTTCCCCACTCCCATTGAAAATGAATGCCTGTGTTTGTTTGCGCCAGCCTTTCATTCCACCCACCCCAAAAATGATTGCTATGCTAATGATCGTATGGCTAAGCCAGCGTATTAGGGGAAGAGAGAGACTGCGTACGTCTCCGTCTCAGATGCTAATGGGTGGATCGGGTTGAGGGATGGGAGTGTGGGGGGGGGGGGAGGGGGGGGGGGTGTATTGACTGGCTCATTATGAGCGGCCCGTAGAGGGGCAAGGAACTCAAGCGGGGTAATGGTGAAGTATACACATACCCCCACCCAAGCTGTGCTATATACAACTAGTTACTGCCATTTAGCAGCCAGTTGGAGCCAGTTCTAGGACTTACGGTGAATTCAGAAACATGTTGTTTAAGGAGCAGCTATGTGTTGGCCGTCTTGTAGGCCGTGGACATTGGAGACTCTAACCCAGAAGCTTTATGGCTGGGAGTGATAAACTGCTCCACCGTTCAGCGGAGGTTGTGTCTCCCTCAGCCCAGCAGAAGGTACTCAGGGCTGTGTTATGTTGTGGAGGTTTTATGTACACAAGTATATGCACAGTGTTACACACCGAGGCCTTATAGTGTTGAGCTGCCACTGCCTGTGTATTTTGATGACGGCTTGGGGAGCGGATGGAACGGTCTGGATGGGGCACGTCGACCAGAATAGCTGGTAAACAAAGTGTTTTTATTTACGCTTTTTCTCCTCACTGCAGTAGATAGAAAATCCAAAATGTCTCTCGTTAATCCACTCATACACATGTGTGTACTTCAATTTATATTGTGTTGTGTAGTTCTTGTCAGTGGTGCAAAGCTCTTCAGAAGCTAGTGGTTTGGTTGCTTGCTCAACAACACGTTGGTTTATTTTGCCAGCTGGTTGAGCTGGACCTGTTAAATACTGTTGATGAAGCAAACTGATTCACGTAAATAATAGATCTAGGTTTTTAAAAGTGGACACTCAAACACTCAGTTATGTGGATCGGTGGTATTCAGATGACAAGTTTCCCCCGATTTCCTTCATCATTCATCATTAGTCATGAACATCAGCTACCAAGGTCCACCAGCCCACATGCCCTGCACTGCATGGCCGGGCTAATCGTCTCCTCTTGGAGACATTATCAAGATCCCCAGTAAGGAGGGGAGGTTTGTTTGCTGATGACGACCATATGGATGTTATTAGGGAACACGCACATCGTAGCGCCTAATTACACATCGTAGCGCACACACACACACACACACACACACACACACACACACACACACACACACACACACACACACACTCTCTACACACACTCTCTCTCTCTCTCTCTCTCTCTCTCTCTCTCTCTCTCTCTCTCTCTCTCTCTCTCTCTCTCTCTCTCTCTCTCTCTCTCTCTCTCTCTCTCTCTCTCTCTCTCAAAAGGCTCTTTTTATCAGTGCAGTTAAGGAGGGAGAGTGCAGTGCCCTGGGTCTTAAGTCTTGGTATTGTCTTGTCCTGAAGGACCTGGGTCCTGGGTGTTGGGAGCTGAGTACAGGTCTCGTGTTCCGTCTCTTGGGACCTGGTTCTTGGGGGCTGAATATAGCTCTCATGTTCCGTCTCTGGGGACCTAGTTCTTGTTTAAAGTACCCTCTCTTGGCCTTCTCAGCCTTGAATCTTGAGTCATGAGTATAGGGTTTTAGCTCCTGGATTTTGGGCTCCGGTCTTGTGGTCCTGGTTATAGGGTCCCATGCTTTTGCTTAGAATCCTCATCTGCCCATTATGTTGGGCAGATGAATCCTGAATGTTGGTGCTAGGTTGGCATGTTTGTCCAATTACAGAGCCGAGCTTCAGCTTGTGTTGGACAGTAAGCTCCAAAAAGGGCAACTCTTACTCCCTCAACACAGATATAGTTTGTACAAGGCTTTGTTTACACTCTAGACTCAATTGTGTTTGACTTTCACATCATGTTTTTGTCTACGGAGAGACCCCACCCTGGTTACCCCGCAAATGTCAATATTAGTCCCCTGGAGTGGCTTCCAAAAGTACTTCTTATCTTGTATTACAAGAATTTGAATCAATTCCTCAAGTGACAGAAATAAGTCGTTAAAAAGCCATCCACCTACAATATTCTCCAGCTCCTCACAGTGTTGACACAGTGGCATGTCCCGAAAGAATTCTCCAGACCTTGGGGAGTTGTACATTATTTCCGGATTGTGAATAACTAGCATGTCACGAATACAGGAGCATTTCTAACTTATTTTTTCACTGTTAAAGCAAACACACATAACGACTTAAACTTTGCCGGATATTGAAAAACACTTTCAAAAAGTCAAAGCTACTTGTCCTTACTTTAGAAAATGCTGCTGTGGCAAAATGTGGGTGTTTGGTGTGTGTTTGGGATGAATGACACAGATAACTTAAGGGCTGCAGTGTTTTAGAGAGTTTTAATAAGGAAACGGTGGCTCCACAACGTCTCGTGGGGACCTCTGTGCTTAAGTACTAGAGGCAGAAACACATAATAGCTGATGACAGTCTGTTTTATTTAAGTATTTTCTTGCATGATGTAACGCCTCAAAAATAAAGTATCACTCCAAACCAAAGGAATAGAAGTAAAGGCATTTCTCACCAAGTCAATCACAAATGTTTAATCCGAAAAATGATCAGACTTGAAAAGGCCCTTAAGCAGACTGACGTGCTTCTCAGAATGTTAAATAGAAGATAATGTCCCAATATGCGATGTGATTAAAACGCTTTCTCTCTCATCATTATGTGTCTGGATTTCTTCTTTTCAAAGCCTTGAGCCTTTGATGGAGTCAAAACTGTGGCTGTGGACCAGCAATATGTAATATATAAATGGTACTTTATATAGGCCTAATATATTTCAAAGTCCAGAACCTTTCAGCTGGGAATTGACTTAAGCTGTGTCCTTGGGACTTTTAATTCCAGCAACTACTTTTCAGGAACTAAAAAGTTCCTGTATAATTTAGTCTTCTAAATACAGAGGATATTCTGGTGAAAGGAGCAGAGGCTACGTTCATGGCTGAGGGTTGAATCCATCTTTTTCACCTGTGGGATTCTCATTGGACAATGCCACACATTAAAGCACTTTAGGTGTCTTGAAAAGCGCTACATAAATCCAATTACAGTTGTGGTCAAAAGTTTACATACACTTGTAAAGAACATGTATGTCATGGGAGTCCAGAGTTTCCAATCATTTCTACAACTCTTATTTTTCTGTGATAGAGTGATTGGAGCACATACTTCTTTGTCACAAAAAACATTCATGAAGTTTGGTTCTTTTATGAATTTGTTATGGGTCTACTGA
This sequence comes from Coryphaenoides rupestris, assembly GCA_002895965.2. Taxonomy (NCBI): domain Eukaryota; kingdom Metazoa; phylum Chordata; class Actinopteri; order Gadiformes; family Macrouridae; genus Coryphaenoides; species Coryphaenoides rupestris. Next base: position 160,945 of record PIJE02000723.1, on the reverse strand, counting down.
AAATGTGACCAAATCTGCTGGGTCAAAAATATACATACAGCAATGCTAATATTTGGTTACATGTCCCTTGGTCATTTTCACCTCAATTAGGCGCTTTTGGTATCCATCCACAAGCTTCTGGCAAGCTTCTGGTTGAATCTTTGACCACTCCTCTTCAGGTGCCGCTTCTGGAGCGAGGGCTTCCTTCTTGCACGGCAGCCTCTCAGCCCATGGAGATGTAAAACACGCTTGACTGTGGACACTGACACCTGTGTTCCAGCAGCTTCTAATTCATTGCAGACCTGCTTTTTGGTGGATCGGACATTGTCCTAGATTTGTATTGGTGATTTGAGGACTGTTTTCTATGGTGGGAATTCTCAGTTTCTCATTTGAATGCCGTCAAGTATTTTTAATCAGCATTGAGAATCTGGCTATTTTTCTTTCTTTCCACTCTGAGACAGGTAAAAAGCCTATTAGTTTGGTGACTGGGTGCACATTTCTAAAGGTGTATTAAAACAGAGAGAATAGACCGCTTACCCATACTTCCACAACTGATATAATATATTGGCAAATACAAAGGACTTCAGATGCAATTTACTGTCGGAAAAGGCCTGAGATATCATTCATAATGCCACAATGATTGGTAATCAAAATATACATTAAACATCGTTCAATAGTTGGGCAGTGAAATAAACAGATTGTATCAAGAAGAAGAGTTTGTGGCAGTTGCAATTCTGCTTGAGCTCAGTTGCCAACTAGATTAATCTCCAGGAGTGAAATCAAACGAAGATCACAGACATCTTCCTCCATATCACCTCTGTATGCATGTTCTCCTGCATTTCCATATTTCTTTCTTTCTGATATGACTCATTGGGAAAGCCTGAAGAATCAGTTTCCTCATCAGTTTGATCCAGATACCTCATAAAAAAACATGCATTTCCAATGCACAATGATTAAAATTAATGTATTCAAATGTTATTTATATCTGTTTCTGATTTGCTTGGTTGTCTCACAATAAGTGCGGTTCCCATATAGCCTAGTGTAACACCTACAACACATGCATATATTCTGGAATTAAGAGACAATAATATGCATATATATATATATATATATATATATATGTTTCTAGGCAACAATATGCTCACAGCAGGTAACCAACAAGTGCTAATGGCATAAGAGAGAATAAGAGATAATGAGAATAAGAGATAATGACAAATAATAAAAAAGTAGTTGACGTATATTTGAGTCACTTTTCCATGACATAATGGAGATAGATAATCGGCACTGCCCTCGCGGCACAGGTATAAGACCCTGAGGGACAGGAGGACTCGCTTTGGTAGAAGTTGATACCTGCAGCCAGAGCAGCCCTAAACAGGGGGACTGGCTGAGGGCTGAGGTCTGGTTCTCATGTTGGCTGGTCACAGTGGGGAGGTGTGGGGACAATGGGGTTTGGGTATAATAACCCTGTAAAGACCGAGCATCAATTTGGTATAGTGGTTATATGGAGTGTGTGTGTGCGGGTGGTGGCTGGTTTAAGCAGTCACACCTGGCCTGATTGGAGTGTGGGCCTGGGTGACGCTACACACCTGTGGGGCGTTGGCCAATCGAGGCACGCATGATAAACCAGCCACATAGACTCAAGGTGTTCTGCATACACCACACAATGCACACATGCTACCATAGCCACGAAGATATAAACCTGAGCAACTCACATTCAGGTTATGTCATTTTAGACGTTGATGCATCACTGCTCTGCTGAGCATGATGCAACAGAGTTCAATTGGACAGGGTCAGACATTATTAATAACTTCCCAGTCAAACAAGTCTCCTGTGTCACACAAGTTTCTACTGCCGGCGGAGATCGGTGCGGTGTGCTAGGTGTGAGCGGAGATGCTAAGTCTATGCTAAGTCAATGTGCATCTGGAGTCACCTGTTCCATAGCAATGGCTAGCGCATCGCTGCCACCATGAAACTTCATGTGAGGTGGGAGGGGCGCTTCTTTTGTTCAGACGTGGTCCCCCCTGGGCGGCTGACTGTGTGCTACGACCCGGAGTGTTAAACGAACTGCTAGGTGTTTCATCAACACTGGTAGCATAGCTGCATAGCTGTTAATTAACCGTGACTCTCATCGTTTGTGTTTGCTTTTTGCCAAAATGTTTTATGTTATCTGTATTTGGTTTTTCAGTTAGTTCCTTTTAATTAGTTATGGAGACGGGTGTGTGTTTAGGTGGGTGCTTGGATAGGGTGGTAGGTGGAGGTTTCGTAGATAGGTATAGAAAGGTGTTTGGATATATTTGTTCGTGAGAACAAGGCAGCATACTAAGTTAATCACCAAAGCGCCACTGAATGATCAAATGGAATGAACCCCAACTGAAAAAATAACCTGACGACACAGTTCCTTAATTTCTGCAAGCTGACTTTCACAGTTCACACACACACACACACACACACACACACACACACACACACACACACACACACACACACACACACACACACACACACACACACACACACACACACACGGCCACATCCAGGCCCTATTGGATCGCTTAATGATCTGGATAATCAGGTGAGGAAATGTTTTTAAATAAGCCATTTAAATATTCTGTGCACACTCTTCAATTCATTTGAAATAATGAGAGACAAGGAAAGAGAGAGAGAGAGAGAGAGAGAGAGAGAGAGAGAGAGAGAGAGAGAGAGAGAGGACAGAGCAGTGTCAAAGGGAAGAGAAAAGACGAAGAGAACAAATCAAGAGAAGACTAAATGCAATTTGTCCGCCTTTAAAGGCAGCCAATGGCAGGGCTGATTATGAACACAGAATGTAGAAGAGGCTCTTTAATTGGACATGGCTTCACTTGACATTTCACCGTCGCAGAGCAGGACCACGGTGAACTAAGGAGGAGAACCACCACGACTGAAAAACACCACACCTTTGATTAGGACTATATCTATATATACATTATATACCCTATATATATTGGCTTTTATTCAATATATACTGTATATATATTTATCCATCGCCCTCTATTGGCTTTAATCAGAGTTCAAGTTGACTTCTGAAATATCATGGTCGTATGATAGTACAATAATATGATAGTAAATATGTAAAAAACATACAGCATGACATTTCCAGAGTATTTGCATCTTCATTGTCACCTGCAGTGACTTCAGACGCCTGCCATTAAGGAGCCGGCAGGGGGGCGGGGCACCTCGCTCTCGGCTGCCTGCAGGCTGTGGACCTCAGGGATGGAAGCCACAACCTGTGAGCTGGGAGTCACTCACCACTGCAGGCCACAACACATGATCTAGTCCACTAATTCACGCCAGAACACACATTTTAACTTTGAGTTTTAAACTTCTTACGAGATCTCGATGAAAGAGCATATTTTATACTTCTGTTTGGAATACTTTACCGTGTATCTAGGGTACTGTTGGTGTTTGCTGAGATAATGTTTTACAATGAAATAATGTTATGTAAATACATCCAATCTGCACAGGAGAACCAAATACATATGTAAAACTGACCTTTAGTGTCTAGACATAGAAGCGTGCAAGGAACATGGCTTTGCCCCTGAGCTCAGTTTCCTGAAATCACGAGAAATAGTCATGAGATGTTGAGTTCAACCTTTTCTTTCTTTCTTTCTTTCTTTCTTTCTTGCCAATAGAACCTGAAACCTCAATTTAGAGAAAAGAGTAAAGATTGTATTAAGTTAAGTTAATTATTATGGAAATTGTGCATAATCTCAGAGGTAATGACAGAAATATCAGTTGAACGTTCACTAGCCATTTTGTTTTCCAATCAGACACAATCTCCATTCACTTGTGGATCCATTTTCCATGTGTGCCTGCAGGACATTAAGATAGCACCAGTGGTTGGATCAACCCCAGCCTCTGAAAAAGTTACAGAACTTTTACAGGATTTTCTAATCTGTTTAATGTGTTTTTCCTCTGGTTAAATAAAGGTTGATATAAATAAATAAAAGGACAGCTTGGTTGACGAACCTAAGAGACACAAAGTGACTCCTGTGGAGTAAATATATTTAAATCCAAATGAGTTTGGAGAGTTGAAAAGATGGCCACTCGCCACTCTCCCCGCCACTCATTCATTATTTATCTCATCATTCCTCCACTGCCAGTCACCCATCCATCCATATTGCTTTCATCTCCCCTCCTTTTTTATTATTACAAATTAAAATCTTGCACTTTTACCATGTGTGGAGTTGACTGCTTACGCTTTGTGCAGAAGATGAAGGATTGGTTGAATATTCCTGTTGTAATCCTCTTCACATGACAACTACCCCTGGAGGCCATTTCATTAAAACAGCCCTTCTGTAACAGGTTTTGAGGTTATTTGCTTTGCTCAAAGAGTGCCTTACTCCCATAGTCCGACTCCGGGGGGTTTCATCCAACTTTTATTCAATGTTAAATAAAAAGTAAACAGCGACATCACACTGCATAAGAACTGCACCAAATAGAGTTTACTGCAATCGCTGCAGTTCCCTCTCGGCCGACATGAATAAAACATGAATGCTATGACTCGCCACCTTGAGCCAATCAGAAGCAGGCTATTGCAATAAGGCCCGCTTTGATTTGACTAAAGGGTAACTTTTTTAAGTCTCCCAGATCTAAAGTCTGATAGCAGACGAGCTCCAGTCTGGGTGAAGACGGGATGCTAGACTTCATGGCCAATCATGGCGCTGGAGGATCACTTCTTGGATCCTTTGTTGTTTTCATGACGCAAGTATTGGTCCTTTCCTTTCTTTAACCTCGCTCTACCTTACCAGATCCTGCCCAATTCCCTCCTGCCTGTCGACCTGCTTCTTCCTGCCTACCTGCCTGCCCGTCTGTCCTTCCCGGTTCCCTACCTGTCGTCCAGTCACCCCATCCTCGCTCGATCGTCTGCCTCTGTACCCGGCTCCCCGTGTTTTGTTCTATTCTGCCTGGATTATTATTTTTGTAAACACAGTTAGTAAAACCTTTTTTTGTAATTTATGTTTCCCATTCTACGGTGTCTGCACCTGGGTCCTACGTACATACCATAACATTTCTCTTGGGTAGGATATCTCCATAACAAAACAGGAAACAATGCGTGACTCCGCCTTTTCTCTGTGGCACGCCCCCAGCCCCTCCCGCCACCCCAGAAGGTCTGCAATAACATAGTAGGACTGCTGGACCCCAGATTACTCTGTAATCCTCTTGTCAGGTGAAAGGCGAAGGCACAAGTGTAAAGTCTGGAGACGGATGTTTAAAGAGAAGCCCCCCGCCGCTGTACTGCAGAGTCAACTCATTATTCTCCCTTTGTCTCAGACGACGCCGACAGCGCATCATGTTTGCTCTCCGGAATGGAAAACAAAGCAGGGACCTGGTAGCGACCTGAAGATGGCCGGTGTGACCTCTACGCCTCGTGTGGGTGCACTGCGGGAAAACAGAAAGTTAGAGATTGTTTTAAAAAAATATATCTTCTCTTGCAGCTGGCAAGGAAGAAAGTTGCCATCTTAACTTTGGGAGAGGGGTGATGAAACACACATTCTCACATTGAAGCTCCCTTGCGAACTGCCCTTACAGGCAGGACTGCTATATACTGAAAATTAACTGTATATACAGTATATATATATATAAACACCAGAGGTGGGACCAAGTAATTTTTTTGCAAGTCACAAGTAAGTCTCAAGTCTTGGCACTCAAGTCCCAAGTCAAGTCCCAAGTCAAGACTGACAAATCCCAAGTCAAGTCCCAAGTCCTAAACTTTGAGTTTCGAGTCCTAAACAAGTCATAATGCACTCTTCACCAAATGTAATGCCATTTTAACAACAGAGTAATAATATATTACATTTACAGAAATCATGAATGCTTTTTAAAATGTGTATTTATTACTTTCCAAATAAACTTTATAATTCCATGGAAATACATGGGTTGCCATGAGAAAGACATCAATATGACAACAAAAACAAAACGGCTGGCCTGCTCTAGACACAAGTTATTCCTGTCATATAGACTAATAACAATCATTTAGTCAAAAGCATGTTAAAACAAGTGCGACTGAACTTAATAAAAAAAAACAAGTAGTCCAAACAAAGAAGCAGCATTTTATCTTATTTTCCAATTAAATGTATTTTCATTCAAAAGGTATCAATGAAACCCCTCCCCCCTCATACCACACTAACCAATTCCTCTATTTTCTCTGTCCCTCTCTCTCTACTGATATACTCGTGTGTGTGTGTGTGTGTGTGTGTGTGTGTGTGTGTGTGTGTGTGTGTGTGTGTGTGTGTGTGTGTGTGTGTGTGTGTGTGTGTGTGTGTGAGTGAGTGAGTGAGTGAGTGAGTGAGAGAGAGAATGTGAAATGCATAAACAGTTTCATTTACCCACAGGGTTGTGTTTTTTCTGTTGTCTCAGGGCCCTATGATGCATTGCATTTGCAAAAGATCAAATTGGTCAAAAGTCTGTCAGTCATTTGTGCACGATGGGGCCGCAGTATGATGCCACCATGGCTGGAAACCCGCTCTAGCGGAGTACTGGAGGCAGGCACTGCCAAGACCCTCACCCGATCGACTTTAGACTTGGCAGGTGTATTGCTGAGGAGCCTACGGAGTGCAGTGTCGAGTGCGAAGTCGATCGGAGGAGTGGTTCTCGAGAAAATCGCCCCGGTCCGAGGGTTATGAGGGTTAAGTTATTGATTTTTATACAAAAATATACATTTCTAATGTTAATTTGTTTTGAAGCCTTCATCGGTGACCCTGGCAAAGTGGTGCCTTCAAAGTATCAGGAATCTTCCGCTTGAAAAATGGTGACATTTTTCTGCTCTGCAGGAGAGTCCGTCTCTTTAGAGCAGGGGTGCCCAATACGTCCATCGCGATCGACCGGTCGATAGCAAAGGAAGTCCGGGTAGATCGCATGCCATTAAAAAAAATTAGATGTTATCATTCATCGGATGATAACAGAATTTAGTGGGGACGCTGGGGACATGTCCCCACCAATATCCACACGCACTCTATTATGAGAGCAATTTTGTCATTACACGCGCTCAAAACAAACCTTGTGCTTTTCCCTTCTCAGGTGCCGTGTGTGTGTGTGTGTGTGTGTGTGTGTGTGTGTGTGTGTGTGTGTGTGTGTGTGTGTGTGTGAAAAACTGCAGAAAAACACAAAGTAATCTAAGAAAAGGATGGCCAGAAACCATCATCAAATCAAAATCACTGCTTTGCTTAAAAACTATGACCCCTTCCCTCGCCCCCTAAAAAAGAAAACGGGAATGAAACAGGAGTGGGAGTCATACTCATTTTTCATGGGATTTGGGCAGGACAGGAGTTTTGGGACGGGAGTGAAAACCCACTCCCGTGTCAGGCTCTAGTCCACACCTCTGATAAACACTGTATACACAGTATATATACTGTGTATATACCGCTTCAGAATTAATTTAAAACGGGAAAAATAAGAGAAACAAAGAAAATGCCTTTGTCACTATGGTAACAGACATCTTAATAATACGTCTATTGGGATTAATGATTACAAAGGTGAGACTGATAAGGTGAGACACACAGCTTGTATTAGCATCGGAGGCTTGACAAGGCAGTGCCGCACATGCAATATGCAATCAAATGAAGTGTATCTGAACGCAGCTCGGACGGCCGGGGGAAGCTAATTGCTTTGCTGAAAAGGCATAGACTGTAAATGCTACATATTGATAGGGCGAGCGTTGATAGTCGTGCCGGTTATAAGATAAAACTGAACAGCTCTGCAATTTAACCTCTGGCATATCCTTTTCCATTGAATTCAGTTATATAACGGCGGATATTTCCAGCCAGCTAGCTAGTTTATTACTGCTGTTTTTAAGCATATGTTCCCCCACTGGAGACGACACAGACCTCCCAGCCAGAACCCCCAGCGCCTGTTTGTGTTCTCCCCGAGTAATCCCTCGTTTATTAGACAGGGAGCCCCTCTGTCTTCAACGCTCTACTACATCTCCTGTCATGGCGTCGTTACGTAAGTGTGTCTCCAAACATCTGAACGCCAAGCAAAGGGGGTGAGGAGCCAGACTCCTGCAGCTTCACTCAATTAGCCCTCACACAACATACGTCGGGACGAGCCTGCATTGTGCTCATTTACTCTCTCTCTCTCTCTCTCTCTCTCTCTCTCTCTCTCTCTCTCTCTCTCTCTCTCTCTCTCTCTCTCTCTCTCTCTCTCTCTCTCTCTCTCTCTCTCTCTCTCTCTCTCGCCAAAATCACTCAAACCTCATTATGCTGTATAGTCCACTAGATAGTGAATTTGCCATTTTATAGTGCTGTCTGAATGGAAAATTTGAATTATAATACCCTATTTAGTGGACTCATCATATCCCACAATGCATTGTGAAAAGTCGTGCACAACCGATGGCCACTGGCCAAGCAAATATCCCATCTTGCATTGCGCTGAGAGAAAAAAATGGCAGATGGACGAGAGGATAATTCAAAGATATTTGAATGATCATGTGAACCATGAAAATGTGATATTGGGCAGCATTTCCACAGAGCTCTAAAAGCTGCTGATGATTGCGGATGATTAAAGAAGTATTTTCGTCGTTATTACATAATCAATCCCAGTAACCCTTCAATATCTTATATTTTATTAATTTAGGAAAATACACTCACTAATATACAGCATGTATTGATCACAGCAATGCATGCATATATTATGGTCTGTCCACCCGGTCGTAATTAACGGTGACCCAAGTAGTGGTTTCTTTATGTGGCAGATGAGCTCACCGTGGAGTCCTCTACATCTCCATAGTGAGCTCCATAGACTCCTTAGATTGTGAGCAGGAAGAAGTGAATGAGTGAATGATTTCAGACCCAGCCTTTCTCTCTTTGGAGTGTGTGTGTGTGTGTGTGTGTGTGTGTGTGTGTGTGTGTGTGTGTGTGGTGTGGTGTTGTGTGTGTGTGTGTGTGTGGTGTGTGTGGTGGCTGGTTTAAGCAGCCTCACCGGCCGTGAGAGTCGGGGTCGGGGTGAGGCTGCACACCTGAGGGTGCAGACATGTGCACAGTTAAACCAGCATCGCACACACACACACGCACACACACACACACACGCCAACGCACAAGCACACACACACACACACACACACGACCACGCACGCACATACGCACGCACGGAGGATGGAGAGGGAGGAGGAGAGGAGGGTGGAGGAGGAGGGGAGGAGTGGGAGGAGGAGGACAGAGAGGAGGTGGAGGAGGAAGAGGAGGAGGAGGAGGAGGAACCCTGCAAAGCCACTTGGCGGTGGCATATGGCAGGGGTTAACTGCCACACTCTCTTGAAATCACTGTACGTCTGTCTGGATCTACATCTCCATAGCTGTCTCTCACTCTCACTCACCTCCCTCCCTCCCTCCCTCCCTCCTTCTGATCCACTCTGTTCATCTCTCTCTCTCTCTCACTTCTGTCCCATTGTATTTACCTCTCTCTCTCTCTCTCTCTCTCTCTCTCTCTCTCTCTCTCTCTCTCTCTCTCTCTCTCTCTCTCTCTCTCTCTCTCTCTCTCTCTCTCTCTCTCTCTCTCTCTCTCTCTCTCTCTCTCTCTAGTGAGGGAGTAGGCTTCGCGGGGCCGGTGAGTGTGGGTCCAGCAGCAGGCGGCAGCTTGCTGTGGATGATGGACGGGGCCAGTCCGGGCCCCTGACACCCCGTCTGTTCTTACAAGCGTCCTGCTACTCCGGTACGCTGCTGAGTCCTGCTGCCAGCAGCCCGACACACACATACACACACACACCTCCAGCACAGCCCCAAGAACACGTTGATACACACACACAAAGCACAAGTACAGTCAGACACACAAAAACACACACAAACACAACCACAACACCAAACACAAACAACACACACACAACACACAACACAAACACACACAAACAACACACACACACACACAGGTGTACACACACAAACACACACACACACACACACACACACACACACACACACACACACATACAGTATACATCCCAGCAGGCTCCCACATGAAATGTACACTCATCCATTGTGCACAAAACATACACAATACATACACACACACACACACAGATGCCACAGACCATACAGTACACTCGCCAAGTTTGACACATGACTGCGCCTACGCTAGCTTGTACTCAGGGCAGGGTGTGGAGGGTATTGTGATGAAGCACACTACAATATTCATGTGTGTAAAGATTTTTTTTGGGGACACGGTAATGTATTCAACAGCACATACAGTACCCAGCGCTGACGTGTTGCTGTGACTACGCAAGCCTTTTTTTGGACACGGCAACATATTCAACATATTCAACATATTCAACATATTCACATGAACGTGGGACGACTACTGCAGCCAGAGAACGCATGAGAAGCACGTCGCTCACTCGCTCTCTCTCTCTCTCTCTCTCTCTCTCTCAACGGAGCCGGCTTCCATTTCCTGTTTCAGGGAAATGTCAAACCTGGAGGACGCTCAGAGCTGCGTCGCCTAGCAACCCAGCGAGCCCTAATGACGCTGCATCCCATAATAAGGCTGAATAATGGACGCCAAGACGCGACAAAGTGGAGAGCGTTGACGTGACGTCAGTGGGAGACACACTGTTGGCTTGTTGGACTTGGAGGAGAGCGTTAGCTTGCGGTGACGATAACGCCGCTTCGGTCTTGAGAAGGCTTCCTTGAGAAGAACGCTTGTGTCTCCTTCAAGGTCGGTCAGTAACACAGGGATGTGTTGACAAGCATTCCATTGGCATTTGCTGTTGTTCTGTTTTCTCAGTGTTGGGCTAGGCATGACCCTACTATACAACGATTCGCATGTTGGACTGAGATAAGCCCCAACAACAACAACAACAACAACAACAACATTGACATGGACGACTCAGGTTTGAATGAGAACGGGAAATAATCGTGATTTGCCGCGGAAAACGAGGATACGCCGTTGAGCACAGGAGGCCCGCCTTTCAACGACGTGCGGCCACGCTGATTGTTGAACCAGCCGCCCGGGCGCCCGCCGCCTCCGTGTATTCCCCTGGTGGACGGGAGAGCGACCACGGTAATCCACTTGAGTGTCAAAACACCAGCAATGTAAATGAGCTGATTGGAACAATGGCAGATAAATGATTAATGGCCCCCGTGAACAAACAGAGGGAGACGCATCCATCTCCGTGACAATGTTTGTATGACCCGTCGTATTTTAACAACGGCGCGGGCGTCTGCAGTCCGTAGCGAATTGGATATCAAAGCCGCGAGATTTATGTTCACACGTGACACTGTTGGTTTTTTTTGGCTCAAGGTGTGCGTGCAAAATGTACTTTAATCAATCAACATGCTTTTCCTCGCTTCAGTTTAATTACTGTTCACTCTATATTTATGGAAGTCGTCCTCCTCTATATTTTGAGGTAATGTTAGTTATGTTAAATCGTCACCATTTATACGTGCTTGACGCACGTTTATTCCTGGAAACCACTCAAGGCCGCACTTTGTCAAGCTAGTTTGCTAATCAAGCTGCTTTGCTAGTTTGCCAATTGCCTCAAAACAGGAAGTGAAATATGCTAACGGCTTTGGACGGTTTTCATGCTTGACACAAACATGCCTGTGGTACCCCAAACACACGTTTTCCTTGTGTTTCCATTGAGAACTAGTTCAGGAATTAGCGTACCGATTTAAAAGTATGTACACACTAGAGATTCCTGTGGAGCGCTCGGTAATTACAGGCTATTAGGGTGTCAGTCGGGTTCAATTAAGAGACATTCATGAATTAGAGGGTGTTAGATTCAAGGGCCTATATTATAATACAGCCCGCAATTAGAATATAACACGCATTGACCAAATGTTAATGCAGGGAAACATTGCGATTCACTTTTGACGCAGAACGGTATGTTTACGGATGCATTTTGAGGTGAAGATCCCATGTAAGAATGACATTGTGGTACTGGTTGACCTTATAGGTGCTCATTATGTCTTCGCAGGTCCCACAGGTGTGATCAAAACAATATGGCGACCCGTGTCGAGTCTGTTACCTCCCGCATGCCCAACCCATTAGTGCCGCTTCACTAGTATTTGACATAATAGGCCTCACTCCTACACCCTCCTCCCCAGAACGGGAAAACGACTTTGGGTTCACTGTCATTGTCTACTTAAGATAATATAAGATGTGCTTTATGAGAACACGACGGGGAATTAGGGTGTCACAGTAAAATGTTGTTTGAATAACACCATCACGGCAGCTAACAGGTTTTTTAAGGTGTTTATGCAAATGTTTCCTCTCCCCACTTTCTGTAGGTGTGTCCACTGTTCCCGCCATCTTGCTGACGAGCACTACTCACTGTTTTACCATTCATCTAACAGACACTTTTATCCAACGCTACCAACAGTGTCGTCAGATACAGGTCATTTAGGAGCTGGGAGTATAAGTTAGGATCCCTTGCTCAAGGAAGGATGTGGAATCACACCCAGAACCAGAAGCTTTTTCTGTCTGGGAGTGGACCAACCTTCGTCTCTGCAGGTCAACAACACGCGTCTGAACCTCAGCTATTCAGTCATTTGAGGGCTCACCTGCCTGCAGTTTGTCCCCCAGAAACAGCAGAGGCAGCGTTTCCTCAGTGAATATGGTTCGTTGTTCCTTGTCTCGCAGTTAGACGAAAACCTACGCCTGGTTCCCCTCCCGGAGTCCTCGCATCCTTGCCCGGCCACGGCGAGTTGTTTCCCCTGATTGGATGCGTCAGATGGAAAGCGCGCACACACACACACACACACACACACACACACACACACACACACACACACACACACACACACACAACACACACACACACACACACACACACACACACACACACACACACACACACACACACGGCACCTGAGAAGGGAAAAGCACAAGGTTTGTTTTGAGCGCGTGTAATGACAAAATTGCTCTCATAATAGAGTGCGTGTGGACCCTATGCAGAAATCCCCACGCTGGTTGAACAAATAACATACTTTTATGGAATAATGGGTGCATTCACCGTCGCCATGGCTGCACACTTTTACCATACACAGCGCATGATGCAGCCTGCTTTGTATCCCAGCACATTATCAGTAACACTGCTGACCCGGGTAATGTAGACAGAAACAAGGGGCTTTCCCATGGAAGTCCCTCCGTCTTCTAACTGGAGATACAGCACATCAGAGAGACAGACAGAGAGATAGAGAGACAGATAGAGAGAGAGAGAGTAGAGAGAGAGAGAGAGAGAGAGAGAGACAGAGAGAGAGAGAGAGACAGATAGAGAGAGAGAGAGAGAGAGAGAGAGAGAGAGGGAGAGAAAGAGACAGACAAAGAGAGACTAAAAGAAAGCGAGAGAGAGAGAGAGAGAGAGAGAGAGAGAGAGAGAGAGAGAGAGAGAGAGAGAGAGAGAGAGAGAGAGAGAGAAAGAGACAGACAAAGAGAGAGACTAAAAGAAAGAGGGAGAGAGAGAGAGAGAGGTGGAGGGGAGGATGAATAAAGGCAATAGAAAGCTAGGTGGAGAGAGGGATGAATGGCAGAGGAGAGTAAAAGAGAGGGGGAGGAGGTGGTAAAAAGCAAGAGAGGAGAACGTTTTTAAAGCTACAGAGCTGTAAATATGTTTTATTGCGGGGAGCTGCTTGCACGGCAGTCGCATTTCAAGAAACCTGATATCATCAGTGTGTGTGTGTGTGTGTGTGTGTGGGAGAGAAGGGACGGTTTATGTAATATTGACTGACATGCGGGAGAGGAAGGGACGGTCGACCCTACCCCCACCGTCACCAGCCGCACTCGCCGCACCACATCGCACCTGCTCAGCCCGCCTTCGTTTATGTAATCATTATGTCACTGACACATTTCGCTATAATCGGCCGACATCATCTCCCAACAAACTGGATCACCCATCTAGGGGGTGGGACTATCTCCCTTCTCCTCTCTCTCCTTCTCTCCTCTCTCTCTCTCTTCACTCTCTCTCTCTCTCTCTCCTCTCCCTCTCTCTCCTCTCTCTCTCTCCTTCTCTCTCTCACTCTCTCTCATCCTCTCCTCTCTCTCTCTCCTCTCCTCCCTCTTCTCCTCTCTCTCTCTCTCTCTCTCCTTCTCTCTCTCTCTCTCTCTCTCTCTCTCTCTCTCTCTCTCTCTCGCAGGCTGCTGTCAGCAGGGCCTACAGAGCCACACAGCGGCTGGGCCATCTAATTAGTTCCACTAGGGGGGGCCGGGGAGGGTCGAGGGAGGGGAGGGAGGGTATTGGTGGATAAGGGGGGGAGTGGGCTGGAATGCAGCAGTGGTGCCGCACCCCACCTCCTATATTTGGATTGTGCACTCAGCGTTAAAATAAAATGGCCGCCGGGCTGGCTTTAATTGCGGGCCAGAACACGGTGTGTGTGTCTGAGGCGGCGACTCCACCTGTCCGCCATTATGAAGGCACACTTGTTTGCGCGTGTTCGCATGCATGTCAGCGTATAGCGCATGGCTTTGAATAATGTCTGCATGTGTGTGTGTGTGTTTTTGTGATGTGCCAGTGCACTGGTGCTTTCAAAGGCACCAGTGATGTAATTTATTTAGGATTTGTGTGTTTGTTTGTGTGTGTGTGTGTGTGTGTGTGTGTGTGTGTGTATGCAGTGTGACCAAATGAAATGAAATTACTCCAAAACGTGAGGATGTGTCAAACCATCATGGCGGCCTGCACAATGTGTGTTTTACCCAGACGCACACCCAGACATTTGAAGAAACACAACTCCGACCGCGCCTGTGCTGTGCTGTGTGTGTGTCGTTACTGCGCTCCGGGGGCGGGGGTGAAACATGACTCTTCTCTAATGTATAGCAGGATGTGTGTTAATGCGCTGTGTCTGTGCGCCGTCCTGAGAGTTGCAGAGTGTGGTTTGTAACTTTTTGTGTCTCGTGAGAAAGACGATTGTGTGTGGATTTTCAAGTGAGCGTGAGGACAGGACTGCAGTGTCTCGTGTGCGTAATGTGGCTGTGACTGATGACATGTGCTGTATGCAAATAAAAGCACCGCTGCTTTCCTGAGGTCATGTCGAGGAAGACTGCGGGCTGCCGCAGAACACCAAGAGTCCTGCGGGCCTCCGCGGGGCTGAGCGGCGGCCTCACGGTGACTGCTGGTGGGTCAGCCATGACTCTTCAAGTCAATGAAACTGTTAACACGAAGGTCAATGAGCAAATTATACGTGTGACTGTGACATGAGCTCTGTCATCACTGAATGGATGGCTGAAGATTATGCAAAATAAGATAAGATAAGATAAGATACAACTTTATTGATCCTGAAGGAAATTATTGTGCCAGGTTGCATAGCAATATAATAAAATAATAGAGAAATAAACAGTAGAATAATACAAATAATATAACACACATTTACAGTAAGTCTAGAGTCTGAATACAAATAAGTAATTTCAACGATGCTTAGGCTATATAAACGCATGTGACGGTGGTAAAGTTGTTATACTATGTTTTATGTACGACTGGGTTACATCTACTGGAACAAGTTGCTCACCTTTCACAACACGTGCCGCCGGGTGTACGTAACGCGTAAGGAAGTAAACAAATGTCACGTGAACATATGGTGCGTTCCAGTTGTACTCGTCAACTCGGGTGTGGCGTCATTCCCAGCTCCCGAGTAGACTGAAGGCTTGGAGTCGGGTTTGGTGTGGTTCTCCTGACTTTCCAATTTGGGATTCCGACGACTTCAGGGGGGGGATTTTCCTTGAAACATTTTATTATTTTACTTTTTTATAAAAAAAATTATTATTCTACTGTTTATTTCTCTATTGTTTTTATTCTATTGCAACCTGGCACAATAATTTCCTTCAGTATTAATAAAGTTCTATCTTATCTTATCTTAAACTTCCGACTTGTGGGACGAAAATTCCGACTTACAGTACAGCCGGAACGCACCGACATAGAGATTTCTTCACGTGTTGCTTACCGTGAAATAGACGCCATTTTGGCTCCGTTGCCACTCGAAAGACAACGCAAGTCAACGGAGGAGAGGAACCAAAATGGCGCACACATGAGCGCAGTTGTCAAACAGCAAGACGACGTGACGATTTCCCCCTTCCCTTTAACATGCGCACTAGAGTCACGTCGATGGTTCAACTGACAACGGGTTGTTGTTGTTATTGTGTCGACTAGGGACGACTGGACGGGAGAACAAAACAGTGCACAACCGAGTATTTCCCCGTTAATATAATAATATCACAGCGACTTGAAGGTACGAGACGAGACAATGGGCAGCGGGTCGAGCAGCCGAGCCGAAAGGGAGCCTTTGTTGCCGCCCTCGTATACGGAGATCTCCACCGGCCATCCCTTGCCGTACAGCCGCGTGTACAGCAGGAGGTGGCTGGTGTTGACGCTCTTCTCCCTGCTGAGCTTCATGCAGGGCATGGTGTGGAACACATGGGGCCCCGTCCAGAACTCGGCGATGCGGGCTTTCGGCTTCTCCAAGTCGGACATCGCGGTGCTGGTGCTGTGGGGTCCCGTGGGCTACGTCCCCTGGCTGCTCTTCATGTGGCTCATGGATAATAAAGGTGAGTTTCCCTTTTTGGTTTACACACTCCAACCTGTTCTGTGTGTGTCTTTGTGTGTGTGTATGTGTGTGTGTGTGTGTGTGTGTGTGTGTGTGTGTGTGTGTCTGATGTGTGTGTGTGTGTGTGTGTGTGTGTGTGTGTGTGTGTGTGTGTGTGTGTGTGTGTGTGTGTGTGTGTATGTGTCTGTGTGTGTGTGTGTGTGTGTGTGTGTGTGTGTGTGTGTGTGTGTGTGTGTGTACGTGTGTGTGTGTGTGTGTGTGTGTGTGTGTGTGTGTGTGTGTGTGTGTGTGTGCTGCTGCGTGCACACTTACATTGAGGTACCATATTGTTTCTCTTAACAGCAGGCTACCAAACACAGACTGTAGACGTTGCTATGGTTATCGTAACTTTCAATGGAGAATCGCTCGGAGCCGCCCTCTCAATCGACACAGCAAAATCATAGCTACTTCCAATGACCCACTTTGTGATGCGAAATTCTCTCTCTCAGAAGTCCAAAACAGGTGTTTCAGGTAGGATATCGCTTCTATCCCAGATACAGCAGAAGCATTGCAACTCCTAACATTTCTCTGATCATATTTAAGCAGTCTCTTTCTATAATGTCTCGGTAACAATACAGATTTGTGTTATTCATAACAGGCAGAGCGGATGCGTGGCTCACTTTTTAAAGTCCGCTGATTCATTGGGCGTGGGTTCTTGCCTCTACATAGACCCTTTGAAACAGTTGACACATTATGAAGCTTTAACACCATGACAGAGGTTAAAATCGTCTGGGCCATTTCCCAATCTCCTATTTTCTTTGCTAATTATTTTCCTCTTTATGCTTGGTACTTCTTTCTTTGTTCGGTACTTTGCTATATCCTACTACTCTCAATAGTAGTTGGATGTCGTGAGGATGTTTATCTTAGCCTTCGGTTGGTGCGTTGCCTCGGTGGTCCAGATGTCAGTGCGTGTTGGTGTTGCGTTTATCTTATATGATTTCTACTTTACTGGTGTGGGAAGCGGACTGGCTCTGGCATAGTTGGTCTGTGAGTGTCGACTTGTCGCATATTTGACATTGATAGTAGGCATGTGTGTGTTATGTGTATGCTTTCTGATTGAATCAGTGCCAGCTCGACACTGGATCGCTTGTCAATACGGTCACCAAGATGACTGTATTATTCTAGGACCTTATGCGTTTTTGTGTTGTGTGTGTGTTAGGTGTTTGCTGTGTGTTGTGTTACTGCGCTCCGGACGGGGTGAAACATGACTCTTCTCTGAATTTGTATAGAGGATGTGTGTTAATGCGCTGTGTCTGTGGCGTCCGAGAGTTTAGCAGAGTGTGTGTTTGTACTTTTTGTGTCTCTGTGAGAAAGACGATTGTGTCGTTGTGATTTTCAAGCTGAGCGTGACAGAGCATTGTGTTGTGGCTTGTGTGTGTGTTCTGTGTTAGTGTGACTTGTGTGTATTGAAATAAAAAGGAATGCTTTTGAAGGAACGTGTTGGGAGTTGGTAATTATTAAGGAAGGTTGATACACGGAGGCAGGGGGCAGCGGTGTGGGATTGTGGTTCAGAGGGATCAGTGTGTGGTTGTTGTGTTGTGTTTCTTTCCCATAGATTTCTGCATGATTAAAAATACTCCCAAGTTTTTATAGAAACAAAAACACGATGGCAACACACAGTGTACACAAGTAATGATTACATAGTGTGCACATGGAAGTCTAACCTGAAAACACGTTTGAAGACTGGAAGGGGCGATGTGTATAAGATCAGAAATAGAAGCATAAAGACGAGGTCAGTCATAAAACACGGGGGGGGGGGGGGTACAAAGAGATGACCTGATGCTTTTAACCAACACTGAAGGAATGAAAAGATGTTTAAAGAGGGCGAAAGCGAGGGAGAGAGAAAGAGAGAGAGATAGAGAGAGTCAGAGACAGAAACAGGGAGATGGAGAGGGATTGAGAGAGAAACGGAGAGAAGAGAAGGAAAGATGGAGAATTTCTTGAGACTGTGAGCAGACAGTGAGTGAGGGATCTGGAGGGAGATCTCTGAGGAGGAGGAGGAGGACCCCCAACCCCCCCCCCCCCCCCGTGTGAAGTCATCTCTCCAGACGGTGAATTAGCCGCAACCTCCACCAAAACCGCTGGCTCATTTGCATACTCATCCAGAGAGGCCAGAGAGACGGGCTGCTTCACCGGTCACATGTCGGGCATAATCTTTTTAATAATGCACGTGTCTGCTGGGACTGAAAGCGTCGCCTTGTGGGTCGAGCCATGTCCGGTCCATTTCTAAAAATGTAAACCGAATTTCACAAGCCGCCACTCACGCAATGCCAACAACGTGCCGTGTGGACCACTCCCATGCACAATACAGCGGCGGCCTGCTGCATGCAACCCGCATGCCTCTGCAGCAACGCAGCTGCTGCAGAGGCAGTTACGGAGAAGCCATGTTGGAGCACAGCATGGTGGGTGGATGTATTTTAATTACCTTTTTTGCATCAGACTACAGTTACCAGTGGAGTTTAATTTCACATTAAGCCAAAAGCACACAGAGCATACTAATTGTTTAGTTGTTTAGAATTTGTTTAGAAGAATACTGCAGGAGCAACTGGGGAGTAAGCAATTTCCATTGTATTTGTTGTCGTATGGTAGTAATGAAATCTTGTATGTTTGTCAGGCGCCCCGATGAAAAAAACCCAACAGAATCCTGTTCTTTTTAACTGAGGAAAGCCAATGCAGTGCAAATCTAACAGGTTGTATTTTTCGTCTGCGTGCCACATTTTCTTCACGTGTGACATCTGAGGGCTATAACCTCCAGCCGCCGTCAGCATCGTCCCCACAAGGCAACACACGAGCCGGCTCCAGATGCTTATCTCAGACCACAGAGGGTCACCTGACGCCCTGGAAAGTCAAACAGATCACCTGACAGAGGCTGACCAGGACCTGATCCCGAAACACTCGGTGCCTTTCTCCCAGACAGGAAGAGGAAGCAGCCGTCCTCCCGGGAGGACGGGAGGGTGTCTAGAACAACGCTCTTCAAACTGTGGGTCTTGGTCCTGTAAGCGGGTCGCTGCAGGGCAGGAAGGGAAACAAGGGATACGAATGTCTGCATTATCTGGCTGAATAACAACCCAAAATATTATCAAAATCATAATAAGGCCAAGTGCACTATCCAAATCACGGGAGTCCATTTTTTTTGATGAGGGTACAATGTGTAAATGAAGTACAGTAGTGCTGCAGCCCTGCTGGCCTACAAATAGTTTTCTCCAGATGTAAGAAAAACCTGTTTGTTTGGTACAGACGCCAACCAATGTCACATCATGATCGTTTTATTAGTGAATAACGAAACACTAATAGTGGGATGTATATCGTGTACATTGCAATATCTGTTAAGATATTGTTCAGCCCTAGTAGACACGGCCTTCCTGTTTCATTTGTGTGACATGAAGACCAGAGAGGAGAATACTGTACTGAAGAACATTATACACAAAGAGAAACATTCATTATTATATTAGTTCGTTCTGGCACAGTAATGAGAATCTATTGCTCGTCTCCATGACGATGACTCCAAAATACAAATTTTTTTTGACAACCTGTAAGGACACAGAGGACTGAATACATATATAGCGAGGCTAGCTAGCTAAGTGAATTAGCATTGAGCGCCATACTCCCCACCCTCCACCTGCTCCCCGTTTCCCAGCATGCTTTGCGGCCTAGCTCTGTGGTGCGTGGCGTGACAGGCTGGAGGAAGATGGACCAGAGTGTGACAGCGTGCCAAAGCACATTAATGTGTACATTAAGGTTGATTGTGTGTGTGTGTGTGTGTGTGTGTGTGTGTGTGTAGTGTGTATGTAGTGTGTAGGCGCATGGTATACCGTGTGTATACATCGTGTTTTTTCCTTCGGAGGCCTGGAGGCATTATGTATAAAGTGAAAAAGTGGAAGTATGAGAGATAGAGATATTGAAAGAAACTATTTCTACTGCATACATTTAAGAGAGAGAGAGAGAGAGAGAGAAAAGCGTAGCATATATAAGCAACAAGGAGCCGTTGGAAGCCTAATTCACCAGCCTTGCCAGGGGCGGACATTTTGCTTTTAAAATCAGTGAAGGTCGCACTGCTTGCTGACCAGACTCACAGAAAGGAGAATAAACAGACCAACAGACATCGACATACACCCCCCCACCCCCTCTCTCTCTCTCCCTCACTCTCTCTTCCTCCTCGGACCACAAAACACCAAACACTAAATACAAGGTTTGTGTTTAATGGCCGCCGTCTCCCTGTTCCAGCGGGAGTGACGGCGCAGACAGCTTGTGGCGCGCAAGCCCCGCCTCCTGCCGCCGCCGTTCTCGGCACAGACTCTCTCGCACCGCCGGCAAACTATATTTAGCTCAATTAAAATGGCTTCGCTGGCGGCGGCACGCGCATCCACACCCAGCCCTCGTCGCCCTCCCACAGACAATAGGCGCGCGATTCATAACGCTATTCATAACCAAACCCACGTCCTTGAACAGAGATTTATTGTACATTTTAATTTACCGGGGCTGGTTTTTTTCCCCCTGTTGAGCGTGCGCGCACGACGCAAATGCGGCACTTTGTGTCTCGACAGAAGTGCGGCATCGCGGGGGAAAAGCCTTCCGCACGTGTTTTCACTCCACCAAGGCCCTTTACACTCTCCATATTGTCCCTCATCTATGCAGAATTAATCGAGAGAGAGAGAGAGAGAGAGAGAGAGAGAGAGAGAGAGAGCAGAGAGAGAGAGAGAGAGAAAAAGGAATCCATTGTCTCGGACTAATTTTGCTCTCCGACACGAACCGAGGAGATATGAATTAACACGCAGACTTTTCTTAATCTCCGGCACGCAGAGAGCATCGGCTTCCACTTGGTCCTCGCCGCTGTGGTGCAGCAGCCGCCGCAGTGTTGATTAACATTTGAACACAATGCGGACCTCGACGCCAAATCAGCATGTCTGTGTTAATTGAAGTCGCTGGCGTGTTAATTTGGGACCCCTCTCTCTCTCCCCCCCCCCCCCCACCCACACACACACACACACACACCCTGCGTCGGGTGCAGTGGGCAGTGCTGGACCTGGGGCGATTGTGGGTCGTCTTTCTCTCCCCCTTTCTCTCTCTCTCTCTCTATTTATGTAGTGTATACACCTCTCTTTCTCTCTCCCACTCTCTCCCTCTATATCCCAACCCGCTTTTGCTCTTCTCTTCCCCTCACTATCTCCCTATCCCACTCTCTCTTTATCTCTCTCTCTCCTGCCGCCACCCCTCCAACCCCTCCCCTTCCTCTTTCTCTCACTCTGAGTACATAAACACATTAACAGGTTAATTAACAAACTAAAGGTTGACGAGGTTTTTAATATTCAAACCACAGATGGAATAAAGCACCACCCGCCCATCCAACAGGGCATTGATCAACAAAAAAGTGGTTGCATATGAGAGAGATAAAGGATGATAAGATAAGATAAAGCAATACTTTAATGGTCCCAGAGGGGAAATGATGACTCAATGAGTATACTATAATAATAATTGCTCCTAGTTATTGACACAACCACATCTCTACAGCAGAGAAAGGAAACGCCAAGTTCACTGTGTGTACGTCAGTCAAGATAACCTTTAATATCATCACCGTGGTTTTGTTATTTTTTTGGTACCCTGGGTTTGTGGTGTTAAAACACAGCGTGAACAAAGTCAAAGCCATTCCCTGCATGATACGGCTGCAGCTCTCTGAAAGGGGTTCCCGGGGGTCAGGACGCGAGGTGAAGCAAACTCACACTTAATGACACCCTGTGGAGACAGAGTGTTTGCCTCCATTTTCAGTTGACATTTCATGTGGTTGTGTGAGTGTGACCCAGGAATAATAAAAACCCGGGCTATGAAACAAACACCGTCGCTATAAACCAACGGGCTTTCATTCAACATCAAAGCTACAATCACGTGCTACTTCAGCGATATCGAGTGATACGACCGTTAGGTTGTGACTATTCATTTCCCATCACCCAACCAAGTAATTAAGCATTTTATATTCCTTTTTTATTGACTTATTTTTTAATTAGGAAGATGAAGCAATTCAACCTCGACCGATGTCAACATTCAAAATGGCCGCAGGCAGCAATTCTGCCAACAGTGGCCATCTTGGCATGCTTGTCGACTCTTTTTTTTTGCACATTGTTGTGCTCTGGGTCTGGTTACTCAAGCTCAGAGGATGCCCTCTCTGGGGCCCTCCACCCTCACCCTGCCTGTCCTCTCTCTCTCTCTGGGAGGGTCCTCTGTCCACATCCAGACAACCAGGCGACTGAGAACCTGCTACATCCCCCCACCAACACAGACATGTAAGGCACGTGTAGCATAGCCATGACCTCACACACAAACGTATGAATGCAGGCACACACACACACACACACACACACACACACAAACGTATGAATGCAGGCACACACACACACACACACACACACAATGCTTCCACATACACGCACACACAAGTACGAATGCTTAAACACACACACACACACACACACACACAAACGCGCATGCATGCACACACACATGCACACACACACACAACACACAGTAAACCCACTGTGAGATGAGACCGAGCACTACAACATTAATGGTTTGTGAAGTCCTTGGGTACATGTTCAAGTATGTATACACACACACACACACACACACACACACACACACACACACACACACACACACACACACACACACACACACACACACACACACACACACACACACACACACACACACACACACACACACCATACTTGAAGTGAAGTTGCAAAACAAGGTCGAATTGCGGTGAAAGCCGAGATATTACTTATGGGTTTTATTGGGTTTCATGATCTAAATATTTGTATATTTAACGCACACAGAGGAGGATGACCCAAGAAATGAATATATGGTATGATGTGGAGAACAAAGAGATCTTACATCACTTGTGCTTACATCTTACATCATGTATGAAAATATTCACATACCAGCGACTGGACTCTACTTCCAATCCTCTCCTACTGATCTCAAAATGTGTACCAAAGAAATGCTCTGATGATGACTTGTGTCTATGTCTGTGCTTTTACAGCTGAGTGAATAATTCAACATCATTTAACATTGACAACAATGTATAATTACTTATGATGACAATATTTTTGTTGCACATATTTAGCATTTGGTACTTGGTTATACTTCATGGATACCTAGCACAATATGAGTCTTAACTTAACTTATATACTCAACAAAAGTGGATTTTAATTTGTGGTTCTGAGTCAAAGGTATCTTGATACATTTAATAAGCAACATTTCCCTCACATCGCCCTAAATACGTGAAATGATCACACACCTCAAACGTCAATGTGACCCGACAGCACCATCACACATATTGGGACACAACACAGGTTAAAAGGTCAAAGGTTGTGACCTGATGAGGATCACCATCAGGATCACCATCAGTCAGACCTGAACAGCTGAGCACTGATAAAACCGTTCACAAGCAGCAATACAGCAGTTGGCTCCGCAGACATCAACACAAAGATGCGTCTGTGACATTTGAATGGGGATATTAACTGCTCAGAGAAGTGTCCAACTCACTCCAGAACGGTGGCGACGGCAGAATAGAATATCAAGTAACCACCAGGCGAGAGAACAAGGGTTTTATTAATCAAGATGTCAGCCATTTTCGGTGGCTTTAAAATCTGAGCGTACGAGGTGACTCCTGTACAAAACCAGTTTCACAAATTCCTGGCAATATCTGTTGACTTGACGGTCTGCAGCGAGTGACCTTGGAGACGCCAGTTAGAATGGAAAGTCATTATTCACAATGATGTCAACAGACACATCATCTTTTACGGTTTCATTACCGTAAAAGATGATTCATATTCTCTTTTTATATGCTTATTTGCAAGTGTTATTGTATATTGTATTATCTAATGAACCCCTAATCTTGTCTAATTCATCATTTGTTTAAGAATTCCACAATGACTTGAAAACAACATTTGCAGTAGATTTACATTTAAGTTATTGAATTCAATCAGGGTTTCATTTCCACCCCGTTTGTGTGAGTCAGAGTCACGTCGAGTTTTATTCTGTGAAAAATACAGCAAATGCAGCCGCCGCCGACCCACAACCACACAACACCGCACCGCACCGCACAGCGACAAACACACTCGACTGTTGTTGTGCTCCCAGGTATGCAATGCTGCAACGGGGGTGTGGTCACTCATGCTCCATGCTTACCATCTCCAAGCCTCGCTCCTGTCAGTCCAACAGAACCCCAACCGGGGGGTGGGTAGAGGGGGGGGGGGGGGGGGGGGGGGGTTTGTACAGGAGAGGTGGGAACCAGAGGCTAAGTGCATCAATCCTGCATCCGTGAAGGCAATTGTGCAGCAACATCTGACTCTAGTGTGTGTGTGTGTGTGTGTGTGTGTGTGTGTGTGTGTGTGTGTGTGTGTGTGTGTGTGTGTGTGTGTGTGTGTGTGTTGCTCCGTAGCTCGCAGCGCGCGGCGGGGGCGCTCAGGGCTTGCGGCGGTGAACAATCCACCAGGGTGATTTTAGTGCTCGTGTCTCATTGTAACCTTTCTTATGGAAATCCTGAGCCAGGGTTGGGGGGAGAGAGAATATTATTCTCTCTCGCTCCTTCTCTCTCTCTCTCTCTCTCCTTCTCTCTTCCTCCTTCTCTCTCTCTCTCTCTCCTCTCCTCTCTCCCTCCTTCTCTCTCTCTCCTCTCTCTCCCTCCTTCTCTCTCCTCTCTCTCCTCTCTCTCTCCTTCTCTCTTCCTCCTCTCTCTCTCTCTCCTCTCTCTCTCTCCCTCCTTCTCTCTCTCTCCTACTCTCTCCCTCCTTCTCTCTCTCTCCTTCTCTCTCCCTCCTTCTCTCTCCCTCCCCCTCACAATTCAATTTCAATTCAATTCAATTCTCACTCTCTCTGTAATGCCCATGCTCTCATTCCCCTCCCATTCCACACGCCTCTCTCTCAATTCTTATTCTCTCTTCCCCCCCACCCCCGCCCCATCTCTTTTCCCACCTCTCTACCTCCCTCCTCCTGATCTCCTCTCTCTGTCATTCCATTGTCTATCCCTTTTTTGATATCTCTTACTCTCTCGCTCTTTTTTCCCCCCTCGCTTCCTCCGCTCGCTCATGAGATTTCCCTCGCCGCCTTCAAGTTTCCGTCACTATTCTGTTTCTCAACCTTCCTTCCGCATGTTGGGTTCTCTCTCTCTCTCTCTCTCTCCATCTCCCTCTATTACTATCTCCCTCTCTCTCTCCCTCCCCTGCCCCACCCTCTCCCCCCCCCCCCCCTGTCTCTCTCCCTCCCATCTCTGTCTATCTCTGTTTTGCTGGCTCTTTTAGGGGCGAGAGATAGCTAAAATGTTCCCAACAGGCCTGTGCTTTAAAGACGCACTGATGCATCATGGGTAACTTCACACACACGCACAGGCACGCACACACACACCCCCTTACAATATGTATGCAGTGCACAGCAGGGCTCAGGCGTGCTGGTGGTGTACTGAGGCCAAGCACAACCCGCAGCGATGTTGTAATGTTATTGCAATTAAATTCCACCTCAAGCAAATTGCAGCGCTACACTTCCTACCTCTGCCAGTACAAATTACGGTAAGGATGCTTTGTTTTGCCCGGTTTTCTTGTTCTTCTCTCTTTTACTTCTCCGCAAAATAGGAGACACAAATTAATCTCATTGATTGTTTGTGTTCTCATCAGATCAGAGACGTCCGCCCGAGTTTGAATCAGCAACGTGCGGGAAAAACAATCAGCCAAATGGCTAATTGTAATCACGGTCATCTCGTACAGTGTGCTACTCATGTAATTACGCCGTGTAGTGGCGTGTCATTTCAGCCTCCACTTTGAAAAACAATCACACGCAAACACACACACCACACACACACACTACACACACACACACCACACACACACACACACACACACACACCACTTGATTTCCTCATCGCCGTCTGTAATGTAGCATGCAGGTAGCGCAGTTAAAAGCAGGCAGCAGTTGACCCAGAAGCTAAACTTAATGTTCCGTTTGTCTCTTGTTTGTCTGAGGTTTAAGCAACGCTGAACGCAACACACTAATCCGACAGCTGGAGTCATCCATCAACATATTTATTGAGGTTTATTCACCGACATAACAAAGGCATGTTTATGCTTTGGAGTGAAAAAAATATTCAAAATCACCATTTAGTCTTTTAGCATTTAGAGGCTTTTATCCAACGTGAGTTAAAGTGAATTCAGAAGTGGGTGTACGGTCAACTACACTATCCTGACATATTTTATTGAGAATTGTTTTGTTGATGTTATCACAGTAGAAGGACATACATTTTATATTGTATGAGATGTAGTAAGTATATAGTGTGGTATAGTGTAGTAAGGATGCAGTATGGTGTGGTATAGTGTGGTATAGTGTAGTAAGGATGCAGTATGGTGTGGTATAGTGTGGTATAGTGTAGTAAGGATGCAGTATAGTGTAGTATAGTGTAGTAAGGATGCAGTATGGTGTGGTATAGTGTGGTATAGTGTAGTAAGGATGCAGTATGGTGTGGTATAGTGTGGTATAGTGTAGTAAGGATGCAGTATGGTGTGGTATAGTGTAGTAAGGATGCAGTATGGTGTGGTATAGTGTAGTAAGGATGCAGTATGGTGTGGTATAGTGTGGTATAGTGTAGTAAGGATGCAGTATGGTGTGGTATAGTGTAGTAAGGATGCAGTATGGTGTGGTATAGTGTAGTAAGGATGCAGTATAGTGTGGTATAGTGTAGTAAGGATGCAGTATGGTGTGGTATAGTGTGGTATAGTGTAGTAAGGATGCAGTATAGTGTGGTATAGTGTAGTAAGGATGCAGTATGGTATGGAAACTCTACAGGTAGCAAAAAGTACGGCACGTCTGTCTCTCTCTTTCCGGCAACGACGTCGCTCAAGTTGGAAACTTCTATAGATCTCTCCTACATTAATGCAGTTTATTACAACCGCGGCCGGGAATAGTACGCATATTACTCAATTAAGCCTTTTTCTTCAAAACATTCGTTCGTTCCACACACATCACTATTACCATGCACCCATTTTTAACACAGTACAAAAAAACAGCACTTAAGGCATGTATTGATAAAGAAAATCAAAACAAGAAAAGTTAAAATACTGCCTTAGCGTCAAGAGTGTGGGCCTCAGATCTTGAGACATGACACAGAATGGTATTCCGGGGATGTAACCTACTAGTACTAGTAAGAGCGGGGTGGTCTCTCGTGTGGCTAGTTGAGACGCACATATGGAGGATATAAATAACCAATAGTTTGCTGACACATTCTTAATTTACTCTGAAGCTAAAATCTTGCGGAAATGAATCGGGGAGGGGGGCTGGCTACAAGATCTCAGTTGGACTATAATGAGAGGCCAATCATGTCTGTAATTTATATACTCTTGGTTTATTGATAAACGCCCTCATTTGCTCTGTTATTAGTATCACTTCTCACCATACAACAACCAAAGTCATCGAGGATATAAGCGTGAGAATAGGCATACTGAGAACTCTAAAGTGAAAGTTCTCTGTTCATCTACCCCCACCCCATATCAATATTCAACACACGGTCTCTTATAGATCCTCGCGCCACACTCTTCGTTCCCACATCCACCACACGTCCCCCTGACATCGTGCCAGCTTCGAACAAGCTCTTAACCAAAGCTGGCGAGAAATGCGCACCAGAGCAGCTGTAACAGAGGCAGTTCGAAGCGTATGGCAAGGGATTACTGAGTCCTAGCGCGGTCTGAGATTGGGAATTGTGGCGGGGTTTCCAAGGTGAAGAGCATACCAAGATTGCCTTGTGAGCTCTAGTCTGGAGAGAGTACGAGATCGGTTTTATAAGAATTTTATGTGGTTATGTACCTGTATAGATACACACACGTGGGGTCTAGCTCGAGTTGTTCGTATTGATGATCAGTTGGTTGGGATCGGATGGTTTTGAGGTTCGAGTATTGACGGCAAGATAGAGCATGGTGGAACATAGGTGGTGGGTAGGATGAAGATATGGCTTTTGACGCATTATGGTGGAGTGGTGTTATAGTGATGGAGATGATCACAAGATAGATAGACACGGAAAAAAGATAGAGTGGAATATTTGATAATATTGAGTTATAGTTGAGCAAGTATAGTGAGTGGTGTAGTGGTGAAGTGTGATGTGTGATTGGTGGGTGGCTGTGGTAGTTTAAGATGGGCAAGTCGGCTTGGCAGCGGTCTAGTAGTGGGTAGCCCTGGAGGATTGGAGGTTCCCTGGTGGTAGGGGTCTGGCTGAGGCTGACACGCGCGCACAAGCTGTGGTGCCTTCGCTAAATGGAGTGATGAGGGTAGTAGGGTAGTGCAAAGCAGATCAGGTGAGTATGGATGGGTGGTGTGAGTGATGGTGGTGGTAGTGATGGTAGTGGTGGTAGTGGTGGTGGTGATGGTAGTGGTGGTGGTAGTGATGGTGGTGGTAGTGATGGTAGTGATGGTGGTGGTGGTGGTGATGGTAGTGGTGGTAGTAGTGATGGTGGTGGTGGTGAGTGATGGTAGTGGTGGTAGTGGTGGTAGTGATGGTAGTGGTGGTAGTGGTGGTAGTGGTGGTGATGATGGTAGTGGTGGTGGTAGTGATGGTGGTGGTAGTGATGGTAGTGGTGGTGGTGGTGGTGATGGTAGTGGTGGTGGTAGTGATGGTGGTAGTGATGGTAGTGGTGGTAGTGGTGGTGGTGATGGTAGGGGGTGGGAGTGGGATGATGGTGGATCACAACCCTGCCCTGACATTAAGGATTCACACTGAAACATAGCACGATAAAAACAGTCAGACATTTCCAGCATTGCCTGCGACACTGGGCCGTGCTGTGTTCCTGTTGTCGGGCCGGGAGTGGAGCGAGATAAGAAATGCCTTATCTGGCATCGGGGCGTGAGTTAGCCTCGGTGCTACCGCTACAGACGACACGCGCGTGAACATGGGACTGCGTTAGCTGTGATGCGACCGCATCTAAGGCTGATATACAGCCCGCCTCCGTAACCATGGAGCCACAAGGACACGGCGGCATTCTGTGGATGTGTTCTCCTTCACAGGTCCAAGGTCCTACCCCCGCATCCCCCCGCATCCCCCCCCCCCTCAACCCCAGATCATTCCTAACGGCTGAACTCGGTGGAATATGTTTATGAATACCGAATTAAGACATAGCACTATGAAATGTGAATGTAATATTGGCTAGCAGGATAATGTAGATATATCATGTCAGTGTGTATATTATCACGTGAAGATACACACATGAGCAGTGGACTCGCCGTAGCGGTATTATTTATAAACGTGATGTCATGATAATCACTGGAGTGTTTCTATGGTCGTAATTCAAGGTAATAAAAAGAAGACGTTGAGAAACGCGTAAGGCTGTCAAATACCACAGCGCGTGATCTCTGTGAGGGGCTGGGGGGGCACATGAAGCTGATCAAATGGTTTGATTAGCTAAATTGTTCAGCCTGAGAGCGTTCAAGCCTTTGGGTTTCAGATCAAAGGTCGCTGGCTCATTTACGGTTTTAAGCTAAACATTAATAGAATATGTTGAGTATTTACCGCAGATACAGTAAATCCATATCATTTCCGAGAAGGCAGTGATATTTTCTCAGCGAATATAAATGAAAAAGAAAAAAAACACAACCAACCACAACAACAACAGCAAGCAACAGCAAATGCCTCGCTACGCTACGCTACATGTCCCTATCTCAGGCCCAGGGAGGCACTGGGATTGGTTGGATCCAGAGAATCCTTTCAGAAGAATGGGTTTGATCTGTGGGCGGGGGCGGAGCCACCGGGGGACAAGGTCACGTCTGCCGGGGCCCCGGAGGATGGAAACATGGCGGAGAGACGGCAGAGACACGCAGGGAGAGAAAACCCATTCAATCAGCGCGGCTCCCGGCGGGGTCCTCCCATTGAGCCGACACACATGCACACACACATACACGTGCACACACACACACACACACGCACACGCACACACACACACACACGCATTTGCGCACACACAAACACACGCACACATGCACACACACACACGTACGCATATGCACACACACACATGCACACACCACACACACACGCACACACACACACACACACACACCCACACAAACAGGCACAGAGGCACGCATACGCACACATATGCATGCATACACACGCACACGCACACGTACACACACACACACACACATAAGGCACGCGCACGCATCCTTTTGTGGTCCCTCAGCAGCACTGGGGGAGCGGAGATGTCGGCGGGGAGGTGAGGAAATGAGAATATATGGAAGCAGTCCCTTTATGTAACATCAATACTCAACAGAGGGGGGTGGGAGGGTGGGGGAGGGGCAATATACCATCTCGTCCACAGATAAGGAAGCCAGAGAGGAACAAAAAACACACACAAACAACATAAAAGGATCAATAATACGGTGGCAAACATTGACTCCTCTAAAGGTGACCCCCGACCTGGGTCAAGGACAGTCATACTGGACCAGGGCGATTTATATGGCCGGTTATTCTGAATTAGAAAAAGGCAATCGCTCCAATTGCTTGAATTCCCCCTACGGAAGCGATAAAGTGTGTGTGCCACGTGCCAGGGCAATAGCGGTGTGTGTGTCTATGTGTGTGTGTGTGTGTGTGTGTGTGTGTGTGTCAAACACGCTCTAATGGATGTGAACTAGCATGAACTGTGTGCAAAAAACAAATCATGATGATGTTTTGCTTTTAGTGCAAATGTCACAACACAAAGCGGAGTGTAATGATATGAGTCCTGGCTGGCATTTGGTTGGGAACACACTGTAAGCACGTCATTATTCAGGTCAGGTACTTAACCATCATGAAGGCCAGGCATCAGGTCACACACACACACACACACACACACACACACACACACACACACACACACACACCACACACACACACACACACACCTCTCCACAAACACACACACACACACACACACACACACACACACACACACACACACACACACACACATAAAGGTATAGTTATACAGACACAGCTATCATTTCCCTCCCCCCGTTTGACCAGTGAGCCCCTGGTGGGCATCTCGGGGGGGCCCCCTCTTGCTGAGCCGGGGGGTGTCGGCTGCTCCTGCCACACCTGAACACACAACAGCGCTGCCCTGGGTAGCCCCCCATCCCCGGGCCAGCCTGTCTGCCCGCTGGTGCGGACACAACCCAGGATGACAGGTTAAGTGGCCTTACCTTCCCTCCGGGTGAGTTAATAGGAGAAGGCAGCCTGAGATGGGGGGGGGGGAGAGAGAGGGAGGGGCGGGTGGGAGGAGATGGATGGATGGGTGGATGGAGGGATGGTGGATATACAGTAGATGGTTGGTGATGGATGGATGGTAAATGGATGATTGGTGAAATGGATGGGTAGATGGATAGAGGGTGGAAGGGGTGATGGATACGTGGATGGAGAGAGAGAGAAGAGAGAGAGAGAGAGAGAGAGATACATTATTGGCAGGGGAACAGGGGGGATACATTGAGGTGAGTATGGTTGGGAGTCGGACTGGCTTGGGGTTAGGTCAGGGGTTTCCTTGACAATAAATGTTAAGCAGCCAAAGTTAGAAAGCCGCTGTTGACACCGGTTGAAGGTTTAGGGTCGAGATCATACAATAATAATGAATAAGCCATAAAATATGAGCCACACCAGGTGGGATCTGAACCTGGAGCACTCGGCCTTGGCTAGAGTATGGCAAGGGCGCAAACGCCATCTATGATAGAGATCCAAAACCCGGACCTTTGGTGGAGACCATTGTGAACCAGTGAGTGGAGATCTACCCTCCAGTGGTGAAAGAAAGGAACTATTAGGGACTAAACCCGTTGTCCAGTTGTCTTTAATTTATCAACTCATCAACGCCTTGACATGATTACAATGTGGTCAAAGAGTGATCCTGCTGTCCTCAAAAGATTGCAAAAAAAGAGCATATTTTGTATTTATAAGGTTTGATTGGAGTTGAATTTCAATTGATGAATGAGACAACTCTTATCTTTTTATCATTTCACCTTTACTCTTTACTCTTTACTCTTTACTTTCATTATTTCCCCCCCAACGTCTACTAGACTGTGACAACACCGTGCTGACATGCACCATCTGAATGAATCCACCTAATGACTCTTCAAAACCACCCTCAGATGTCATCTCCTCCTCACTCTTCCACCGGTCAGCGCTCCGATTAGGGCAGCTCACCAAATCCCAATCCACCTGCCCCCCCGCCCCCACCCCGTGGCCAACCACAAGAACTCCACCCCCAACCCACAACAAAGACTCCATCCTGCCTTCTGATTGGCCCCCGCTCCTCGCTATACCAACCTCGGAGGTCTCTCCACGTCGCTCCAATCCTACACTGAGGGCCAAACAAACAGGCAAAGCACAACACAACTACACACACACACAGACAGACGCACACACACCAAGAATGGAGCGAGCCCGCCGCCGGCCCCTGTGACGGACCGCCGCGGCGAGCAGATTCCATCAACCTGACAGGCCCGCTTCTTGCAGCAGAAGAGCTAATTGCTGTGGGACCACAGCCGCTTTCTCCATCCATCACCCAGAGCTCCCTCCTGCTCTGAGGGAGGGCCCCGCTGCTGCTGGTGGTGGTGCTGCTGCTGCAGGTGGTGGTGGTGGTGGTGGTGGTTTGGTGGAGGGGTACTGGGGTGCAGCCAGTGGGTTAAGGGAGAGGGTGGTGGTGGTGGTGGAGGTGGATGTTGTGGATGCAGAGTAAGGGCTACAGGCCGGGCGGGTAGATGTGGGAAATGTGTGATTTCCTTTGACGTTCCGGGCCAAATAACCTTCCAAACAAATGACTGCTGCGGAACTGAAATCCGCTGTGCACACACACACACACGGGTATGGACACGGCGCGGGCCGAGGCGGTCAATGCAAATCGTTGTTGAAGCTGCAGCCTCCGTATAGGTTGTGGACGGTGGTGTCTGTCTGCCGATGATGCACAACAATTTTCATGGTCGGCTGCTTAAATGCCGGTGACGGAGGGAAATAACGTTGCACAATGATGCTTCATTCTTCAGCAGATGCTTTTATAATATTGCAGTGAATTTCTATTTGCGATGCAGTACATTCACGAGCAGGTCAGGGGCTCGGGCATTTTAGCTCAACAATGCTTACTGGTAGACTGCATACATTAAGACATGAGTGGCAGTAGCTCAGGAGGTCAGAGCGGTTGTCTGGCAACCGGAAGGTTGCAGGTTCGATCCCCAGGCTCTGCCTAGCTAAGAGCCAAGGTCTCCCTGAGCAAGACTCCGAACACTAACTGCTCCTGACGTGTTGGTGGTTACCTTGGTTGGTTGGCACCGCTGTTGTTGTATGAATGGGTGAATGTGAGGCAACTGTAAAGCGCTTTGGACAAAAGCTCTATATAAATGCAATCCATTTATCAATCCCGTTCACATGATTGTAGACACGATTGACACACAGTCATGCATTTGATAGGAGCGTGAGTAAGATAAGATAAACTTTATTGTCCCAAAGAGGGAAATTTGTCTTGTGAGTAGCGTGGAAGCTACTGTTGTTGTTGTTATCCCATGCTGGTAGAAGGTGGGTTAGGCAGCGGTGGTGTGGAGGTGGACGGCTCCCACATCCACAACTAAGCGCATGGCCGTTCTCCTTAAGAGGCTTGTAACTCCCTATTGCTGTACTCAAATAGGTAGTGCCTGTATACTACCCATACTTATACACTGTGCTAAAAGAGGGAGAACCCTGGAGAAGAACAAGGGGACCGTATCTTGTGTACCGCATAATAAGTGGTCTTGTTAGGAGATATTCTCTCCACCATACTTTCATTTTCTCACATTAAAAGACACATCTGTTAGATTCACACTCTTTGAAAACCAGGGTGTATATTTATATAAGTGAAACACTGAATAAATAGAACCTTCTTCAGTTTTTCTTTTCAGAGACATCTCAGAAAAGTTTGCGAGGAAGCAAGCAAGCGGGCGAATGAAACTTTCCGTGGTGTAAATACAATGGTCACACACATGGACGACAGCTGAGGACGCCCCGGCGACATTCTCCAACCAGGACCTGTCAACCACACCACAACCCAAGTGTACAGAAGCAGAGGGGTGAGGGTGGAGAGGATGGAAAGAAGGAGGAGGAGGTGAGGAACAGGCTGTCCGGGTGACTCCAGTGACTCCCCAGTCCAAAAGCAAGAGGGGGAGGAGAAGAAACTGAAGAGAAAATGACAGTGCGTGCGTGTGTGTGTTTGAGAGGGAGAGAGAGAGAAAGAGTGAGAGAGAGAGAGTGAGATGAACATGAGAGGGATAGAGGTGTAAGGTGACATGAGTGAGAACAGATGAGTGAGAAGAGATGAGTATAGTTAAAACAAGGATTATTAAAATGAGGGAGAGAGAGAGAGAGAGAGAGAGAGAGAGAGAGAGAGAGAGAGAGAGAGAGAGAGAGAGAGAGAGAGAGAGAGACATTGTGTCCTGCATCTTTGTGGTGGGAGCCCACGCACCAGCCTGTGTGTGTTAAGACCCAGCGTGTGGTGTGGCTATTAGACGAGACCACCTCCTCCTCCTCCAGCACCACCAACACCCTCCATCTTCAGCTCCCTCTGCCACTCCGTCACCCCACCGCCTCCCCCTACTGTAGATCCACCATCATCCCCCCACCCCTACCATCACCACCACCACTACCACCACTACCATCACTACCACCATCACTATCACTACCACCACCATCACTACCACCACCACTACCATCACCACCACCACTACCACCACTACCATCACTACCACCACCATCACTACCACCACCACTACCATCATCCACCCCCTACCACCACCTACCACCACTAACCATCACTACACCAACCATCACTACCAC
Organism: Coryphaenoides rupestris; assembly: GCA_002895965.2. Lineage (NCBI taxonomy): Eukaryota > Metazoa > Chordata > Actinopteri > Gadiformes > Macrouridae > Coryphaenoides > Coryphaenoides rupestris. The sequence continues at coordinate 125,591 of PIJE02000723.1, read as the reverse complement.
CACCATCACTACCACCACCACCACCACTACCATCACTACCACCACTACCATCACTACCATCACCACCACCATCACTACCCCACCACCACCATCACTACTACCACCACCACCACCACCACTACCATCACTACCACCATCACCACACTAAGACCAGCATCAGCAACATCTAGTCTCTCTCTCCACACTCACACAATCTCCATGGAAACCCAATCCCAACCGCAGCTTCTTCGCTGGGCATCGCCACTTTTTAATTTCACTGCACATTCTGGATGTGTATGTGACAATTAAACTTGTTGAATATTGAATGGTATGACAATATAGTCATACCATTAATAATTGGAGTTGTAATAAAAAGGTTTATGAAAAGAGTATTAAATCATTCATTAAAGAATGTATGCGCACCTAGTTTCCGCAATTAATTCATATTGAAAGTAATTTATAATCTATGTGCGTTACGCGTACCCCGGAGCTCAACTGGCCACGCAGTTTTAACCTTCTTGTTTTGATTTCTAAACAGCAATTTTTATGTTATGTCGATTGTGGAAATGTTGAAACATAAAACATATCCAGTTTGTAATAACTGCATTTAATGTAGGAGAGATCTTAGAGCAGGGTGCTTTGTAATTCACCTATCTTGTGTAAATATTGTAGGTAGGCCTAGCACTATAGAGAGGTGTGCCAAATCACACTATACCACACTATACTAGCACCATACTGCAATCCTTACTACCTATACGCACACTATACCTGCCAATCTTACTAACACTATACCACACTATACTACACATGTACTGCATCCTTCAACACACTAATACCACACTTATACTGCATCTTACTACAACATAGCACACTATCTAACCATACTGCATCCTTACTACACTACCACACTATACTGCATCTTACTCACTATAACCACCTATACTACACATACTGGCATCTTACTACACTATACCAACTATACTGCTCCTTACTACATATAAGCACACTAACTACACCAACTGGCCATCTTACTACATATCCAACTACACTGCATCCTTGCTACACTATAGCACACTATACTACACCATAACTGCATCCTTACTACAACTATACCACACTAATACTGCAATCCTTACTACACTATACCACACCATACTGCATCCTTACTACACTATACCACACCATACTGCATCCTTACTACACTATGCATCCTTCTACACTATACCACTAACCACCATACTGCATCCTTACTACACTATACCACACTATACCACACCATACTGCATCCTTACTACACTATACCACACCATACTGCATCCTTACTACACTATACCACACCATACTGCATCCTTACTACACTATACTACACTATACCACACCATACTGCATCCTTACTACACTATACCACACTATACTGCATCCTTACTACACTATACCACACCATACTGCATCCTTACTACACTATACCACACTATACCATACCATACTGCATCCTTACTACACTATACTACACTATACTGCATCCTTACTACACTATACTACACTATACCACACCATACTGCATCCTTACTACACTATACCACACCATACTGCATCCTTACTACACTATACCACACTATACCATACCATACTGCATCCTTACTACACTATACTACACTATACTGCATCCTTACTACACTATACTACACTATACCACACCATACTGCATCCTTACTACACTATACTACACTATACCACACCATACTGCATCCTTACTACACTATACCACACTATACTGCATCCTTACTACACTATACCACACCATACTGCATCCTTACTACACTATACCACACCATACTGCATCCTTACTACACTATACCACACTATACCACACCATACTGCATCCTTACTACACTATACCACACTATACCACACCATACTGCATCCTTACTACACTATACCACACTATACCACACCATACTGCCATCCTTACCTTACTACCACCTATACTACACTATACCACACCATACTGGCATCCTTACTACACTATACCACACCATACTGCATCCTTACTACACTATACCACACTATACCACACCATACTGCATCCTTACTACACTATACTACACTATACCACACCATACTGCATCCTTACTACACTATACCACACTATACCACACCATACTGCATCCTTACTACACTATACCACACTATACTGCATCCTTACTACACTATACCACACTATACCACACCATACTGCATCCTTACTACACTATACCACACCATACTGCATCCTTACTACACTATACCACACTATACCACACCATACTGCATCCTTACTACACTATACCACACTATACCACACCATACTGCATCCTTACTACACTATACCACACTATACCACACCATACTGCATCCTTACTACACTATACCACACTATACTGCATCCTTACTACACTATACCACACTATACCACACCATACTGCATCCTTACTACACTATACCACACTATACTACACTATACTACACTATACCACACTATACTACACCATACTGCATCCTTACTACACTATACTACACTATACCACACCATACTGCATCCTTACTACACTATACCACACTATACTACACTATACTACACTATACCACACTATACTACACCATACTGCATCCTTACTACACTATACCACACTATACCACACCATACTGCATCCTTACTACACTATACTACACTATACCACACCATACTGCATCCTTACCACACTATACCACAAAATGTATCCATATGGTAACACTTTATCCATAGGAAGTCATAATGAATCCAACTGTAACAGCTTCACAGCATTGTTAATCAAGCCTTGGATTCCAGCGATATGATGTCCAGCCTATCAACACATGACAGACTGTGAGAGCCATGTGGTACACGCAAGGCATCGCCATACATTAAGAGTTAAACCAATGAGGTGCCAGGACATTGTTAGCGTTGCATAATGCATTCTGCCCCTCCGTGTGTGTTACTTACTGCACACACATCTACACTGACGGATAGCACACACACACACACACACACACACACACACACACACACACACACACACACACACACACACACACACACACACACACACACACACACACACACACACACACACACACACACAGACACATGGATGCACGCGCACGCGCACACGCACACGCACACGCACACACACACACATACACACAGACACATGGATGCACACGCACGCGCACACGCACACACACACACACATTAACATATAAATGCAGAAACACTCACATGAGAGAGAGAAAAGCATAATTTATGAGAATATGTAATTTGATGGACACCAATATTTCATAGACAAGTCACTCTGCCCTTAGGATGCGATTTAATGCATGCACACACACACTCATGCTCCTAAATCACTCCATAGCCGTTCCTATCTCTCTTGCCCCCCCTCCGGTCCTGCTTGTATGGAGATTGTGTTCAGTAATGTCTGTCTCCACACACACACACACACACACACGCACACGCACACGCACACACACACACACGCGCACACACACGCACACGCACACACACGCATACACCATTTCAGAGCTTCAATAGTAAATGTCTGAGCATAATGCTGACGGACATGGAGATCAGTGTTTCAGTTTAGAGACAGTACGCATCATGGTAAAGAGATCCTTTATTGAGTATAATGTATCCAAAATCACTGTTCCTAATCACATCAAACTGGAATAATAAGTGGTTGGGGGTGGAAATATATATATATATATATATATATATATATATACATATAGAGAGAGAGAGCGAGAGAGATAGAGAACTTTCTTCCAGAAGGTTGTTGACAAAATTTCACCATAAAACCAAAACACCACGGCACACTGCCAACAATCAAGACTGCTCATTCAAGCTGTTCATTGGTCAAAAACTGCACGTGCTCCGTGTTGGATTTAAACCACTCCCCCTCTGCTCTGCATCCCTCTCTGGCGGCGTTCCAATAGTCAATCTTTAGCGATTTGATTGCCTTCGCTTCATAAATCTCCAAATGTTCTCCTGGATTGCCATTGTAGCCACTGATCCAATCAATGGACAGAGAAGCAGCTGAAATCGGCCACCTAAGCAGCTTCAGACCAAGGATACACAAGTATAACACAGGACGTGCTTCAGAGATGTTTCCACTATAAGGGCTCACTCTCTCTCTCTCTCTCTCTCTCTCTCTCTCTCTCTCTCTCTCTCTCTCTCGCCCTGTAGCTAGAGCCCGTTCAGGACCATGGACAGAGGCACACAAGTCCTGCTCATGACGGTGACACAAACCATTTCCACATTAGAAAAACAAAAAAAGCCCAGTCTTCTCAGCCCCCCTACCCCCCCCCCACCCCCCATGCCCCACTACCCCCCTCCTCGCCCCTCCCTACATTTGACTTAATCACTCCCCCCCCCCCCCCCCATCACACAATGAGCTGAGCTCCTCGGCACGGCAGTCACTTCATTAAAGCTCTATTCAGGCCGGGGACGAAAAGGGGCCGCAAGCGAAGCGTTTTGCCGTCCCTAGCTGTGATTCAATCAAAGCAGATGTCGCAGGGCAACACAAAAAGAAGCCAAAAAGCCAAGCGTCTCGCCGCTCCATCTGATTCCGTCGTTAATTAATTGATTTCCCCCCCCGTAGCTTATCCTATCATCTCACTAATGGAACAGATTTTAACAGCAACTATGAACCTTTGCTGCCGTGCTCCTTGCTGAATGCCAATCCAGCCTAAACAAGAATTTTTTGCTGTATAAGTACTTCTTGTCTCCTCCCTTAATTCCTTCTTTCCTCTCTTGTGTCCTTCCACCCTTCCCTTCTTCCTCTCGCCCTCCCTCCCTCTGTCCTCCTACTGGAGGGACAAGATAAGGCAGCCAGCTGACTTGTGTTGCGTCTGGATCTGCTGTTATCGCTGCCCGGCTGATCTGAACACTAAATTAACCGGCTTTTAGCCGATCAGTGGAGATGCAGTGGACCCACGGATAGCTATAGATAGCTCTAGCGCTAGATAGCTACAGTGCTACATATCAGATGCCAGGTTTATTGTAATGTTAATAATAATTAATTGCATCCGTAGCCTTTCTGAAGGCGCCCAGAAGGAGATATGCTGCATTAATCGCAGACTGGATATTAGCAAACAGTGCGTTGATAGTGAATGTGTATTTGTGGGGGTGGGATCACACCTCGTCGACTACCAGCGGGCGACACCCACCTGGGTGAGGCACGGCTGCCAGTTTGCGCTCACACACACCGGCTATCACAGCGGAGGCGAGAGAAACCATCCAATTAGAGAGCGGCAGACGATCTAGTAGTCATGTTGGTACATTTAGAGGTTTTTTTCACTCAGATTTCTTTGAAAAGATTTCTTCCAGAAGGAGCAGACTCCTGGCGGAGGAGGAGAGGCCCTCTGTCTGCTCACAGCTCCTTCAACTCTCTGGTTATCACAGACTATAGGAGTTTTCTTTCATCTATTATGGGGAGCCTTCTGGGGCATGTGTTGACTTAATGCTCATGAAACACAACGTGAACTAAAAGTTTTAGTTAGTTTCAGTGGTTATTTTATTATTTATTTTTAATTATACAGTATGTGTTACTTTTATTATTATGACTCTTATTATTTCATATTCAGGAGATTCCTGAAACAATGTATTCCCTTAAACAATCATGCCGACTCATCCATTCATTCATCAAATGATGAATATTAAAATTGATAAATGATAAATTGATAAATGAATGATAAATGAATCAATATAACCTCATTATGTTATGTTTTAATCTCATCCTTCTTGACCCTGATTGGCTGATGGAAGGGAGGTGTGTGTGTGTCTGTGTGTGTGTGTGTGTGTGTGTGTGTGTGTGTGTGTGTGTGTGTGTGTGTGTGTGTGTGTGTGTGTGTGTGTGTGTGTGTGTGTGTGTGTGGTGTGTGTGGGCGTGTGTGTGGGCGCGCGCGGGGTGATTAAAAGACCCAAACCGTTTAACAATCAACTCCATTATCGTTCCCCCACTTAATATTCTCTCCCATCCTGACATTCAGCGTCGTGATTGAGAGCTTGTGTGCGCCGTGTTAATTGTTCTGTAAACATCGGAGCAGAGGGTGTAGATAGACAGAGAGACGGACAGAGAGAGAGACTGACAGAGAGACAGAGAGACAGACAGAGAGAGAGATAGAGACATAGAGACAGACAGATGGAGACACAGAGAGACAGAGACAGACAGCGACAGAGAGAGACAGACAAAGAGACAGACAGAGAGACACAGAGACAGAGAGAGACAGACAAAGAGACAGACAGAGACAGACAGACAAAGAGACAGACAGAGAGACAGACAGAGACAGAGAGAGACAGACAGACAGAAAGACACAGAGAGAGAAAGACAGAGTGACAGAAACAGAGAGAGACAGAGAGAGACAGAAAGAGAGAGAGAGAGACAGAGAGAGAGACAGAGAGAGAGAGAGAGAGAGACAGAGAGAGACAGAGAGAGAGAGAGACAGAAAGAGAGAGAGACGGAGAGAGAGAGAGAGAGACAGAGAGAGAGAGAGAGAGAGAGAGAGACATAGAGGCTGTCTAGGTAGCCGGCCACCTAAAACAACCAACGCCACCCCTCCCTCCCCCACCCTCCACCACAACATCTCTCTCCGGCTCGGTGTCTTTCTTCTTTCCACAGGCTCTGGCTTCCTTTAATGTACTTAATTATCACAGCAGAAATGTTAATTGGATTTCATTATGTATAATTTATGTAGTTTCAGCCGAGGGAATCTTTAATACGCGGCTAATGTGAGCGGCGTCGGCAGTACCTGGCGGCGCGGGGATTGTGTGGGCGCTCGCCTGTCGACAGAGTGTTACGTCAATTAGGGACGGAGGGGGATGACGGACAGCTCGCCGGCTTCTAAAGCGTTCCTACGTCGGCTTCCTGCGACAGATTTTTCCCGTCCCGCCGACACCCCCCCCGTGTTCCGTCAAGCTGCGGAAACTGTAGGTAAGATGTGAGCGAGTTGTAACGAGAGAGAGAGAGAGAGAGAGAGAGAGAGAGAGAGAGAGAGAGAGAGAGCAGAGAAGAGAAGAAGAACAGAGAGAGAGAGACATGCTGAACATAAACAACCCTCTGGTCTCTCTCGACGTTCCTTTTCGTTTTTATTCATCGTGGAGAGGGGCGTGGCAGAGTTATGACGATAATGGCGCGTGTGTGCGATCTGTGTCGTGTGATTGTGTCGTGCAATGAATGTGATTGACGGGGCGAGATTGATTCCCCCCCTCCGGCAATCAGAGAAGAGAGGCTCTGATTGGTCATAAATGAGCCAGGAGTGGTCAGGAATCTAACAAGAGGCCGGCGCAGTCGACCGGAACAGATATTCTCTCACATATTCTCGCCATGGCCTTTCGAACAAATTACACTCAAATAATAGCTCCTAAATCTGACCCTACGAGCGCCTCTCAGCTTGGTGAGGTTCGGTCTCCATAAGAGTTTCATTACAGCTGGGTAGCTGTCCCACTCAGGGGGGCGGATTTAGATGTGGCCGACGTGGGCAACCACCCAGGGCCTCATCTTCCTCGGAGGTGGCACGGGGGGCGCACGTAGAAATTAAATGGACATTTTATTGTTTATTGACGGGTGACATTTGTGCAATCCGCTTTCCGTCGCTCGTCTGCGCATCACGGCGATGGTATCATGTCTAGCATGTGAGCAGGCTAAGCTATGCTAAGCTACTGCCTGCTAGGAAGCTCTCAGACTCACACACAGAAGTAGGAGATGGGGAGGGGGAGGGGGATGACTGAAAGCCTGAGGGAGACGTGAGGGTGTCTGTCAAATAGTGCACCTCTAACTTTGTACAGTGCTAATGCAATTAGTAAAATCTGTCACACTATGAAATGCTACCAACTAACTACAAGGTGTTAAATAATGTGTACATTCATATGTGTTAGGCGTGTATTTCACCTGCTACAATACTGTAGCAGCTAATGTATTTCTGGGTAAAAGGAAACCAATTAATTGGGAAGGAAAGGATTCGGCGAGGAATCAATTCATCAATCAATCAATGATGAATCAATCAATAAAATAGAAATGTGGTTCATTCTGATTCAAGTCTGCATATTTGGCATTTGTGCATCTTTACAATTTGCAATAAAATAAAACAAACTACACGGCAGTCATAATTTCCACCAGGGTAACATTGTTTTGTCAATTATTGAGTGTATTCCCAAAACACAAAAGTAATTCCTTGATAGAAATGATGTTAAATTCTCCGTAAAATCGCCTGCAAATGTGTTTTGCTACCGACAACAAATGTCAGGGATGAATGAAAAAAAATAACATTAAAAAAGAAATAACTGCTACATTTTTATCTAGTATTATGACAAACCTAACAAAGGTTGCAAGAAAGATGAGAATAAAAACTATGTAGAATGTACGAGATGGACATAAACATTGGTCTTGAATAAAATGTTTTATTAAACCAATTAAACACACGTGAGACGCTAGCTTGCTAGAAGAGTTATCCATCAACAAACAATAGTCTGATTCAGTTCAGCATCAGTTTGAGGCTTATGAAAAAAAACCCGAACCAAATTTATCAAAAGCTAAACAGAAAAAATATGCCAGCAAATCTATCAACCCATTCCAAATTATATCAAACTCTCTCTGTTTCTCCTCCAAACCCTTCTGGCATCTCCATCAGCCAAGCGCCCGCTCAAACGGCAGATAATGGAAAAGAGAGAAAAATATAAATGGGGCTTCTTAAACAGCGCCCATTCGACCATGAATGTCTTTCAGTTAATTATACTGCTTCCATTTAAAACATGGCGATCATCAGAACGACCCTCATAGACGCCGCCTATCCGTCACAAGGCAATCCATTTGTCATGTCGTACAGTCAATGGCCCCTGTGCTTTAGAGCACAGGGGACTCTGAAGCCCTGAGGACAGCGGGCCACAGAGTCGATCGTGTTTGTATTGATAAATTAATTTAATATCGGATGCATTTCAATCTGTATTTCGGTCCCGTCCTTCTACTGAACCTGCCTTGACCAGAGTAGTCAATGATCTACCAATTAACATGGTTGTTGCTTCTTCTTGACTTGATCGAGGGTGTGTGGAGCTCTGTCTGACCAGAGGGCTCAATTCATTATAACACTCATATGCAACAATGGTACTAGCTTAAAAAGAGGATCACAAACTCGGTGTGGGTCGTAACCATGGAGATAACATGCCCAAACCCACCCTCAGCTGGGAATGGACCAACCTGGCCATGACATTACTCATATATTCTGTCCCGATATAACTTTCAGCACTGCTCAAAACCTTGGCCCCCCATTACATGAAACACAGAACAAGACCTCAAATCTAATCCTCTGACTCAGGTTGTGTCCTTCCCGCTACGCAGCGTGCTCCACGTATGGGGTGCCGACCGGCTGTATTCATTGTACACATCCATCTGCCTTAGCTTGCAGTGACATTACCCACCACGACTTGGTATGTTCAAGTTAATATGTTCACGGGCTCTGATCAAAGTTACAACCTCAGCACAAGGGCATTACTATATGAGGGCAGAGTACCTGGTCTCTCTCTCTCTCTCTCTGGAGGCTGATGCTACAACTTAGGTACATGATAAGGCGCTACTGACCTTCTTTCAAGAGCCTGTACATGGAAATGAGATTTGGCAGTGAACCTGGCAACCCTGACTCCTAAAGCAGCTTTAGTTAGAAGCCGGTTTAACAAAGGGCTTGGTCAATGTAGCAACGCCTCTGGCCAGTCAGACATCCACTTTTCCTTTTGCTTCATACTTTAATGGCCGAAAGCGCACTCACTGATGCAATTCCTGAAATCAATATATTTGTGCACGTTCTATATATGCTACATCTTAATTGGAACTACGTGAGCGGGCATGTTTCTTGAATGTCCATGGAAACATACTCGTCGATAAGTCAAGGAAGTGTTGCGTGGTGTCCGCAGGCTGGGATGCAGGCTGCGACCGGAGGCCTCGCCTCGACCAGCGCAACCTTCAGTAGTTCTCGCCGCCCGGCTCTGGGATCGCCTGCGACTGTAGCCTGGAAAGACATGGAAAAGATGTATTAATTAGATAATAATTGATTGGATCCACCTGTGGATAAGAGAATTACCATGTTTATGAGCCGAGACCATCAGATTTAATCACCGGTCCAGGATCATTATGGCGAACACAACCACATTTAAACATGTAACTCCCTACAGCTCCGTGCGTGAATACTAAGCATGAATATTAAACCCTACAAAGCCTTCCAACAAGAGTCGCTGTACGAATATATATCCATGTAGATGTGCGCCTTGTGGAAAAGCGTCGAGAGATATATTGCCAAAAGAGCAGAATCCAACAAAGAGAGAGAGAGAGAGAGAGAGAGAGAAGGGGGAGGGGAGAGAGAGAGAGAGAGAGAGAGAGAGAGAGAGAGAGAGAGAGAGAGAGAGAGTCAAATCTAAAAAACACAAGCGCTGAGAAACATTAAAAGGGCGAGCCGCAACACTGACACGGCAAGGACGAGTTAAAGTGAACAAAGCGCTCTGGACCGCTGGGTGCGGGTGGAGCCGTGGGCGGGGCTGAGGAGGGGGAATTGGGTGGCGATGTTGGCGCTGGTGGTGGTGGTGGGTGGGTGGTGGTGGTGGGTATCCTCCCTCTTCAAAGTATCTGGGATTGATCTAAAAATATCTCCGGGAGCAGCAGCAGCAGCAGCAGCTAGGCGAGGAGTGCCAGGCGGTGGCGGGGGTAGCTGGGCTGTTTGTTGTCGCGTCGCTCCTTTGAGTCATGCGATGCGCGTCTCTCCCATGATGCAACGGAGGCGTTTTTTGGGACCTTTCCGAGAGCTTTGATTTACAGGGGGCTCCGCTCCCCGTGTCAAATTGCAGCCTGGCACCCGAGCAAGCCAATAGGGTTTTCCCCCTCTCTCTCTTTTAGTAACTGGCTCCTCTAATGGGAATATTGGCGATGGGGGGGGGGGGGGGGGGGGGGGTGTAGTAGTGGAGTAGAACAAGGGGATAAACCGACCACATTAAATGGTGGGATTTTAATGCGACTAATTAGGCTAAATGAAGAGAGAGATTAGGAGATCTTCCTGGTCGACATCGTGTCGTTCTGATCGCACCATCCAAACAGCATATCTGGGCAAATGCCTTTTGCTGTGTGGGTTAGGATTTCTCATTTCAAGCCAAATGTTATGTTCACGATCTAAGAACCACACACACACACACACACACACACACACACACACACACACACACACACACACACACACACACACACACACACACACACACACACACACCCTCTCATAAAAAAACTCTTAAAAAATAAATAAGGATCAATGAATTATTCACAGCTGCATATCAATATTGTGCTTGTGCATATCAATGACTTCACATGTATTCATGTTATGTGTTATTTATGGATATGTATTAGTTCTAGAAGAGGAGGCAGATTACAGGTAAACACAGGTAAGTACTGTATTTAAGTATTTAACTATGCACATCTAAAATAAGAATGATTCATTCCAAGCATTGAACAGCAGTGAGTGCATTAGGCAAAGCACAGCATTAAATGAAATCACTGAAACATGGCTGAAATGTACAAAACAAAACCCAGAGCGGAATGAATTCAAATTGCTTTCAACGAATAAAAAATAGGTTTGGGAGGGTATATCAATATCAGGAGGAGGATGAGGAGGAGGAGGAGGAGGGGGAGGTGTTCACGGCAGCAGATGGAAGACATTATACCGGGTCGACTCTCTGCTCGGTTGAGGCTATATCAGCACTGCCATCCCCCTCGCCCGGCCATTATTATAATCTCCTTCTCTATGACCCTTTTCTTCCCCTCGCTCAGGTTGAATGGTGGATCTAAATTGGCCACGGTATAAGAGCATCCTGAGGCCAGAAACACAGGCTAACAGGCTGCGGGGAGACCGAGGCCCATAGCCAGGGAACGAGAGAGAGAGAGAGAGAGAGCACTTAATACCCGAATACTTCCTGACTCCATTAGCAGAATAAGGGATTGACAGAGTTGCAGAGGAAGCCCTAAATGTAGCTCTGGCTGCTGCTGCTGATGCTGCTGCCCTTCTGCTTTCAAGCCTGCTTGGCCCTGGGCACAATTCAAGTGTAAGTGGATGAAAACAAGGGAAGAACTAGACCAGAGTGGTGTTCAGACATAGGCTGAACGACTCCACAACACCGCCCATGGACGGAGGACGGTGCTCAGACGGCAAGGCACAGCAGCAGATTCCACTCTAGTACTGCGGAGTCCAGATGGTTTGGTTCACAGCTGCTTGGTTCACAGCTGCTTGGTTAGCTGCTTGTTGAGTGTTTTGGGGATGGGTGACACCAACATGTCAACCAACACAACAACACGGTTGGTTGACACAACAACACGGTTGGTTGACACAACAACACGGTTGGTTGACACAACAACACGGTTGGTTGACACAACAACACGGTTGGTTGACACAACAACACGGTTGGTTGACACAACAACATGGTTTGTTTTTTATTGTTATAACAAGATACGGTTACATTGAGGAATATAGATTTGCATGATTTGACATATTGCCGACTTTCGTTTAACAATATGTATTAGGGGAAAATTTTCACATTGTAGCAATATTAGTTAGCACGTGTTACAACGTGAAAATATTTGTTCCAACAATAAACATTTTACGTTATAACATGATACTGATCTTTTCCTGGTGTGGCAGCAATATGCTTCTGTACATCAATGAGCTAAATGAATGTAATTTAATTTCATCAAATTCAGATTCAGAAGATGGGGTCATATCTATAAAGGAATTATTACCATGACCATGGATTTACCATGACCACCGGACATTTGTACGTATGTTGCCACAGTATTCTTAGAAACATCCAACCCTAGTCTTTCAATAAGGCTTATTCCAAATAATTACTTTTCAACCAAGATCTTGAAGCTAATCCTATGGGCCAGTTTAGTTTTTAATGGTGTTGCCCTCGGAATGTACTGTATATGCCGTACTGTATATGTCTTGAAAATTCTCTAGTTTCCTGCATGACCGCTGAGAAACATTGTCAAAGGTGAAAAAAAAAAGTAAAGTGAGAAAAAAATACATAAAGAAAGAAAATAAGGATAATAAGGTAAGATGGAAAGAACTAAAGCTATAAACGGTCGCCATGTCAACAGCATATATATATATATATATATATATACTTTGCATGTGATTATAAATACTGCCTTGGCACATTGTGAGCTGATATCTGGTCCACTTTGGCAGGTAATTGGATTGTGTGTACGGAGGTGAAAGGAGGGGGACGAGGCAGGGTGCGGACCCCCCACGGGGAGCCCGTTCCCAGGCCTGAGGACCCGGCGCAGCGTGCGCTCTCACCTGTCCTCCACATGGTTATCAAAAGGCATTGTTTTAATGAGGAGGAGGATGAGGAGGAGGAGGAGGAGGAGGAGGAGGAGGATGAGGTGCCGCGCGGCGATGAAGATCCAGATGAGAATAGTTGCTCTGAGAAGTGCAGGGCCCAAACTTTTTCCCCGAGACGCTGTTGAGACGGCGGTGGCGGAGCACGTGCTATCTCCCTGAGGTTGGAACAAGTCGGGTGAAAAAAATCACACCTTGCTCATTTGAAGAAAAAAAAACCTGTTTTCGTCTGCAAAAAAAAGCGAGGAAATCTGTGTTTCGCCTGAAAGTCTGAAATCTCAAAAAAAAAAAAAAATCCCAGCCGCAACCTGACAGGTCTGAATCTGTTTGGGATCTTGGAATTGCAGAAACAGATAAAAAAAAATGTGTTATGTTTCAAGTGTCAATCCATAATGTCACTGCTGGAGTGCAGACACTGCTCACTCACACCCCTCTGTTATATGTGTGTGTGTGTGTGTGTGTGTGTGTGTATACAAAGATAACAAAGTACCAATTAGAACATGATGTAAAAACTTATATATTACTTATATATAACTTATACTTGTATAGGAGTATGGTGTGGCGCGGGGGGGGGGGGCGTGGCTTAACGCTCAATCGCCTCCGAACAGACGCAGCTGTAGGTGGTGAGAATAATGTGTTATATATGTATGTATGTATTTATATGTACTGATGGTACGTATGTGCCCTCTCTCGCACAGTGAGGTCGGGTCCAGGTCCGTACGGTCACGGAATGCCTGACCCATGACCTATATTTTCCCGATTTGTCTGTCATACGTTTGGAGTTTGTGGCACTCTATAATAAAGATGCACTCTATAATAAAGATCCACTCTATAATAAAGAAATCCCCTGCTAGAGGCCGATTCCTCCATTTTCAACACATTATTATTTCATCGTGGTTTGATTTCCATTACATACATTATTGCTGTTAACAGTTACTAACGGAATCGGTATGACTGGCATAGATCAGCCACGCTCCCAACGACTAACTTCACGAGGAACTTACTGTACGATTTAAAGTCTTAATCTCTTTATTGGGATATTCCTACAGAACTAGAATGTCAAATAAAATAATACAACGGGGGATACCTAAAGAAGCAGCAGTAAAGTCTGGGCACAATTTTATTTGTGTCTTCCTTCATCACGGTTACTGTCTCAAAGGGCTTCACAGGCCTCCACACTTTACGACGCGCCATAACCATAAGCCGCCAAAAGGGCAAGGAATAAACGTCTTCATGCTGAGGGGTGGAATAGAAGGAAACCTCAAGAAGGAACACAAAACTTTATTTCAGGGACGCGAGAGTAACGCCAGTCTGCTGCCAATTGGCTCGACGTGGCACAGCGGCACAAGAAAGTCAAGCTAAACGTATTCGTGAAATGGGAAGAGTTACGGATTCCCTTAACAGCCAGAGTCAGGAAAAGATCACACAGTGAACCATGAAATCCTCTCTCGCTTGCCCTAATGCTCAAATTCCCCCCCAACTCCAAGTTCAAGTATATGCTGATTCACAAGCTTAGAATCTATTAGCAAACTGCGCCAGTGTTGTCCACGTCTCCGGAAATATCCCCAGTCTCATGAGAAGGAGTGAGAGTCGGCTGGAAAAAACGATTCTCTGGACACAGCATGACACAACGGAAGAGAGAAGATAAGCAGAGGCCAACGCTAATCTACTCAAATCACCACCGTCATCCTCACGTCAACTCCTCGTTGACGGCGTGAGCGATGATGTCGTAACGATACTGTAATGTGCCTCCCCTCCCCCCCCCACACACACACACACACCCATCATCTAATTTCCCAGGGAGCGGCGCTTTGTCCCTAATGACTCCGTGTTGCCGACTTCTTAAGAAGCTTCAGATAAAGCGGAGGACAAAATTATGTAAAGCGCGTTATCCTCGCGGCCGATGGATTCCTCCTCCTCCTCCCTCCTCCTCGTCCTCGTCCTCCTGGGCGCTGAATCTTTAAATAGAGCGCCGGCTCCCTGTGTCTTTGTGGTCCGGGGGCTTGGCGGTGGAGACATGCAGACCACGGATAATGACTGCCCACACTCCAGATCCAACATGGCCCCCCCAACTAATTTATACCACAAGAGGGACGAGGCAGCTTAGCAAACAGAGAGAGAGAGAGAGAGAGAGAGAGAGAGAGAGAGAGAGAGAGAGAGAGAGATAACTCTTCTTCCACTTAATTACACCGAGAGGCATTTCGCATATAAATATTGAACAGGTGTTTTTTTTATGAGCTTATCAGACAAAATTGTGAATAAAGGTTAGCTAATAATGCAAAACAAATATCAAAATGTCCTGTCTAATTATTTTTGTTAGCTCTGGATGGAGTTCGCTGGATGGAGGAATGCGTGCATAGATAGTTGGATGGGGCGGTGCATTCCTACCACAGAGCATAACGAAGAACACTACTGACAGAATTTTTCCAAATCTCTATTCTTGTCCATCCGCGCCGCGTGTTCATTTGTGGGGAAACTTTGGAGAGAGACGAGCGTTGTGGGTCTCTGAGTTCGCGGCCTGGTGGTCAGCCTACTGCTAACCGCCAGCCGGCAGTGAAGGGTGTTAGATCCCTGCGGACATGTACAACACCCTGAGAACACAAAACTCACCCTCACAGGGATTCCACCCCCCCCCCCCCTCCCCTCCTCTTTGGAATGAAGTCAACAGTGCTATCCCCTGCCCCACTCCGGTTCCTAACTTGCTTCTAACATCTGTACGGAACCGAAACCAGAACGACCGTCAAGCCTCAACGGAAGAGCTTCCTCTGGACAACAGAAGAATGGCTGCTGTTTTCAATTGCATCTCGAGTCCACCTGAATCTCACATGGAAGTCAAGTTATGTCAATTGTATTTGTATATTTCGACGAAGCAGAACAGCTGAATATACGATGTAATCCTGTGGTAGAACTACAGGAAAAAAAATCAAAAACAACTATCATCTCACCTACTCAATGTAGATGAATGGTATCCACACTAATGAACGAATGCATTCATTAATTACAAAATAATTATACATTAATTATCCACAATGTTTGATACACAGTGAGTGTATCAACAGCAACCTAAAACTAGTAAAACTCCTGGCCCTGATGGGAGCTTACTGGCTGAAACGTAGACCTGGCTCATGTCCGTAGCGATGACCTCATCTGTCTGTCCTGAGCCCCCTGCTCTCCTGAGGGGACACGCACTGAATCACTGAGGAGCCAGCAGGCTGAGTCAATGAGCTTGCCAACACAGCTCACGTGGTTGCCAGCGGCGACGACGTGAAGTGTTTAATGCCAAATGGCTAATGATCCATTAGGGATGATATTGATTAAGTGCTTGATAAGTTATGGCTAATGTATTTGATTTATCATTTTTATGGGTTCTCATGCAGATTGCCTCTCTGGCAGGCAGAGAGCGTCTCTCTCTCTCTCTCTCTCTCTCTCTCTCTCTCTCTCTCTCTCTCTCTCTCTCTCTCTCTCTCTCTCTCTCTCTCTCTCTCTCTCTCTCCTCTCTCTCTCTCTCTCTCTCTCTCTCTCTCTCTCTCTCTCTCTCTCTCTCTCTGCATTCAAAGGGAGGGGCTGTGCGATAGCTCTTATTGCAGACTTTGCCGCCCAGCTTCCACATTTGTCGACCTCGGGTGTTTCAGGGCTTAGCTGCAGGCTACATCGTCTTTCAAGACAGCGCCGGAAAAAAAAAAACAGGTCTTAAAAATAGTGTGGATGAATGGATGTAAAAGGACCTACTGTACATTGAACAAGAGCCCAGAGACTCTGGGTCAACCCAATGTAGCCGTTCCCCTGCAGGCACAGATGGAAGAATCAGATAGATGCTCCACAGGTAATGCATGAGCAGGGAGAGAGAGAGAGAGAGAGAGAGAGAGAGAGAGAGAGAGAGAGAGAGAGAGAGCTATTCACCAACCGCTGAGACAGACAGAGCAGATGAACAAGACACTTTTTGGGTGCTTTCGAGAGTTTAATTGGCAAAGTCGTTAAGCTGCTCGTGTCCTGTAATGAAAACACCGAAAATGTCTCACCTGCTCATCAGCATTCCTGCTTAGCTTAGCTTCACCCAAACTCCCTGCATGTAATGACAACATAAATGGTCTGCATACGAATAGAAAGCCTGTGGGCTTTTACACAAGCTAATTATTTGTGAATCCATGCATGTGCTGCACGCGTGTGTGTTCATGTGCACGCACCAGGCGGGCAGGTAGCTGTGTGTGTGTTCATGTGCACGCACCAGGCGGGCAGGTAGCTGTGTGTGTGTTCATGTGCACGCACCAGGCGGGCAGGTAGCTGTGTGTGTGTCATTGCCAACGCCACCAGGCGGGCAGGTAGCTGTGTGTGTGTTCATGTGCACGCACCAGGCGGGCAGGTAGCTGTGTGTGTGCGGGAGGCAGCAGAGAGGATAGTGGGACGTTTTGCAGGGGTGAGACTTCACAGTTGCAGCGAAGGTGTGAAAAGCTGGCTCCTTAATTACTGCTTGCTGTAATTAAGGCCTGGAAAAATTAGCAGACTGGAGCTCCCTAAATCCCCCACCCCCCCATCCACCTCCAACCACCCTATACCCAGTAAGGCCTTTCCCACACCAGGGGGTTCCACCCCGAGGGTCATTGAGAGACCTCAAACCGGCCAATACAACCAGCATGGAACAATGCTAAATGCAGCGTGCTTCCTCCACAGGGACCAGCATTGTACAAGCTGTTTATTTCCTGGCATGCGGACAAAGAAAAAGCTAGGAAGGCTCCACTGGGGAAAGAGCTCCCGTTCATTCAACGCTCACGAACCCCCCACCCACCGCATGTCGTTTAGAGGCCGGCTTTTCACCGGTTAACAAAGGGCTTGTAATTATATGTTGCTGTGTTGTTGTTGTTGCTGTGAAAACATACAGTGTTCATGGACCACTCATGGATGACGATGCGCAAGTTGATGCAGCGTATTTTCAAAACCTCATTGTTAAATGGAGGTTTTGAAATTGTGATTGTATGGGGAGGGCTGGGTTGACAATGGTTGGGTTGGGATCATACTGTCACAACATCAACAAGTCAACAAAGCAATGTCCTGCAACTGTTCTTTAGTAATTAAACAACTTCTATTTCCACGTGGGAATTATTCAGGTTGTGTATAGACATGTGATCTATGTATACCAATTAGAAACCCTTGAAGCAGTGAATGAGTTCAAGGGTTCAGACACGTGGAGTAAAAAATGAACGGTGACGTAATAGAAATGATTGTTTGTCAATATGACTAATTCTACTGTCAAGTCATGTATTTATGTGACCCTTTGTGACATAAAGGACTGCCTGGGAGCACAATCAAGGGATGGATTTAGCCGTTTAACCCTCATCCCTCAAAAACAACCCAAGGAAAACTCAAAAGCTCAGAGAGAAAAAGCGGAAACCTTTTCAAAGGTGCTCTGTTCCCTCCAGTCGCTTTGGTCCGTGTAACAAATGAATGCGTACCGTTGTATGAAGTTTCTGTGTGCGTTTTAAGTCCCCCTGTGTCCCGCATGAATTAAAACTTAATGCGTGGAAAAATCTGTGACCTCCTTCACCCCGCCGAGACTTTGCTTTTTTTTTGACAGAACTCAGTATTGGTGCCGACTCAGAAGACTGAAGGTTGAATTTCAATTGTCAGATTAGAATTGGCAAGTGCACATCTCTTCCTCTGTCATGACAGGAGCTAGCAGGAGGAGAAGCAATAATTACCGCCTGCACTCCGCACAAACAGATCATCGCTTTTTCAGAAACGAGGAGCTACAAATGAGGTTGAGGTTCAGCCGGGAGATACTGACACTGCCGCCGCCGCTGCTGCCCCCCCGAAGCCACTGCCGCCGACATCCCGTTGTCAACATGTCCGCCGGCTGATGGGCGTTAGTGGAGACGAGCGGAGGCAGGAGCCGCTGAGTCAGGAGAAACCAAAGAGAAGCCAAAGAGGGAGAAACTCAAATCAAAGCTGTGATGTTCGGGTTTTACGCGAACACGATTCTCTCTCTCTCTCTCTCTCTCTCTCTCTCTCTCTCTCTCTCTCGAGAGAGAGAGAGAGAGGGGAGGAGAGGAAGGGAGGGATGGAGAGGGAGGGAGGAGGAGAGGGAGGGAGGAGAGAGGAGAGAGGGAGGGAGGAAGGGAGGGATGGAGAGGAGGGAGGGAGGGGGAAGAGGGAGGGGGGGAGAAGGGAGGGGGGGGAGGAACGAGACGGGAGGTAAAAGAGAAGGTGACGGAGAGGACTTTATTCCAGACTGTGGCTCGCCCTGATATCCAAACCTTAAGCATCTTGTGTTGTGCTGCGATGGCTCTTCTTGCTCCTCAATTAAAGCAGTTATTCTCACCAACCGCTGAGACAGACAGAGCAGATGAACAAGACACTTTTTGGGTGCTTTCGAGAGTTTAATTGGCAAAGTCGTTAAGCTGCTCGTGTCCTGTAATGAAAACACCGAAAATGTCTCACCTGCTCATCAGCATTCCTGCTTAGCTTAGCTTCACCCAAACTCCCTGCATGTAATGACAACATAAATGGTCTGCATACGAATAGAAAGCCTGTGGGCTTTTACACAAGCTAATTATTTGTGAATCCATGCATGTGCTGCACGCGTGTGTGTTCATGTGCACGCACCAGGCGGGCAGGTAGCTGTGTGTGTGTTCATGTGCACGCACCAGGCGGGCAGGTAGCTGTGTGTGTGTTCATGTGCACGCACCAGGCGGGCAGGTAGCTGTGTGTGTGTTCATGTGCACGCACCAGGCGGGCAGGTAGCTGTGTGTGTGCGGGAGGCAGCAGAGAGGATAGTGGGACGTTTTGCAGGGGTGAGACTTCACAGTTGCAGCGAAGGTGTGAAAAGCTGGCCTTGGAAAGGCCTGGAAAAATTAGCAGACTGGAGCTCCCTAAATCCCCCACCCCCCCCATCCACCTCCAACCACCCTATACCCAGTAAGGCCTTTCCCCCACCAGGGGGTTCCACCCCGAGGGTCATTGAGAGACCTCAAACCGGCCAATACAACCAGCATGGAACAATGCTAAATGCAGCGTGCTTCCCTCCACAGGGACCAGCATTGTACAACCTGTTTATTTCCTGGCATGCGGGACAAAGAAAAAGCTAGGAAGGCTCCACTGGGGAAAGAGCTCCCGTTCATTCAACGCTCACGAAACCCCCCACCCACCGCATGTCGTTTAGAGGGCCGGCTTTTCACCGGTTAACAAAGGGCTTGTAATTTATATGTTGCCTTGTCGTTGTTGTTGTTGCTGTGAAAACATACAGTGTTCATGGACCACTCATAGATGACGATGCGCAAGTTGATGCAGCGTATTTTTCAAAACCTCATTGTTAAATGGAGGTTTTGAAATTGTGATTGTATGGGGAGGGCTGGGTTGACAATGGTTGGGTTGGGATCATACTGTCACAACATCAACAAGTCAACAAAGCAATGTCCTGCAACTGTTCTTTAGTAATTAAACAACTTCTATTTCCACGTGGGAATTATTCAGGTTGTGTATAGACATGTGATCTATGTATACCAATTAGAAACCCTTGAAGCAGTGAATGAGTTCAAGGGTTCAGACACGTGGAGTAAAAAATGAACGGTGACGTAATAGAAATGATTGTTTGTTCAATATGACTAATTCTACTGTCAAGTCACATGTATTTATGTGGACCCTTTGTGACATAAAGGACTGCCTGGGAGCACAATCAAGGGATGGATTTAGCTGTTTAACCCTCATCCCTCAAAAACAACCCAAGGAAAACTCAAAAGCTCAGAGAGAAAAAGCGGAAACCTTTTCAAAGGTGCTCTGTTCCCTCCAGTCGCTTTGGTCCGTGTAACAAATGAATGCGTTACCGTTGTATGAAGTTTCTGTGTGCGTTTTTAAGTCCCCCTGTGTCCCGCATGAATTAAAACTTAATGCGTGGGAAAAGATCTGTGACCTCCTTCACCCGCCGAGACTTTGCTTTTTTTTGACAGAACTCAGTATTGGTGCCGACTCAGAAGACTGAAGGTTGAATTTCAATTGTCAGATTAGAATTGGCAAGTGCACATCTCTTCCTCTGTCATGACAGGAGCTAGCAGGAGGAGAAGCAATAATTACCGCCTGCACTCCGCACAAACAGATCATCGCTTTTTCAGAAACGAGGAGCTACAAATGAGGTTGAGGTTCAGCCGGGAGATACTGACACTGCCGCCGCCGCCGCTGCCCCCCCGAAGCCACTGCCGCCGACATCCCGTTGTCAACATGTCCGCCGGCTGATGGGCGTTAGTGGAGACGAGCGGAGGCAGGAGCCGCTGAGTCAGGAGAAGCCAAAGAGAAGCCAAAGAGGGAGAAACTCAAATCAAAGCTGTGATGTTCGGGTTTTACGCGAACACGATTCTCTCTCTCTCTCTCTCTCTCTCTCTCTCTCTCTCTCTCTCTCTCTCTCTCTCTCTCTCTCTCTCTCTCTCTCTCTCTCTCTCTCTCTCTCTCTCTCTCTCTCTCTCTCTCTCTCTCTCTCTCTCTCTCTAACCTCCTGCCTGACAAGTCCTGAGAGGTTGGAGCTGATGGGATGGAGAAGTGTAGATGAGGAGGCAGAGGGATGGAAGAGGAGGCGGAGGGGTGGAGGCGGGGGAGGTCGAGGAAGGGAGGGATGGAGAGGAGGTGGAGGGAGGGGGAAAGAGGGGAGGGGGGGGGGGGGGGGGAAACGAGACGGGAGGTAAAAGAGAAGGTGACGGAGAGGACTTTATTCCAGACTGTGGCTCGCCCTGATATCCAAACCTTAAGCATCTTGTGTTGTGCTGCGATGGCTCTTCTTGCTCCTCAATTAAAGCAGTTATTCGCTCCACTTGGTAAATTGGTCCCCCCCCCCTCCCTACCCCCACCCACCCATTTAAAAGCCTGAGCTCTGAAAGGCCAAGGCACTCCTCATTGGGCCTTTAACATGCTCAATTAGGCACTTAATGAGCTCATTGAGAGCTCTAGTAAACCTCGATGGAAAGGTATAGCGCGAGCGGAGAGGTGGGAAGCGGCGGTGACTGTACGAGACTCGAAGGAAGTTTTTTGTTGCGGGGCGACCATATTGATCGCTAATGAAATGCTTCTTGCAGGAGATTAATCAAGTCCTCCGGCGTGTGAGTTTGTTTTGCTTGAGAACTCCATTGGATTCGGTGCACGGCAGAGCGATGGTGCTTTGACCAACTGACGCGCGACGTCGCTAACAAGAAGCTAAGGCAGGTTCTGTTTTTGCCGTCTGCGTGAAAAAACTAAATCATCTGGGCGGCGAGGAGAAGACTGTGTGTGTGCAATGGTGACATTCCAATTCCACGTGAATTATGATTTCCTATTATTTTGACATTCATGGGCTGCAATAACAACACACGAGTTTGTCCCACAGCGAGGCCAAATGTGATTAACATTTGAATTCGATTTTTGTCAATAAGAGAAATGCTGCTGAAATGAAACATGTAAATTGTCCATGGAGTTTCACATTTCCATTCACTGTATTCAGCTCTACCTTCAGTATCAATCAGTTGGAGTTGAGTGGAGTCGTGAGCAGAATTTATAATAAATAGCATCTTGTACTTGGGCTTTGAAATAACCTTGTGGTAAATATCTGCCATACATATGTCCATGAAGTCTTCACATTGTGTCCCAATACTATTATACTACTATACTCAAAATTCTTCAACCTTTACAAGCTATTGATATGGTAACTTTGGTTGTAGTTATTAATTAATTATTTATCATAGTCTCAATTGATAGATTATGAGACTACACCCACTGTCCGGTTATTGGTCCCTCATCTCAGGGTGGTGTGCTGTTATTATTAATTCATACTACTACGTTTATTTATTTAAATAATTGAGAATTGTCTTTGATAATTACTAATTATAGCTGATAACTGACCGTAGGGCACAATATTGGCCAGAGCCGGGATCTCGTTTCGAATGCCGCATTGAAAAGCTGCATACATCATTATTAAAGATATGACCAATTCAATCACAGACTACATGAATAATAACTATTGATGTTGATTTGCCCTCGGGTAAAGCTCTCCTGGGTGAATTAAACATGTGTGCGTGTCTAAGAGGGATATTTGAAATAACAAAACACATATTACTGTGATTAATTGAGGTTGAAAAGAAATATAATTGTGCGAGGTTTCTATTTGTACGGCTAATGACTTTGTGGCATGTATTCGGAAAATGAACGTATCTGCCATTAGACGTGTGCATGTACTGCTCCATAGCCACTAAATTAATAACAACAACAACAACAACAACAACAACAACAGCCATTGACAATTATTAACATATTTTCAACAAGGCAATATCTGTTCAATAAGAGCTATGCGTTGGCATTAGAAGCACAATGACTTGCATATCAAGTCGACTCTGCCATAGTGATTTCCCTCTGAAAGCCACATAGAGAATATGCCATATGTAAATTATTCATGTTAAATGTACTGAAAGAAAACGAGGAAAACAATAGGACTCTGCCATTATGCAAATCAAGTTGCGCACACGCTTTCCCTTAAGTAATTCATGTGCTTGTCATTTACCGAGCCGGGCGTTTTTATTTAGGCCGCAATGTACTTACTGTTGTGGAAATCGAAATGGAACTCAAACATTCTGCGCCATAAATGTTTATGAAAAGAGAAAAGATGTTGATGAGACAATTGGGATTTTAGATGTTCGAGGCAAGATTAGGAAAATCGGCCCCCAAAAAAGTGTCAGAGAAAGAGATTCTAACTCAAGTGAACGACGTAGAAGTGTATTGATATTCATATCATTCAAGATAATTAACCCTTAAACTAAGCTCTGCGGCGTATCAACGGAACACGGCCAATTACTGAAGGGAACGCATCCATCCTCTCGCATTGGTAACCTTGACCACAAAATTGTCGTTTTACCCCCAGACTTACTTTTCTGCTCGTATAAACAAAAAAAAAGCTCCACAAATACGTTTGCTCTCAGAGGTTCTCTGGGTGGATCGATTTGCCGCACAAAGACGGAAAGGAAAGCAAAGACGCTAGACTTGCGTTTCGGTAGACGGACGCACATGTGTCATCGAAAAACCCAGTTTATGGAAGCTTCCCCACCCACCCGCAGTCCCCCCTCCCCTGCCACCATCCCATCGCCTTCTACAAGTTTGCATCTTTAAAAATGTGAGTAAAAAGGCAGAGGGAGACATTTCATCCCCCTCTTTATGTGTCTCCGTTTGTCAGCGAAACAGACAATTTCTTTGACGCATTGCACAGCCGATGCCATACAACAACAATTTCCCATAGCTCCCTGGCCCGATGCGTAACCCCTTTTAGGTCTGTGAGAAAAAAACAAACATTTTTTGAATAATGTACCTCTTTTGATATTTGTTTTTCTTCTTAACTTTGTAAAAGCTACTCCTGTCTGCTGAATTGAATTCTCGTGCAATTCTAGTTTGAGTACATTGAGATACATTGATGGCATTACTATCCAGCCACTCATCTTAACCAGCATGCTCCTATGTCAGGGCTGCGTTTTGTACTCGCCATTCAGAAAAGGCTTTTATCGATAAAACCACTGACTTCAGCTCCAGCTCATTACAGAGCAGGCTAGGGGCAAGGCATCTAGCTAAAGGAAGCCTACGGGTAGGCTAAGGGGATGCTCGGGGATCGAACCGAGTACCTTTTTTTAAATGGGAGTCCGACACACTAGACGCAAACCGAACCCTTGATGTCTTTGGCGGTATCAGACGCAGCCAGAGGAAGGCTGCGGGCCTGCATCTATTGTTGCTGTTGTCGTTAAGATGCAGAGTGACAATGGTTTTGTCTTCCATAATGTGCCTAATGGAACAGTATGATGAAACAATGACTGTGGCAATGATACACTATTATTCAGAGTACTTTCTGGGTTAGAATGGATGGCACTTCAAAGAGCCAAATCCAAAACACATCAAGTCAATGACGTGGAGGCTCATTCATTCTCATTATTTACTCAGTCGCTAAAATTGCTTTTGTCTCAATCTGAGATTTTTCTTTTTGCTGTGGAAAAACGACTTTCTTTCTTGCTTTCTTTCTACCTTCCAAGATACTTTTCTGTGAATCACTCCCTTTCTTACCATTTCTATCCGACAAAGAAGTGGGAATACAAAGATGTGTCTGCTCTCTGAGAGAGAGAGAGAGAGAGAGAGAGAGAGACAGACATAATGTCCAATCACTCGCACCACCACAACAACCACCACCACCGCCGCAGCCCCGGTAAATGAAAGAGGAACATTACAGATGGCCTCAGCCAGATCTCTGAGGCTCATCCCAGAACCCGCTCTGACAAGGTTACACCGAACAATATTGTCACCGCTACGGGCGCTACGCTCTGCTAAGTGTTGGCGGGCGGGACCGGTTGCAAGCTTGTGCCGCCGATGAATTAATATGCAAAGCAGGAGGCGAGCGAGGCGAGCTGGGTAATCTTAAAAGTCATGACGCACACCAGTGGACGGTTACGCACACCAAGACATGCGTATAGACAAACAGACGCACGCACACACACACACATACACACACACACACACACACACACACGTGTCTTTAGAGTGCAGGTGAGTTAGTCCATGTGTGGCAGGGATGTATGTGGCCATGAACAGTTCACTGAAGAAATCAGTGCAGAGACCAAGCACTCATATACTAAGTGGCTGGATGAGCCCTTTTTAAACCACATCACCTGGGTGGCCATGACAACACCTGGCTGGTGAAGGAGAGACAGAGGGAGGGAGAGAGAGAGAGAGAGAGAGAGAGAGAGAGATGATGGGGACAGCAAGCGATATGGAGAGAGAGAGTGGGCGAGAGTGTTGCAGATCTGGGCAGGGAGAGGGACATAGAGATGGACAGGAAGAGAGAAATAGATGGGGAGAAAGATATACAGACAGAGAGAGATTAGGCAGAAGGAGAGAGATAGAGAGAGTGAAATAAATAGTGACAGAGAGATGGGGAGAAGGAGAGAGATAGACCAAGGGAGACAGGGACAAAGAGAGCGAGGGAGGGAGAGAGAGAGAGATGATAAGGAGAGAGAGAGGTAAAGGCACAACAGAGGAAACCATGGCAGTCCTTCGATCCAACTTCCTGAAAACCAAATACTGTCCAATCCACAGTGAGGGCAAGAGCGGCATGGGAAAGAGGAGAGAAAGAATTGACTCCCATTTGCAACCATGTCTCTTTTAACGAGAGGAACAGGACAGAGAGCCTTTGGAGACAAAACACTGGGTTTCCAGGGATCTGGCGGGAACTCAGAACCCCGCCTTCACCGAGGTCCAAAATGTTCTGGGAAACACAGAACAGAACCCATGGGAGGGCGAGGCAGCAGATCAAAGACATCCACCGACTATCGTCATCAGCGTCTAAAAATGTTCTCTTTGCCGTCATGGAAAGTGGTTGGACATAAGGAGCCATATTGAGTGATAAATACACCACATGGACTGAGGAGATGCTTTTCCTCGTCTCCTTTACTTTCATCTCTGCACAAAAATGGTGCAAGTTAGCTCTGTTCATGGTGTACATAGTATATAGAAAATAATAAATGGTTGAACAGATTTTTCGGTGCGTTTCTGGACTATTCATGAAAATGATGTGCACCCACACACGTCAGTTGGACAGTGTGACGATTGTGGATGGTGAGAAATGGCGTGTGTATTATATGTAGGCATAGTGATGCTATGGATCTGCCACAAATTCAAAAGTCAGTCTTGAATTGACAATTAACAACACTTATTGTATTATCTTTCTTTCGGCTGAATAGAAGCCTTGATCCCGCAACACAAGAAGGATGAGTATCGGAGCTATGCATAGACTGCAGCCATCAATAGCCAATACCACATGTGAGGCCAGTATCGGACAGACACCGATCACCCAATATTAGACTGGTGCATCCCTTCACTCAACCTAAAGAAACTCAAGAATCAAGTTACGTCCCATCCATTAGGCAACGCTACGCGCCACATCTCCACTGGTGTGAAGCGGCCACTTAAGCATCTGCTAACCTTTCAGCCGTGAATAATAGATCTCTAAGTGTAGGGAGAGTGTTATTAATATTAATGGGTTTGTCATTCATGTAGAATGGAGCAGATATTGACCAATCAACAAGGCAGGACCACAACCAAACAAGGACCACTTGAGCAACCGACTGGCCAATGACGGACTGACTAAAACGGGGCTTAATGCTTGAGGTTGGGTTCCGGGGCTTAATAAACTACCTGTGTTCCGGTACCTATTTACACGGCTACTGAACAAAAGAAAAAGATAAACATTAAATACAAAAAATACAAAAAAGAAATGTACAGAATTAATTTACATGAAAGCAATTTCATGTTCATTATCAGTTTCAATTAATTCTCAAAAAGTCGGGAGATGTTGTTACAAGTGAATGCACTGAGTGAAAAGTTGGCTGCGTAAGTAGTTAGCTTTTAGATAAGACTTTTGTAAATTATCTGTTTACCCACTTGGACTACTTTGGATGTTTGATTGACCAAGTGGATGTGTAATGAGAATGGGTCATGCACACCCCAAACTATCAAATTGAAATGTCTCTTGTCCATGTAAGCTTTTTCCAAATAAGCGTTATCAGTTTGTACAAGGATTCAGCGAAACACTGGAAACACTGTGATGAGCATAGGCACTGCATGCTATCTTTACATCAGAAATGCAAGGGCATGGTGACCATCGACTCAGCTAAAACTAATGGAAAGAGCAAGACAATACTGGACAGTTGGTCTCAAAAGAGTCGTGGCGGTTATCAGGTTTCCCAGGGAGAGAGGACTCTCCTTTAAAGGTGATAATTAACTGCTGCCATCACCTCTTAATGGAAATTTCCGGGGGCTTATAGAACCTATAGCTCAGTTCGAGCCATTCTTAGCTCAACATAGCGAAAAGTTCGGCCAGAAAGGTTCGGGGGGGAAATGCGTCGTATTTCGACAGTATGTGAAGAATTTATTGACATCATGTGAGAGAAAACTAGGCAGACTGTTGCAGATGAAATTCAGGAAGCAAAATACTTCTCTGTAGTTGTTGACTCAATCCAAGATCCCGGTCCCATGGCGATCAACATACTTCGATTTTCAGATATGTCAACAAGGCCAGTCATATGACAACGGAAGTAATATGTCTGGAAAGTGTAATGGACTTCAAGCGCACCTGAAGGAGAAATCCCTTAATACATTATGTACCCTGCACAGTTCACTCCCTGAAACGGTCGACAGCATAGAGGTTGACATGTTGCAGTTACTGTATGCCGCCTGTTCCTCCTCTACAAACCGATGGGGGAAAGTTTGACACTGAAATCTCTCTCAGGCACGCAATGGATGTGTCGAGCAGATGCCACCAAAGCTCTACGGAGAAAACTACACAAACTTAAAGGAGGCACTTGCGAATACAGACCAAAAAAAGGGACGCCAGACGTGAAGCAGGAGTGCTTTGGGCTAAATTGGACTATCTAGAAACTGCATTTATGGCCCATTTCTGGGATACAATCCTTGAAAGATTTCAAGCCTAATAGTACAAAAAAGTCCCATCAACATTTCAATAGCGGTGAGTCTTCTGGAGTCCTTGCATGCTTTGTTTTCTATGCGAGGTGACCAATTTGAGATATATAAATGAAAAATCAGCTCTGAGCGTAACAGGTGTGCTCCACACCTACAAGTGTGACCTACAACGAAGCAGAAAACGAAAAACCTTTGCAAATGAAGGGAGCAGGATGAACAGATGATCCGATCAACCTCCGTGACGACTAGAGGAAGCAAATTGCAAATTGCAACGTTTTATGTCATCCTGGATCAACTGGTAAGCTGTCCGTCGCCTACAAGGACTTGACGGGTGTGTCTGGGGTTTTATTCATACCAGAAACAATGAGCAACAGTGAGATCGCAAAACAGGCCTACTCCAGTGCACATCCATCAGACTTAAACAGCAGCAAGTCGCCATCAAAAACGCTGAACGCCATGTTGGAACTTGGCCTGCAATCCGCCTGCCCTAATGCATACGTATGTATAGCGTTGAGGATGCTTATCATTTCGACGGTGACAAACTGAAAATAGGAGCGCTCATTTTCCCACATGGTGAGGATTCAAAATGAAGTGAGAATGAGGATCAGTCAAAGGTGCTCAAACTCCCTATCATGGAGGAGTTTTGGAGGAGAAAAGCCAGAAAGAAGACCATCGCATAAGATAGGCTTCCTGCCATATAATTTATACATTGTGGACTACTCTAATTGAAAGGTATAGATTGTCTCCAAGGAGTTTTTTTTCCGATAAAAGTAGTTGAAGGGGGAGGAGAGAGGGGGGTTCTCAGCAAAGCCACTTTGGTGACGTGTGGTAGGAGCTAACGGCTACAGTTGGCTCCTGTAAGCCCCACTGCTAGTGGGCGTTAGTGCTGTGTGGTTAAATAAGTACGGTCAATTGTATAATTCCCATCGTTGTAGGTTTACTGTTTACGGTTTACTCTAGGCCCCGAGGTTTTGACACGTTCCACGCATACGTTCAGTGACTTCCCCCCCCCCCACCCAACCCGCGGGATCAGCAGTCTCCGGCACCCCCTGATTTACAAATTAAGCACTGTTGGGTTCTATAAGAACTCACACCAGGGTTGCCATGGTAACTGGCACTTATCAAGACCTGCTCGGGGAAGGTGTTTGTCTGTCAGAAATATCGCTGGAGTGCTTTTGTAACTTTTGCCCTTGAATGTGCTAAGGTACAGAAAATGGTTATCATTGGTGCATTTCCTGAGAAGCGTGGTTTGAATGGTTCCTTATGAAATAATTAGGTGAAAGAGCAGCTTGAGAGGTGTATGTTTCACATCGGTGACGTTGGTCTTGTTAATTGTCTTATTTCATTTAATTATAATTTAATTTGAATGCATTTGCCTTCCGTCTCCGCACATAAAACACAATGTCTTAATAGCTATGAAAGACTATTAAAGACTATGTTTGCCTTCATATGGCCACCTACGCATCACTATTTGCAGTACATGATCCATACTTTTTGCACCAACAGAAGCTGCACACACAAATTCATGAATCCTCAAGAAAGAAATCCTTAAGCTATTGTATATTTTCTCCTCATGTTGTATTTTTATATCATGTTGTATTTTTGTATGTATTTTCTTTTGTGTTAGCACCTTGGTCCTTGAGAAATGCATTTTTGTTCTTGTTCAACAGGTGAACATACAGAAGGTAATACTATGAGCACTACACTACCAGATGAGTTTACTGTATTACTTGCATGCAACATATTTAGGTATTAGCAGGGACGCACTGTGCACATAACACCAGCATCAACAACAGGTAAAGGTGTAAGATGGGTGGTTAATGTGCTCTGTGACAGTAAACTATAAACTATTCACAACACCCTGAAGCTGATGCCAAATAAATGAACTCAATAGAACCATACCTGACTACCTGCATTGGGATCCAAATGGGGAACAATGGTTGTGGCAATGCTGAACCATACCAAAAGGTATTCTAAAGCTGGAGATTTTATATATTTTAGTTTATTTGTCAGGAAGGATGCAAAAAGTACCCTGGCCCGAATCTCAATTGTTTAAGATAATAGTTGCTTGCTTCCAAGGTGGTCAACCAGTTGTTCAGCAATAAATCTTTTCGTAGAATAGAAATTGTTGTAGCATTTGCCGATCCAGTCTGATGTTGCAGACATACAAATTGGCGTGATGATCACCGTTTTTGCATCTTTGTGGGGATTACAATCCAATGTGGGTCAGTGAATATAACACAATATAAAGTATGATTTTATGCAATCTGCTCATGCTCCATCATTCTGTCTGTGTGTGTGTGTTGTTTGTTGTTGGATTCCTTTCGCTGCATTCATCACACAATCAAAAACACACACATAAAAAAATAACAGCGGGAAACCATGCAGACATAATGTCGGGCGCCGTAATGGAAGTTTCTCTCCTTGTTTTGTCAGAATATTCTCTTAACCAAGTACGACCACGGGGCATACATAATTAGACCGTGAAATAGTGCAAACAAACAGGGAATAATGAGCTAATCATATCCCCACTCCGAGTTATGCCGGTCCCTCTTTAATAATGAATGAACTCGGAGAGCATAAACAAAGCAACACGCGGCCGTTGTTAATATCCTGCCATCAAACCAGCAGAGTTTTGATTGAAGGCCGGTACCCAAGGTGTCAGTAATAAACCCAGAGGTTTGTATACAGCTGCGGCTGGAAAGCTTACGACTACATTAAAGCAGCGCGGCCCACAGAAAGAAAGTTATCATCGACGTGCCGTTCCCGCCACATTTGGAGCTGATGCCGTTTCCCTGGAATCCCCATATTTTTTCTCTCTCAATGTCATTCCAGATCTTGGAACATTTTTCACTTTTTAATGCATTGATTTATTTTGTTTTGCCGTTTTATTTCCTTTTTGGTATTTCTATGTCTGTTGTGTTCTTATTTCATTGCGTATGTAATCCATGTCTACGTTGTATGAACAAATACGACGTTGGAAGTGTCACGGGCCAACAGGGACTGTGGGATGGGGTCAATAAGCCTGATATGGTTTGTGTTGTGTGTGCAGTGTTATCAATTAAGCTTTCTATTTTGCTCTGATGAATTATTGTTTGGAGTGTACCAGGGTGGACTGTGCATGGACTTGAATATAATTGTTTGCTGTGTTCTAATGTGTTAACCTAGTTGCAGTGATTTATTGTTTGCAGTGTTACAAGAGTGGACGTTTTGCATGGACTCAAGTATAAATCATTGGCGGCATCTTGAACTTTTTGCACACAGCACCTTTCCCCCTGGTACTCCCTCCTCCCCATTTCATTTGTCCCCCAGCCATTGGTCCATGGTCGACTGATTGGATATATAAAGAAGAATGAGGCTCACCTGGAGCTCTCCTTCCCTGTCCAGACGAGAACACAGAACCAGCGCAACAGCCCGGCGACTGGCAGGGCAACGGCACAGGGGAAGTGAATTGGAGCCGCAGAGCGGTAAAGTTGAGACTTGCTCCTCTTCAAGCTAAGTACCCCTCTTGCTCGTGTGTGCCGGCGGAAGATGAATGCGGCTCTGGGTTGATATATTTCGGATCGGCTATTGATGGTTTGTCTTCCGTGTATTTTCCAGCGGCTTCCACGACCGTGAAGAGGCAGCGTGGGAAGAACCGGACAACGCGCAGGAATAGAATACCCGTGACTGAACTATTCGTGAGGGACATTCTGGCCAGAGGATTGTGGGACCGTAGGATTTTAAATTAGGAGAACAATCTTTTTATCTTTTTATTCTTTTACTTTGTAACTTTTAATCGTTATTAAACATTGTGCATTTGATTCTTCGGCCTCTTGTGTCTGTGTTGGTGTGACTCGGGGATCGGTAACGAACTGTGACAGAAGCACGGTGCATTTTCACACTCAACTTAATAGTTACATACAGTAGAACCTCATTCACCCCCATGACCAACTTTAATAATCATAAAAGTCAAGTCAATTTTATTTGTATAGCACTTAATCACAGTTACAGTCTCAAAGGGCTTCGCATCACAATGTCCCATCACATTTACACCTGTAACTGCATGACCTGTTGACAGCAAGACCTTTTCTAGTGGCGGACACACACACACACATACACAGAAAATAAAGACAACACAGGCCTCCCCCTAAACACACACACACACAGTGTCACACTCTCGTCCTGTCACAAAAAATAGTGTCACTCTGGGGCCCGGTGTCAGCCATGCTGTGACAAACTGTGGCAGCGAAAGGAGGGCGAGACGACCCACAGCCTTCACACCAACTCCACCTCCTCCACCTGGCCCACGGTGGGGGAGGAGGGGGAGGAGGTGGGGGAGGTGGAGGTGCTGAAGGAGGCGGGGTGGGAGGGCGGGTGACCTTCACAGAAAGCGTGGAGATGCACGAGGGTGGAGGGCAGATGAGGAATGAAATCAATACGGCAATATAGGGCCCGGGGGTGGGGTGGGCCGGGGGGGGGGGGGGGGGGGGGTGGGTGTAGTCTTAATAGAAGCTTGGCTTGGCTAAGCTAACAGCTACTGCAGCACAATGTGACCGCAGAAACACACACACACAAAACTTGGACACTGACACTCATTGACCCCCTGGCACATGAGTGCACTATAAACACACACACACACACACACGTGTACTGGGGTGTGTTTTAATAGTACACTCAAGTGTGTGTGTGTTTCAACATCAGCAGTGTGTAACAGTAACAATTTTATCTATCCAGCTACATTTAACTGTATTTGCTTTTGGGTACATTGTACTGAATACCTGAGTAGCCAATTAGCAGTTAAAAGCAAAAGCAGAAAACTGATTTTAACATTTGAATAATTCAGATGTGTGCATACACATCTCATCACTCACACATTTATTTAATGTTTAAATCCCAATAAACCCCACAACATAATTGTGATAAACGTTACATTGCATCACATGACTTCTACGAGCTGCTCTGCATCCAGAACCAGGCGGAGGCAGAAGGAAGCAGCAGCTCCACTAAGCAGCCCAGCGCGTCTCGGGTGATGGTTAATAATACATGTTGTACTGGGCTGGAAGGACCACACTTTTACTGTGTGTTCAAACGGCTGAGCTCATGGCTGCGCTGGTAAAACCGCATCCCAGTGCTTTGGGTATTATACATTATTAAAAAAAAAAAGCATGCTTCAAGGTAAAAGCCCGTTATTGTCAGTGACGTATGACTTTTAATAAAAAGCATAAGCCCCCCCCCGTGAAATGAGTGGGGGATACATGATGGATATCACGAGCCTGGCCTCACGAGCCAGGACGGTTTGAGGTCACGATCTTGTGCAATCGAGACTTATGGGCATCTGTGAAGACAGACGCTGCAGCTATTTAAATGTCTTTCTTTGGCATGTGTTTGAGACTGGATTTGTATGAATCTGTGTTTGTATTTGTGTCTGCGCATCTGTGTGTGTGTTTGTGTGTGTGTGTGTGCGTGTTTGTGTGTGCGCGCATGTTTGTGTGTGTGTGCGCGCGTGTTTGTGTGTGTGTGCATTTGTGTGTGTGCATTTGTGTGTGTGCATTTGTGTGTGCGTGTGTGTGTGTGTGTGTGTGTATGTGTGTGTATGTGTGTGTATGTGGGCATGAGATTTGATTTGCCCTCCGGCGACATCGCTTCTAGACAAGGAAGAACAACGTTTTGTCAAAGTTCCGGCACAAAGAGCAACGGATGCGGTGGTCACACTGCTACACAGGGTCTGGGCTCCAACCATGATGCACTAAAAGCATTACTATGCGGCCAAGCGCAGCCCACACAGAGCCTTGCATGCATAACTGACACTTAAGTGTCGTGTGTAACGCAGAACACACACACAGACTACACACACACATACACACGCGCACACATACATACACACACACTACACACACCCATATGCACACACACGCGCACACACACACACACGTGTACACACACTACACACACACAAACGTGCGCGGTTGATAGAACGCTATCCCAAGAAGCACATCGTCAAACATGCATGAAGATAGTTGCGTTGACAAATTTAAACGCAGTGCGCGCACACACACACACACACACACACACACACACACACACACACACACACACACACTCACACAGAGGTAAACGCTCAGGACAGGTCCCTACAGTTCAGTCTAACAGCAGTAAATTGCGCTCCTCATACATATGGGACACACAGGTCCTATATATCACATCATGGGGTCGAGCTGGAAAGTGAAACCATGGACTGTAATCTGAAGGAGGGGGAGAGAGGGGGAGAGAGGGGGAGAGAGAATAAGTGCATGTCTGAGGTAGCAATCAAAATGCATTACGCTGCCTTCTTCCTCTCGTATACCTCCTCTTGTGCCTGTACACCCACACACACACCCACACACACACTCACATACTGTATATACACACACTACATATGCAGCGAAGTATCTGGGCTGTTCTGGAGCCAGTGTTGGTCCTTCCACTCTCTGGATTCACCATTAGAGCATTTTCCAGCCCAGTGAGCCCAGACCTTCCAGAGCACATAACGGCATTGAGTAGTAGAAGAACCCGATTTGCTGTTATGTCACCAAACATTGTGTGAGACTTTGGGCCCCTGGAACCTTTGGGCTTGATCTAGAGTTAAAGATTTCGGATATTTGTGATGCAGCACTTCAGTTCTCAGTACAGCGTGTTGAGACGTACATTTGGTACTTTTACAAATTGTACGCTTAAACAGACCGTAAAACAAAAGGCAAATATTTGATGTGGGAGCAATAGGAGTTTATGAATAGTTTTAAACGGACCACGTTGTGGGAAACTGTGTGATGAGGGGTGGCAGTAGCTAAGGAGATAAGATCGGTTTTCTGGCAACCGGAAGGTTGCTGGTTCGATCCAAAGGCTCCGCCTTGCTAAGTGTCGAGGTGTCCCTGAGCAAGACAACTAACCCTAACTGCTCTGACGTGTTGGTTGTTACCTTGCATGGTTGACACCGCTGTCGGTGTATGAATGGGTGAATGTGAGGCAACTGTAAAGTGCTTTGGATAAAAGCGCTATATAAATGCAATCCATTTACGAGTTCAATCCGAGTACCGCTAACAGTTCACTTCACTTCAATAGAGACGAGAGGATCTGTTCGAGTGCAATTTCGAGTGGTCATCTATTGTGGCTGAAGTTCAGGTTCATTTTCAGGTTCAGGTTCTGGATTGCCTGTAGCAAAGCAGCGAGCTCGGAATCAATGTGACACAAGGCAGCATCACTCGGAATGATTCAAAGTTCATTCAGATACATAGAGCATATATACATTTTGGGATGGGAGAAAAGACATCAGAACTTTGGAGCATTTACATGTAGACACAACTTGGGAAGCAGAGACGCTCAGCAGAGACGCTCCCGTCCCTATCTCCCAGGCAGCCAGCCCGAGAAGCAGGGACACCATGGCCTCACGTGGAGATGTAACAGACAGTTGACCTGGGAAGCAGGGACACCATGGCCTCACGTGGAGATGTAACAGACAGTTGACCTGGGAAGCAGGGACACCATGGCCTCACTGGAGATGTACTTGTCCCCACCTTTTGCACCCCCTGCTGGACTTTAGTATTATTTATCACGTGTCTGTTGTGTTCTGTCTCCGCCCCCACTTGTCATACAGTAGTTTGTCTCCTTCCTGGTGTGTGTTCCGTGTGTTTGATTTTCATGTAGTTTATTGTTCGGTTTGCATGTTCCAGTGTTTTATTCTATCTGTTCATTCATTGTTTCCTGTTTGTATTTTACTGTTTTGTCTGCTTTTGGTTAGTTTACTCCCTGTTTTGTCTGTCTGCTAATTTGTCAAGTGTTTTCACTTCCCTCGTTAGTCTCCCTATTTATACCTGCGCCAGTCTTGTGTTTTTTGTCGGGTTGTTGTCTCTAAATGGGGTGTTCAGTCTGTCCGTGTTCGTGTCACCAGCAAGTGAAGGTTTGAAGTTTCAAGTGTTGCCGTGCCCCGTTTTGTATTCGGTACTATTTAGTTTACTTTTATTAAAGAATCTTTTAAGTTAACTTTGCTGCCTGCACTTGGGTCTTTTCCCTTTTTTCCACGTTCACCGCTACCTGACAGCTGATTGAGGAGGTAGAGCATCATGGGATGCCCCTGGTTTCCTTGACAATGTAAGAGTTAAATTAATTTCCCAGTTTGTTGTACTCCAAGAATGCAAAATCTCGCCATTATGTCTGTTACGACCCCCGTTTGGCCGACATTAGACATACCATGAAAATGTCGGACAATACATGGAAGAGTGATAGTTGTCAATGCTATAGGCAGATGACACATGTCATACCAAACTGTCAGAAGCTGGGTAGTAAGGCCTTTTTAAGCCAATATTTAATATCAACTATCAACTTCTCATCAGCGTTTATCTGTGTGTTGGCTCCATCCCACACTAGTCATCTCTCCTTTAAAAGATGTTTGTGTTTTAAGAAATATGATTAATCATATTGCAAGGAATGTTAGTATTATGGCATTCAAGGCAAAGCTATGATGCGACAATCAATCGAATCAAAAGGAGAAAATATCGAATCTTGTATACATTATGTCCGCCTAATATGGAGTACACTAGAAAAACTACGAGCAATGATAATTGTTTGTTTCGTATGACACCTCCATATTTCAGTTTGTCGTTTTATTTACTGTAACTATATACGCCCAATTCCACAGGTATGACGCTCTGACAACTAACAACGAGACTACCACCAGTCCACTCCACCAACACACATGCAATATCCACACAGAACACAGGAAGTCCAGCGGAGGAAAAGTTAAATAGAAGGTTCTGCGCATTCTCAGCGGTTGCCCCCCGATGACCTTGTGTTTCGAGTCGCCTGTGGTGTTGTGCGGATGCGCGAGGCATACCCACGTTGGCTGAGCAGAGCGGGGCTCGAATCAAAGCAGCCGCAGCGGCTTCCCGGTGGGGAGGCGTCCAATCGGCGCACTGGGCAGAGCGGTGGAACGGCTGGCTGCAGGCCCTCTTACCTTCTCCAGGCATCAAGAAGAAGCGTTTGAT
Organism: Coryphaenoides rupestris; assembly: GCA_002895965.2. Lineage (NCBI taxonomy): Eukaryota > Metazoa > Chordata > Actinopteri > Gadiformes > Macrouridae > Coryphaenoides > Coryphaenoides rupestris. The sequence continues at coordinate 87,747 of PIJE02000723.1, read as the reverse complement.
GTGGAGATCTTGCGTGCCGGGTGGTGCACGGAAAGGTCAGTGCACTTAAAATACGACTAATTCCTGTCTCCCAATGTCCTGTTTACTGGATTTATGCCTCAAAGCCCATCATGCGCAGAGCCTCATGGAGAATTCAGTTGTTGGTTTCTTTAAAAAAAAAATGTTTACAGTGAGTCAGTTTAAGAATGAATAAATAGAGGTATGGTGCATTCAGTGAAATATGATGAAAGGTAAATGGATTTCATTTATATAGCGCTTTTATCCAAAGCTCTTTACATTGCCTCACATCCACCCATTCATACACACACTCACACAATGACGGCGGTGACAACCTTGTGAGGCAACAAACAACTCATCAGAAGCAGTCGGGGTTAGGTACGTATCTTGCTCAGGGACACCTCGACACTTAGCTAAGGGGGAGCCGGGCATCGAACCAGCAACCTTACAGTTGCCAGACAACCGCTCTACCCCCTGAGTCACTGCCTGCAACACATACATAACAATAGTGCATTGCAAACATAAAGTACATGGTTGGGCAATACCAGTGAAACTAAGAATGAACGCTTAATTTTTTTCCACAAATATTTTCGACATTCGATTTCTTTTCACGAAAGACCTCGCTGGAAAGCGCCGACTCCCTCTGGCGTCAGGATGCTGCTGGCGATCCCAACGCCCCCCCTTGTTCCATCAGAAGGGCATTGTTGGAAATCGGGCTTCTGACAAGCTGGAGGGGCACTTAGGTGAATGCTTACAGTGTGATAAAGGGTCTCTCACAACGCCGCCATCGCCTGCCTCTCTCGCGCAACACGCGGGAGCCGGAAATCATCCGGAACGACGGGAAGCCCCGCCCCTTCATAGAAGTGCACTTAGGCAAAATGGCGGCGTGACTCAGCAACATCTGGTCTGGTGCCGTCCCATGTTGCCGGTGACGGTGGTTGTTGTGAGCGTGTCAGGGTCAAGGGGTTGGCTGTGTGACACCGTGGGACGAGAAGAGGACGGTTCAGTTAAAGGCAACTTGCTGTTCAGTGTGTCAATTATTCAAAAAACAGACAGCCATGTGTGTGTGTTGTGTGCAATTGTATGTGTGTTCGTGGGGGGGGGGGGGGGCTGGCGGGTGATGTCTGTGCAGCAGAGGAGAATATGTTTGTCATCTTGTGCATGTTGTATTCCAGCGGTGTTTGGAGGATGGAGAGGTGGGTGGAGCGGGGGGTGGGGGGGGGGTGGGGGGCGGAGCAGTCATTCCTCAAAATGAATTGGTCTCGGAGTAAATTAAATTTCTGCTTGAATTAAATGATGGCAAGCGGTCTGTGTGTTTGTGTGCCGCCAGATCCCTGTAGGAGGGCAATATTGCTAAAAGGTTTTTAGAAGATTAATTTAATGGTTTCCTCCCTCTCTTTCTCCCTTTCTTCTTCATCTTCTCCCTCTCCCATCTCCCCCCCCCTCTCTCTCTCTCTCTCTCTGTTTTTGTTTTTTTCCTCTTTTGTTGCCTGCCGTCCAGGTGGTCATAAACCATCGCATTCCTCGTGCGATGACATTTACTGGCCAGAGCATGGCGGACAGCCAGAAGAGAGGGCATCGCTTCCAAGGATGGGGGAGGCGGGGGGGGGGTGTGCTGGTGGGGGGGGGGTGTGCTGGTGGGGTGGGGGTGAGGTAAAGGACGCTCTGCACACAAAGCAGCCAACCAGCACTAACATTGAAGAAATATGTTAATAATATTAATAATATACCGTAAATCCTCTAATAGTGGCCTGTATTCCATTAAAGGTCGGTCTCTCATAATGGCCGGGGGGCGTGGTCAACACGGACAAATAAAGGCTGGCCTCCAATACAGGCCGGGTCAAAAAACGAAGAAAAAAAAACACAACGTGTCTACTAGAGATGCGTGGTTGGCGGTTGCAACCGCGGCTAAACTGCGGATCGGGCGGATGACGTGACAAAAAATAATATTTTAATTACATTCGGGCGGGTGGCGGTTTAACCAATCAAATTAAAAATATATATACATTGTTAAATATTGTTGCCTACATCCGAAAAAACGAGCACACTTTGAAATAGTCCAATTTTCAAGACGCTTTGTGGCAAGAGCTTTCTAGCCTCGCGTCAGCAGCGCCTTGCATCGCCTATAGACCTAAAAACAACCGGCGGATGGCGGGCGGGTGCGGTTTTGAAAATTGGTCAAAAAACCCATCTGCGCATCTCCAGTGTCTACGTAACACAGAGCTGCCAGAGAAGAGAAAACAAACATGACGCCACAACACAACTTGTCTACGTAACACAGAGCTATCAGAGAAGAGAAAACAAACATGGCGCCGACCACACGAACGTTTGAAGTGAATTTTAAAGAGACAGTTACCGTATTACGGTAATGTTTATTCCTACCTCAGGGTTGTTTTATTTTATAGTGGCCGTATTTTCCCTACGTGAGGCTGCGGTGCTGTTTTGTTACCATATGTTACTTGCAGATACATTTTACTGTTTTGTTTGTTTTGTTTTTATGTGGCAATGTGTGCAATGTTTTGCAATAAAAGTCAGGAAATTAATGGATTATGTCCATGAGAGTTTAATTTTAAGAAATAAAGGCCTGCCTCTAATATAATATATATTAGAGGATTTACGGTATTCAACTTCAATCGCACTTTTTAAAGTACTCAAAGATGCTCCACGAGTGAACACACAGTCACCCCAGGTCAGGAGGTTGGTGCGGGTGATATAGTATAGTTGCGGACCTAAGGCATAGGGGTGTTGTGGAGGGGAGGTCAGAGAGGTAGGGAGGGGCCAAGTTATTTATGACCTTGTCGGTGCCGAGTAGTGTTTTCGGTGAATCTTCAATTTAACTGGGAGGTTTTGTTAGGTGGACCATAGGGGATGCAGTTGCAGTAATGGAGTCTGGAAGTGATGAGGGCATGGATGAAGAAATGGGCCTGAGATGAAGAAAGCCATTGTTGAGACCTGGTTTGCATGAAGTTATAACGAGAGGGTGGGGTCAAGGATGATTCCAAGGTTGCAGACCTGACTGGAGTGGAGGGAGGGTGACGATCGATTTTGACGAGGAAGGTGTGGGTGGAGTGGGCAAGGGAGTTCGGGCAGATGGTGTGGATTTCAGATTTATTGGCGTTGTGTTTGAGAAAGTTCCGTTGTATGTGTGATTTTATGTCTGCAAGGCAGGTGGTGAGGGTGGAGTGGGTGATAGTGAGGTCATGGCAAAGTTGATTGTGGTCAGCGTAGCCATGGAAACGGAGGCTGTGACAGCAGAGGATAGAGAATGAAGAGGAGGGGACCAAGCACTGAACCCTGGGGGACACCACGGGTGACTGGGGCGGTGGAGGATTTGCAGTTGTTTACGGAGAGGCATTGATGTCTGTCAGAGAGATAAGAGTTAAGCCAAGAGAGGGCGGTGCCGGTTCTGCTGAGGGAGTACTGAAGTGTGATGTGTGAGGAAGGTGAAATGGTTGATGGTATCAAAAGCGATGCTGAGGTCAAGGAGGATGAGGATGGTGAGACGGTGAGCGAGAGTCAGCGGAGAGAAGTATGTATGTCATTGGCGATTTTCTGCAGGGCGGTTTCTGTGCTGTGTTTAGAGCACAAGACAGATTGTAGGTTCGTAGAGGTTATTGGAGTCGAGGTGGGATTTAAGCTGAGCAGTGACAACTCCCTCTAGGATTTTGGACTGAAAAGGATGTTCGAATATGGGCTGGTAGTTGTTGTGAGTGCCAGGGTCAAGTCCAGGTTTCAGTGATTTCACTTAAGGATTCAATGAGCCTTGGGAGTAGTCAGGGGTTGGGTTGAGGGCAAGGGAGGGTTGGTGAAGGAGGATGCAGCTGGCTTAGTGTGTACTGTGCCCATTTTATTTTGGAAAAATGATAAATGAATTGCATTTGCTGGTCGTGAAGGTGTTAGAGGTAGTGTCCATGGGTCTGTTGATGGTCGAGAAAAGCGTTTTGGAGTTGTTGCAGCCAGATTGGATGATGGAGGAGTAGTGAGAGGAGGGCACACTGTTGAGGGCATCTAAGGGCATATTGTTGTTGGTGAAGTTTGTAAGCATCCAAGTTGACAATGAGTCTGGTTCTTTTGGAAAGTTGTTCCATTTGACGGCCCTTGGCTTTGAGATGGTGGACAGTTGTGTACCAAGGGTCGGAGTGTGTGAAGGAGACAGGTTTAGTTTTTATCCGGACAATTTTGTCAAGACAGGAGGAGATATTTTAAAAGCAATGAAGAAGGGGTGGGAATATTGGATATTGTACTGGATTTGATGGTTTGTCAATGTACTGTCGCTATTCCATCACCACAGCCATGGTTTTTCCATACAGGTGTATGCAATGGGTGCAGTCTGGTTGAGAGAGGAGTATTCCAAGGGTTTTTGCCAGGTCTGGCAGAGGTGAGGCAGAGAAGAAAGTAAAGTTTATTGTCCATAATAAATTCACTGAGGATGAGGCCCTTGTTAAGACACCCGTCAGCTTTTTCAGGGCCCCGTTTCATTTCCAAGTACCATGTGAGAGGGCAAAGTAAAACACCAGCTGATTTATTGATTTAATGCATTTCTGAATATTTATGGGGAATATTTGATTTGACATTTACTAATTGTGTGACTGGGAGAAGACTAAAAGGCTGTGATACAGAAAATCAATGCAGGGAGTTTAATCAAAAAATGTCAAGGAAGTCAAAGTTGGCCATGAGGTCTAGGTTTTACATCTGAATTTTAGTATATTACAGGAAGAGGGTGGTTTGAAAAACATATGTTAACTCTTCATCAGGCATACAAACATTGACACCATGATAGTCACACCTTATTTACAACCAAAATTCAGTATCTATGTCATGTCAACATTCTTTGAAAGATGTTTCTTTATGTATTAAGCTGGGCTATGCAGCTCTCTGTATTGATCCGTACGGGGGATTTGCCACCCTTGACCTTGAGGTTCTGAAATGCAGACAGACACAGGAATGCCACATCAGGCATCGGGTTGGTTTGCATCGGTCAAAGAAGTGGCAAAGTGGCAAAGAATATGGAACATTGAGCCCCAGGATTCTGTATCAGGCTCACTGCTCTTTTCCTATTTATATCCTATTGTCTATATGGACGATATATATATTTACATCCTATATATTTACTATAGCAGTTAAAAAGTAATAGTTGGGGGAGAATTCAATTGGGGAAACAAATCATTTTTGTGCCAACATAAAACCTTAAAACGTATAAAAGGCCTTTGGCAAATTGCAGGGTACTTTTAATACTGTCCAGTCTGAGCTTCGTCAACCAAAGGCATTACTGCATCTATAATGTTCTCAAATATTAGACTTAAGGCTTTGGTATTCTGACACACAACAAAGAAATCTGAGAACATCTAATATTGTCACGACTCAAGCAAATATACTCAAGGTTGTTACAAATGTTGTATTTGGCAAAATAAATAATATTTCTTTGAGACATATTACTGACACTTGTATTTAAAACATAGGTTTGAAATGAGATTTTTTACAGAAACAAATCATTTTTAAAATTTTGTTTCAGATTGTGTGTAGACGTATCACCTGAATGTCTACACAATGCTGTTCATCACAGTGGTTTAAGGTTGGGCACACAACTGGAAAGCCCTAGCTTGTGATGTACTCTGTTTTGCAGGGCTGCCATCTGTGACCTCACAAAGGGTCTCTCAGTGGTATTTATTTATTTATGCCATTTAAGCAATTCTGGGTAAAACTGACATCATACGTCTGCTTACTTCACGATCACGAGACATTTCTTCTGTCTCTCTCTAATGTTTAGACTGAGATGGGATAAAAAGCTTTCAGGTGCTCCGCTCCACTTTTCATATAAGCTAGTCTCGTCAAAATGACAAACGTCAAAATCTAAAGATTTTTAAGTTAGATTATTTACAACTTTGCAAAATGGGTTCAGAAAAAAAAGAATAAATACAAACATTCATCAAAAGCCAGACCATAACACAACTGTGGCCCACGCACGCACACACACACACACACACACACACACACACACACACGCCCCTGAGTAACGGTATGATTGCATTAGCAACGAACGTCCTTTACAGCCGTGTATCCACTCTTCTGTGTGTTTCTGCAAGAAACACAGATTGACTCGGGCTGATCAAAAATGCCGGCAAAGTTTCCAAACTCATGAATATTGGATGTTACGTATCAACGATCATTTTGTAGAATATATATTCCCGCCGGTACGCGAGTACCAGTGAGAATCCGGCACTCACATAATAATGTACATTGATTTAGCAATGGCTTCGTAAAAGCCATTTACTCCCCTCGCCTCACAATACACATTATCTTTTTGTATCGTATAATACTCCCACACTTTTCATTAGGAGGGGGAAAAACAAGGGTTTTGATGAAGGGATGTGATTAAAATGTTGGCAGCAGGGCGGACAGACACTGCGATAACACCCGTTCCTAACTTGCCATTGCAGAGTCGTTAATTTTCCATTGGTTAGCTGCACACTAGGACTCGACAAGAGCCCATTGCGTTCCTGTGCATGCTGATTGCAGCTCTTAGACTAAGGCCAGCCTGGATTGCTGTGCACTGTTTGTTGTGATTTCAAACTATTAGCTGTTGCGCTAGCATTAACTATTAGCACTTGCGCTAAAATTCAAGAACAACCACATGTGGTTCCCAGGGCCATCAGAGCATCTGACGAGGACAGATCATCAACCAGGGTCTGGGGCAGGAAAGTCTAGTGGTTAGGGAATGTTACTCCTAGTCGAAAGGTTCTGGGTTCGTACCCCAATGTTCTCAGTCTCCCTTTGGACATCTTTGAGCAAAACGCCCAACCCAATATCTGCAAGTTACTTACTAAAGGCTAAATATTAAACCAGATGTAGGAGACTTCCAGGGGATGTAGAAGAGAGAGAGAGAGCCTGGGTGTGCTGGTTCTTCAGAGCAGATGTGTTTAGTGATTCAAGACCAGGCCTCTAAATGACAGCACTCGGCTTGGAGGGGGCGGGGAGAAAACATCGCCTCTTAGAAAATGTTCAATGATTTAATATTCAGGCTGCCTCGCACATTGGAAAGTCAAATCGTACATTTAAGTAGGTGCATATATTTTATGCATATTTAAAAATTTGATATTTTTTGCTGTACAATTCATTATATTTATATACATGAATTGCAAAATTTAGATGTTTTGGATGGATCTTTGAAAAAAATCTGAATATATGAGAACAGACTGGATCAGGATGCTTTTGATCAGATCAAAGGGCATCAAATCAGAATTTAACATTCGATCAGAATAGATTATCATAATTGATTCAATTACAGCAAATCATTTTGACCCCTTCTGAGCAAAATTCATGAAGCTCACAGGAAAAAAAGAGAGGGGGTAGGTGAATGTCCCTTGAAACTGCTTCGTCCTGACAGCGCTCAAGCCTGTGCATAGCGGTGCTATTATATGTACATATATATTCTATATGTTAATGTCTGAACATGCTAAATAAAAGGTGCTGAACAAAGGCATTACAGCAGACGGGAGGTGGGAACAGTGGAATAATCCTACATCCACTAAAACCAACTAATCCTTCAGCCGACATCGAAGCAGACCCCCTCAGCCTGTGTGTAGCACACTCAATTAACCAACCAACCAATCATACCGTAGAAATAAAACACCTCACACCAACGTCCACAGAATGACATTCCACCGTTTGCCCCGCCCCCACTCACTTTAAATTAGCGGATTAAAGAGAGAGAGAGAGAGAGTGCTAAAGGAGATGAATGAATGATGGTTTTACCAGGCGTTGCTGAGGTGACCCGTGTCGGGTTACACCCAGGCAGGCTGACAGTGATGCATGGAACCCTGTCACTCATTAAGGAAGACCAGCTTCTTCTGTTTTACACACACACACACACACACACACACACACACACACACACACACACACACACACACACACACACACACAGTATTTAGCTACGAGGGAGCATGGAGGAAGCAGAGAGGTATATATAAACAGCAGGGAGAGAGAGAAAGGTAAAAGGTAAGCAGAGAGAGAGAGAGAGAGAGAGAGAGAGAGAGAGAGAGAGAGAGAGAGAGAGAGAGAGAGAGAGACACACACACAGACAGAGAGGGGGAATAAAATATATATATATATACATTGTATTCAGAGAGAGGGGGGGCAGCAGGGGGAGGAGAGAGGAGATGAGGGGGAGTGGGGGGGGTGACATGGTGACATAGTGACAGTGGTGTCAACTGGGCACCAACCACCTGCCTCTCATCCCAGGGACCGAGACTACTGCTTAAAGATATCTTCCTAGTGACTGTAGAAGGGGGCTCAGGGATCGTACCACGAGCCATTGAGCAGCAAGACAAATCCTTATAGTGACGACCGTTACTTCACAGACAGTTTTATCCAAACACAGCTTACGGTCACCACAGATGCACACGTCATTTTAAGGAGCAGACCGAGCTTAGCTATGGGGGAATCGAACCGAGAACCTTTCTTCTGTAGCCACGACACTATCCTGAGTCACTGCTGCCGACAGAATGGAATAAGCCACTTTTTTTTATTACCAAGCCCCAAATAGGAATTTGTGTACAATAAATAGAAATGAAAAGTGCTCATGTGAGGCAGAGAAAAAAAATCCAGTTTGTGTAATAACCTCAGCGGGCGACACCGTTCCAGACACGTCAAGATTTCATTATACATACAGTACACGTCCCCCCACCCCACCAGCTCAGCGGACGCGTCCCCGCGGAGGAGGTAGGACAGCCACACTCTCTCCGCCGCCACTTTAAACGGCACAGATTGCACTTTCAATGACTCGACCTTTGCCACCGAGCGGGCGACGCCGCGCCACTCAGATAACGCAGTTAGGGGAACAAGAAGACGACGTCCGCATCTCACCGCCGATCTGAAGGGCGGAGACAAACAGAGAAGACGACCCCCCCGCCCCCCCGTCCCCCCGTCCCCGTGTAATCCGATTAATTTCCCGACTTTTCCACCGACACGATGCAGCACAATGCAATCCTCTAAATAAACAAAGAAAAAAAAGAATAACAATAAATGACAAATAGACAAATGGAATAAGAAAGTCAATCCTCTTTTGTAAATGAGCAAAATACTTGTTTTCCTCTCTCGCCTTCTCTCTCTCTCTCTCTCTCTCTGAGACAATCATTGTTAATTGCTAGCTCTTGGGAAAAAAAAACTTTTGGTGCTAGCGTGATTAGGACTGGCGTGCCTCATCTGGGCTGGGGGAAGGGCAATCACACATAATTACTCGAAATTATTCCGATGTTTTGTTTTAATCGGGCACCTGCATTCCTCTCCAAGTCACACAGCCTCAAGTTCCAATGCAGCACGAGGATAATTAAAAACAAACAATGTTTTTCACACTGAATTTCTTCTCTGGTTTTTATACATAAATGAATAGCACTTGGTGCTAGCAATGCATTCCTTATGGGACGTTCATCAACAGTTGAGCGTCTATGTATGCAGCTGCTTTATTTGTTGTTTATTGTTTAGGTCAAGTTGTGATGCTTCGATAACTTGGGGGGGGGGGGGGGGGGCTTTGTTCCACATCCTCTTCATTAATTTAATGATCACACTTTGTGTAAAATTAATTACACCAAGGGGACATAGTTTGGCATTTGCTTGGGTTGGTAATATGAAGATATGATATTGCTACACACACACACACACACGCTGAGGTGGCAAATAAATAATTTATTCTCATTCCACTATTAACACCTCAATTACAATGTAATCAAACCCATCATATCATAATTGTTTTGCAATTAAAGTCTTTGCCATTGTGAATCTTACATTTAGATCACAGTGCATCGACTTGTGAGGTATTATGACAATTAGCATACCCCAGTGTTTGAATTAGAATTTCTAATTATGGATTCCCACGTCCAATTTACTGGTGTTATCTGACAGACATGCTTTGCATCCGCTAATAAATCAAACTTTCACAAAGTCTGGTGACTTCAGGGAATATATTTCATGTCATTTTATGTATAGAAAAGCTGAACACTGAATACATAAGGTATTGTCCTTTTATTTATTTGGCTTTAATTGTTGCCACATAGCTTGTTAAATCTAAATGCTCACCTGAGAAAGGTACTGTATTCGTTATCCCACCACATTTTAGTGGTGTCCATTACAAAATAAATGTTGTGAATGAGAACGTTGCAAAATCCCCAAAGAAATATCAGGTTAATTGGACTTAATAAATAATAATTTTCATTCATATTGCATATTAATCTGATGCATTGAGTGACATGGTATAATAATTATTTGACTGAAATTAAATGTGCAGTAAAATAATAAAAGCGTGTGACTTCAGGTACTGACTTTTAGAAGAAAGCATGTGTGTGTTTTCCAATGCATACGCATGTGTGCATTTCTCAGGTTTCTTCTGCGTATCCCTGCGAGTGCCTTGTATGCATTTGTGCATACTAATGCCACTAATATGCATGTACAAGCATTCTAGCAAGAGACTCCACTGTTCACCATATCAATGAGAAGGCATAGAGAGTGCATAGTGTACGTGTGTGTGTGTGTGTGTGTGTGTGTGTGTGTGTGTCTCTGCGTGTGTGTGTGTGTGTCTGTGTGTGTGTCTGTGTGTGTGTCTGTGTCTGCACTAGCAGGAGTGAGGTAATGCCGGGATGAGCTTTGAGCACAGGGTGTAAACAGAGGAGGACAGAGAGCAAGGGAGAGAGAGACCGAGGGAGAGAGAGAGAGAGAGAGAGAGAGAGAGAGAGAGAGGAGGGAGAGAGCGAGCTGCAGAATAGACCAAGAGGTTGCTTGTAAAGGATGAGGAGAATAGAAAGCGAGAGGAGAAGGTGAAGGTAGAGACAGGGGCAGGGGCAGGGGGGCAATGTGTTTATACTGGACAGCGGGGGGCGAGGGGGGAAAGAGAGAGAACGAGAGAGAGAGAGAGAGAGAACAAGAGAGAGAGCGAGAGAGAACACAGAGGTTCTGAGAGACCTGCGGTTCTGACCTTCGGATTTTGTCCTACCAATTTCTACCTTTCTCTCAAGGAAGCATGAATCTAATTTAGGCCCAGAAGCTTCTTGGCTTCTCTCTTTGATCTGCAGCACTTGAGGAGTACAAAGAGAGACGGGAAGGGGGGGGGAGAGAGAGAGAGAGAGAGAGAGAGAGAGAGAGAGAGAGAGAGAGAGTTGAGGGGCGGAGCTTGGAACAGAGGCAGGGCCATGGTGATGCAAGCCTCTCAAGGTTTTCTTTTTTTTCCCAATGCAAAAGCAACTCGTGTCCACACATTCAAGATGGAGGCACGACCGGGGATTGTCACTGCTCTGTCCACGGGACGCATGCGTACTGCATGGAACAATACAAAATAAATAAATAATATTCAATTATTATATGTTTATATTTTTTTACATATGAGCAGCTAAATGATTTTTATAGGGCAAGGTATTGTATATCTCGATATTGTATATCTACTCAAAAGGTACATTTAATTAGATACCACTGTACACAGTATGATGTATCAAGTTCAAGTGTGTTTATTGTCATTCATTCATTCATGCACACAGTATACAAGACAGAAATGGGGTTTCTTGCGGACCAAGGTGCCAACACAAAAGAAAAAACATACTAAGATATAACACAATATAATAATACAATATATATACGTATGTATGATGCATTTGTACGACAGTTGAGCATGTGTGGCAGGGCCAGGCACTACTGAGCAGGGACACTGAGAGGATAGAGTCTCAAGATACTGCAAGTTTCTTCTTTTGTTTACATGATACTCGGATAGATTTTTTTTGTCAGAAGAATATAAAAAAAAAATGCTGTTATAAATATTACATCGACTGAATTTTCCATTGCTGAATAATTAAAGCAAGACTCATATTAGACTCACTCGTATTAGCTGTAAAATGGGTTTTTTTTCCCGGTCTTGGCTCTCACAAAAAAAACTAAGAACAATCCAAAATCTTTGACACATTGAATTGAATGAAATAGAAGTCGTCAATGATGTCGATGAATAGCGGCAGCGTTGTAGTCCTTACGTAGTCCTTATTGCAGTCCTGACGTTAGACCCCATGTCGTCTGACACTACACGTCTAAAAGGGGCTTTGAAAGAACCGCGATAGGGAAGAGTAGCTTGAGATAGCTAGCGCGTAGCATTTCCGGGGCCAAACTGTGTCAAAATGCAGGCTTGTGTTTAAGCTCGATGCAGCCGGTGGACATAGACAGAGAGAGCGAGTTAGGGAGAGATAAAGAGAAAAGGATGGGCGATGGGGGGAACGGATACAGAAAACGGTAGCGGGGAGGACGTCGCGGAAAGCATATGAAACGTCTGTGACCCAGGGTGTAATGCGTCGCGGACAAATAGGGCCGCTTTTATCGCCGCGGGCTCACGGGTGACAGAGACCTTTAAATTCACGGTCACTCGGCTAGCGACGGCGGCGGACGCTAACTGATCTCCCGTACAACGGGAGGTCAAAGAGATAGCTCGCCCCGTGCGGCACTCGCGGTTTAGCGGCCACCGGAGCGTGAGAATCCTCTGTGGTCGTAAAAAAAAAAACAGCAAAGAGAAAAATACAAGAAATGGAAAATAGAATTCCACAGCGTCGCTTGAACACCGTACTGGTGAACCAGAGGGGCGATTTTCGCAGTACAGACGGCCATGTGTGTCGTGTGTTAGTGTGTGTGGTTTAGTGTTGCACATCTGTATGTTAATTGTTGCACTATACTAAAGCTGTGTCCTTTACACAGATAAATATTGCCGTCTATTCTTACTTGATCTTTTTTGTAGCCCTGGAAAAGTAACGTTAGGAGTCAGAACTGGATTAAAATTATTTTGAAAACGGGCACATGAGGCGGTGAGATTCCCTGCTGGCAACACCCCGGCTCAGAGAGCTTCAAGCACCTCTTCTCCGCCATTGAGGAAGAAAGACTAACGAGGATGAAGTGGACATGGTTGTGACGTGACACACGGATGCCGGGACGGGCTGTTCATGAGGTGTTCACTGTACTCCTTAATGCAACAGCACACATGAGGAAGAGCCAATTCATAACATTATTATTTTTCATGTGCAATCTGTGAAGAAATGATTGAAAGATGAAAGATGAAACATGTACTGTGATATAGTAAGTAAGGTTGTACGGAGTTTTTAACAAAACAATGACCCTCACAACGTGAAAATATTATTTTCCATAGAACAAACAGACCATAAAACGTTCCTTTCTCCACCTCTCTCTCTCCCCTCATTTCTCCCTAGCTCTCCCCTCCCCTCCCCTCTTCTCTCTATTCTTTAATTTTCCTCTCTCTCTTCAACTCCTATCCATGTAAAACTCTCTGCCCCCGCCCCCCCCGCCGAACCCCTCCTTGACACCCCCCCCCCCGCCCCCCCCCTTCCCGCCCCGTCTCAGAGAACAGCTGAACAGCCCCATATTGCTAAAGCTTCCAGGCAGCCAATAGGGCGGGAGTGTCGGGGGTTAAACCCACCCTCCTGCGTCGACAGCACTTTCCCGCCTCTCTGCAGAGTAATCAATGGAGAGCGGGGAGATCGGTAGGCCAACGGTAACACGACCAAAACACAGAGAAGACGCCCCCCCATCCCCTCCCTCGGTCAAACACCAACAACCCCCACCCCTGCACCCACCCCCGGTTCCTCCTCCTCCATCTCTCAGAATGCGTAGTCAGTCAGCGCCTCCCCCGCTCTGTCAAGATTGACACGTCTGTCAGTGTGACAGACGCGTGACAGGCAGCTCCCCGAAGAACCCCCACCCACCCCCACCCCACCGCCCAACCCAGCCTCCACTCAGACCCACCACCACCCACCCACCAACACACACACACTCGGCGCTCGCTCTCTCTCTCTCTCGCCTCTCTCTCTCTCTCTCTCATTGACAAGTGGAGATGGGGGTGGGGGTGATGTGAGGTAAATTGGGGTGAAGAAGAAGAAGTGAAGAAGGAGGGAGGAGGAGGAGGAGGGGGGGTGGTAGGAGAAGTCTCGCTCTCTGACTTTCCCCAACAGGAAATCATTTTGGGAGACGGGGGGAGACGGACAGACAGGTTTATAGGCAGGCTGACAGACAGACAGGCAGGCAGGCAGGCAGACAGACAGACAGAGGGTCTGTTACCTGACACAGATCCCTTTAGACTAGGGATGAAACTGGAGTGATGCCAGCCGTTTAACCCACAATGGCTTCTCCAATTTATTCTTTCGCCTTCACAAATGACGTCATTTTAAATTAAAAGTAGGTGCTGGTTTGTGTCTTCGTTATAAAAACCCATCAACATTGAGATGCTGAAAGGAGTCATTCCTTCTGTATGCAAGTGTATGAATATCATTAGTCTGACAATCAATTTCCTCCTCATCAATTCCTGCATTGAAGTAAATAATGAACTAAAAAATAACATTTAAGCAGAAACTATTGGCAGAGAAAATGAGAAAAATGGCGAAAATGTCCCACTTTCAAATTCCAGCAGATTTACCAACAGCATTTTAAATGTTTGAATGCTTCTCTCGTAATAAAATGTGAAACATATCAAATAAAGTAAATAACCCTGACCTTATTGGGCGCCAGATGTGTCACCTGTCCTCCAAAACAACATGGCCGCCGCTCATGCAGAGCCCGCGCACAACGAGTGATTAGCTAATTGGAAACACCTGGCGAATGTCAGGCCCAGGTCAACGGGCCACCTGCTCTGATTGGTCGAGCACTTTGCCTGTCACAGTGATAGCAGGTGCTGGTGGGTGGGTGGGGGAGGGCTTTGTGGATGGATTCCCAATATGTCCCCTCCCACACACACACACACACACACATCTTTATAAATATTACATGACGCCACGCCGACGGTGTGGTGAGATTTATTGTGGCTCATGGCTGAGGGGCATTCTCTCCAGATGTCAAAAGTATTTCATTAGCGGGGATGGAGCCTGTGAACGGGGAGACGGAGCAGGTGAAGAGAAGACAGATGGAGCTCGGGAGCAAGATAGTAAGATGATGAAAGAACTGTTTCATACAAGTTCATGTGGGCTTATGAATGTGAGCGAGAGCGAGAGAGAGAGAGTGTGCATATATATAATATATATATATATGAGTGTGTGTATGTGCATATAAAGGGAGTTGTTAACAGTCGGTGTGTTTTTACCATCCACCTGTTTTTATGCACATTTTTCATTTGCACATACAAAAACCTGTGCGGAAACACCCCACATTGGACAGAATCTTGAAATATCACAAAGATATGGAAGTTGGTGATGGAAAAGTTGGTCTATCGGTAAAAGGTAAACGGGATTAAGCAAAATGATAAACAGGTTCTGCAAATAAATGATGGCGTACAGAAATAACATGACTTAAATGTCACTCAGGCGTCTGCTTGCATGCACACAGGGCAGGTCTCTTCCAAGAGCACTGGAATAGGAGTTGTTCAAAACTCTCCAATGTCATTCTTCAGTGTGCTCTCCATCACCAAGCTTTCCTTCCCTTCATTTGAGCTCTTTTAATGACAATTTTATTTAGAATTTCAACTCTGTTTAATGTTCAATGTTATGCACCAATTCCACAAAAGCACATTCCTGGTTTGCAAAAACTGTTTCTGATTCTGGAAACACGCATACATTTGTATTTATTTTTTGCCAATTTTCAGAAATTCTGTTGAAATGTGCAATACTTTTGGATGGAAACGCACCGAGTAGAGAAGGAGGGAGAACAGCGGTGTAGAGAACTCCTCTACCTCCCTCCCAGACGAGCTAAACACCTTCTTCGCTCGGTTCGATGTGAACGGCAGCCCGCCGAAGTCAGCGCTGCCTGAGGAGGCCAGCCTGTGTGTGTGTTTAGTGCGTGTGTGTGTGTGTGTGTGTGTACAGGTAACCCACCGTAGAGTCCCTTCCTGGCTGGATTCACGATTGACAGGTCGTTACAGGGGCTTCCACCAATCACCAGGTCAAACGGGCCCCACTCTTCAATCTGAGGGAGACAAGAGCCACGGCCACTTTTAGATCAGGCTCGTTAGCAGACCAATTAGCGGTCGCAGAGGAGGGGAGGAGAGGGAAGGAACAGGAAGAAAAGGTGACATCAGCTGTGTTTCCTCGTGGGGTCGAGTCCAGAGGCTAAGGGGACGTGACCGGGTGCGTTTGATTTATCACCCCCTGACACGTCGAGTCAGGAGCCAAGAGATCCTCCCAGGAATCTCTGAAATCTCGTTGCGTTTATCAGAGTCTTTATCTCAACTCTCTCCCTGCATGCGTCCACACACACACACACACACACACACACAGGCACACACACACACACACACACACACACACACACACACACACACACACATGCCGGTGTTTAACACACGACATGTTTGAGTGCTTTTAAAGTGAGCCGCTATTTAGTTTGACCACCACCCAACGGTGCACACACACACATTTAAAACACACACACATGTAAAACACACACATTTAAAACACACAGACATGTAAAACACACACATTTAAAACACACACACACCCAGAGACAGACTGGGTGCCTGGGTAGCTCCTGAGGGTTCTGGAGGATCTCCCAGACCGGACCGGACCAGACCAGACCAGGGCTGACAAGCCAACAGGACCACTCACAACCTGTTCTGTTCCTGAGGATTGATGGATTCACAGCGACCTTGGCTAGCCGCCCTCCGCCCCCAGCTATGGAGCACAGTCTCTGACCCCACCTGACCCCACCCGCCCTCCACCCGCCCTCCACCTCCCAATAAGTTCCCAGAAGCTACGCCTGCAGACACACAAACATCCTGGTCTCCCCGTGAGTCACGTGACCACAAGACCCTGAAGGTGAGTGAGCTGATAGCAGGAGAGGTTCACTGTATTACTACTAGTAGTAGTAGTATAGTAGTATTAGTAGTAGTATTAGTACTACAGTATTTGTAGTAGTAATGGACAGGATGTGATGTGTGTGTGTGTTCTTACGTTTTTGCGTGTGATGTTGCGGACGTCGTGGACGTACTGGATCCTCCCCTCGTGTCTGACCACGCACACCGAGATGGAGTCCTCGCACACCTCCGACGCCACATACTGGTCCACCTTGAAGCCCAGGTCTCTCAGGACCAGGTAGCCTGCCGCACAATAGAGAGCCGTTAGAAGCACGCTCACGGGTCAGCGTGAGCAGATCAGATCAGCGCACACACCTGCACAGTAACCACACACACACACGCCCACACACACACACACACACACACACACACACACCTGTACAGTAACCACCACCCCCCCCCCCCCCCCCCCCCCCCCAGTAGTTACCGGTAGCGATGCCGTCGAACAGAGACAGGACTCTGATTGGTCTCCTCTGCTCTGCCGGGACGGCGGCGTAGATCTGAGGCTTCTCCTGGGAGACAGAGGGAGGAGCAGGATGTGCTGGTTGTTGTTGTGGTTGTTGACCTACTGACTGACTGACTCCCTGGCGAGCTAAACACCTTCTTCGCCCGGTTCGACGTGAACGGCAGCCCGCCGAAGTCAGCGCTGCCTGAGGAGGCCAGCCTGCTGAACATCTCAGAGGCTGACGTGCGCAGAGCCTTCAAGCGGGTGGACATCCGGAAGGCGGCGGGCCCAGACCACATCCCGGGGCGCATCCTCAGAGCATGCGCAAACCAGCTGGCAGGAGTCTTCGCAGACATCTTCAACCTGTCCCTGTCCCAGGCTGTTGTTCCCGAGGTCTTCAAGATGTCCATCATCGTGCCTGTCCCTAAACACCCCAAGGTAACCTGCCTGAATGACTGGAGACCTGTAGCCCTCACCTCGATTGCCAGTAAATGCTTCGAGAGGCTGGTCAAGGACTTCATTTGTTCCATGTTGCCTGCCACGCTGGACCCATGGCAATTTGCTTACCGTCAAAACAGATCCACCGACGACGCTATTGCCATGGCACTTCACACTGCCCTCTCTCACCTGGAGGGGAAGAACTGTTGTGTGAGAATGCTGTTTGTGGACTTCAACTCAGCGTTCAACACGATAGTTCCTGCCAAGCTCGACACCAAGCTCAGGAGTCTAGGCCTGCACCCGACCATGTGCAGCTGGATACTGGACTTCCTGTCGGGCCGCCGCCAGGTGGTGAGGATGGGCAGCACCACCTCAGAGCCGCTGACCCTCAACACTGGAGCCCCTCAGGGATGCGTGTTGAGCCCTCTCCTCTACTCCCTGTACACCCACGACTGCATGGCTATGCACAGCTCCAACGTCTTCATCAAGTTTGCTGACGACACGACAGTGTTGGGTCTGATCGCCGACGACGACGAGACAGCCTACAGGGAGGAGGTTGGATCACTTGCACAGTGGTGCCAAGAAAACAACCTCGCCCTCAACGTCAAGAAGACCAAGGAGCTGATCGTGGACTACAGGAAGCGGAGAGGAGAGCACGCCCCCATCTCCATCGACGGTGCTGCAGTAGAGAGGGTCAGCAGCTTCAAGTTCCTCGGCGTGCACATCTCCGAGGACCTCACATGGACCACGCACACCACACACGTGGTGAAAAAGGCCCAACAACGCCTGTATTTCCTCAGGCGACTGAGGAAATTCAACATGTGCCCCCGCATCCTCAGAACATTCTACTCCTGTACCATCGACAGTGTTCTCACAGGATGCATCACCGTCTGGTACGGGAACTGCACCGCACTGGAGCGTAAAACACTACAGAGGGTGGTGCGGACGGCCCAGTACATCGTTGGAGGTGAGCTTCCCTCCCTCCTGGATATATACACCAGGCGGTGCGTGGCCAAGGCCAAACGGATTATTAAAGACAATAACCACCCCAGCCACGAACTGTACACACTTCTACCATCAGGCAGGCGATACCGCAGTATCAAATGCCACACGAGCAGATTCAGAGACAGCTTCCACAGTCAGGCCATCAGGCTGCTGAACAAGTTCGGCATCAATGTCTAAATGCTAGTGCTAAGTGTTACTGCTAGTGCTAGTCCTGGTGATAAGTTGTTACTGCTGGAGCTAGCGCTGGTAGCAGTGCTAAGTGTTGGTGCTAGTGCTGTGCTGGTGTTACTGCTAGTGCTGGTCCTGGTGCTAGTGTTACTGCTAGTGCTGGTGCTGGTATTAGTGCTAGTCCTGGTGCCAACTGCTGGTGCTAGTGTTGTGTCGACTGTCTGGGAAGGTATTCCGTGACATTCTGTGAATGTCAGCATATAACAATGTATATTTTAGTACATCGATGTATATGTGTATGGATATTTTACTGTATATTCCATTTCATTTTAGATTTCATTTACTTATTTTATATAGAATTCTATTTATAGTTCTATTTCTATTTTGTAGTTTTACTCTATTTTGTATTCTTTATAATTACTGTCGGCTGTCTTTATAATTACTGTCGGCTTTTGCACAAAAAGTTTTTAACTCACTGATTATACTCACGTGTAAATTGTGAAGTTACAATAAAAATACTTGAAACTTGAGAACATAGTATTAGATGAAGACACACACTCACTATGCAAAGCGCTTTGAGTGCCTTGAAAAGTGCTTATACATTCAATTAATTATCCTTAATTTGAGGGGGGGGGTTTGCCTTTTGTGTGTTGAGGTTTTAAACAAATTAACCAGCCACAGCTGTGAACAAAACGAGAAACAAGCTGCGATCTGCCCACCGACTGACCCCTCGTGTTTCCACGGCGATAGCAAATCGCATTGTGCCTGTTAAGGCAGCGAGCGTGGCGGACGCGTTCGCCCGTCGCGCTCCCCGGGCTTAGCCAAAGTGACAGGCTACATAATAGCATATCGCCACCCTGGGCGTCATCCTGCTGCACACACACACACACACACACACACACACACACACACACACACACACACACACACACACACACACACACACACACACACACACACACACACACACACACACACCTACCTCCACACCCGTGCACCCCTGCACCCCCACCCTTTACACAAACCCCACACATGCCCAGAACCATTCGAAATTAAACCGACAACCACCATTTCTCTTCATGGCCAATCGCTACCCCTGTAATGTGGCTGCAGGGAGAGTGGGATAAAGGGTGTGTGTGTGTGTGTGTGTGTGTGGTCTTTTTTTTTGCTGCCTTAATGAAATTTCTGAGCAAACCTGTTCTGCAAAATATGGAAACCAGAGTGGACGTGGAGGCAATATCCCCGCAGGTGTGTATATATAGCGGCGGTTTTTATTGAACACGCACCTGGAGGGAATTGGGGGGGTGGGGGAGGCGCTGAGTGGTCATCAGCTAAGGGGGCCTGAGCCACAGACGGCGGGGGAAGGAGACAGAGGATGTCATTTGAATTTCGTAAGAGGGATGATTCTTCCCGGTGAGCCAATTTAAGGAGCACACACGCACACACACACAAACACACACACATGCACACAGGTGATCAAATGGCAGCCTGCATTATTTGTTATTTGTCATCCTCAGCCGGGCTACTATATATATGAGGAGGAGCCTTATCTCTCCTGCTGATGGATTGGGGAAAAAAAAAAGATGGTGGCCAATGGTGGAGCAGAGAAATGAGCGGGGATGCTTTGGGGCGTCGTCGTGGTGATAACGACGACACAGCTGGGTGTTGGCGTTAATCACTCCCGCAGCCCCAGCCCAGCCCAGCCCAGCCCAGCCCACCAAAATGGGTTTCTTTCCCCCGGGGATTTTAAAAACACATTTTGAGGCAAATCACTGCCATGTTCCCATTGGCTGGGGACGTCGGCCTCGCTCGTGATTGCCGCAATTAACATTTATATTACCAGGACGGTGGCATTCTCACACATGGCTCTCTGGCTGGTTGTCATGGCAGCAGCAGCCGTGGGGAGGCGAGGCCTAATTGGCTCTCCAGCGTTCGGGTGGCATAATCAATATTAAAGTTGAGCGGATGACAACGGTGAAAACAATTACTCATGCCCGCCGAAGTCGCTGCAAGGCCAGCCTGCTGAACATCTCAGAGGCTGACGTGCGCAGAGCCTTCAAGCGGGTGGACATCCGGAAGGCGGCGGGCCCAGACCACATCCCGGGGCGCGTCCTCAGAGCATGCCAGTTGGCAGGAGTCTTCGCAGACATCTTCAACCTGTCCCTGTCCCAGGCTGTTGTTCCCGAGGTCTTCAAGATGTCCATCATCGTGCCTGTCCCTAAACACCCCAAGGTAACCTGCCTGAATGACTGGAGACCCGTAGCCCTCACCTCGATTGCCAGTAAATGCTTCGAGAGGTTGGTCAAGGACTTCATTTGTTCCATGTTGCCTGCCACGCTGGACCCATGGCAATTTGCGTACCGTCAAAACAGATCCACCGACGACGCCATTGCCATGGCCACTTCACACCGCCCTCTCTCCACCTGGAGGGGAAGAAACTGTTGTGTGAGAATGCCGTTTGTGGACTTCAACTCAGCGTTCAACACGATAGATCCTGCCAAGCTCGACACCAAGCTCAGGAGTCTAGGCCTGCACCCGACCATGTGCAGCTGGATACTGGACTTCCTGTCGGGCCGCCGCCAGGTGGTTGAGGATGGGCAGCACCACCTCAGAGCCGCTGACCCTCAACACTGGAGCCCCTCAGGGATGCGTGTTGAGCCCTCTCCTCTACTCCCTGTACACCCACGACTGCATGGCTATGCACAGCTCCAACGTCATCATCAAGTTTGCTGACGACACGACAGTGTTGGGTCTGATCGCCGACGACGACGAGACAGCCTACAGGGAGGAGGTTGGATCACTGGCACAGTGGTGCCAAGAAACAACCTCGCCCTCAACGTCAAGAAGACCAAGGAGCTGATCGTGGACTACAGGAAGCGGAGAGGAGAGCACGCCCCCATCTCCATCGACGGTGCTGCAGTAGAGAGGGTCAGCGGCTTCAAGTTCCTCGGCGTGCACATCTCTGAGGACCTCACATGGACCACGCACACCACACACGTGGTGAAAAAGTCCCAACAACGCCTGTATTTCCTCAGGCGACTGAGGAAATTCAACATGTGCCCCCGCATCCTCAGAACATTCTACTCTTGTACCATCGAGAGTGTTCTTACAGGATGCATCACCGTCTGGTACGGGAACTGCACCGCACTGGAGCGTAAAACACTACAGAGGGTGGTGCGGACGGCCCAGTACATCGTTGGAGGTGAGATTCCCTCCCTCCTGGATATATACACCAGGCGGTGCGTGGCCAAGGCCAAACGGATTATTAAAGACAATAACCACCCCAGCCACGAACTGTACACACTCCTACCGTCAGGCAGGCGATACCGCAGTATCAAGTGCCACACGAGCAGATTCAGAGACAGCTTCCACAGTCAGGCCATCAGGCTGCTGAACAAGTTCGGCATCAATGTCTCAGTGCTAGTGCTAAGTGTTACTGCCAATGCTAGTCCTGGTGATAAGTGCTAGTGTTACTGCTGGAGCTAGTGCTGGTGTTACTGCTAGTGCTGGTCCTGGTGCTAGTGTTACTGCTAGTGCTGGTGCCAGTACTGGTGTTAGTGCCAGTCCTGGTGCTAGTACTGGTGTTAGTGCTAGTCCTGGTGCCAATTGCTGGTGCTAGTGTTGTGTTGACTGTCTGAGAAGGTATTCTGTGACATTCTGTGAATGTCAGCATATAACAATGTATATTTTATTACATTGATTTATATGTGTACTGCTCACCTGGATATTTTTGTTGTATATTGCATTTCATTTTATATTTCATTACTTATTTACACAGAATTTCTATTCATAGTTCTATTTCTATTTTGCACAGTTCTATTTCTATTTTGTAGTTCTATTCTATTTTGTATTCTTTATAATTACTGTCGGTTGTCGGGCGTTTTGCACAAAAAATACTTGAACTACTTGAAACTTGAGTACATAGTATTAGATGAAGACACACACTCACTATGCAAAGCGCTTTGAGTGCCTTGAAAAGTGCTTATACATTCAATTAATTATCCTTAATTTGAGGGGGGGGGTTTGCCTTTTGTGTGTTGAGGTTTTAAACAAATTAACCAGCCACAGCTGTGAACAAAAGAGAAACAAGCTGCGATCTGCCCACCGACTGACCCCTCGTGTTTCCACGGCGATAGCAAATCGCATTGTGCCTGTTAAGGCAGCGAGCGTGGCGGACGCGTTCGCCCGTCGCGCTCCCCGGGCTTAGCCAAAGTGACAGGCTACATAATAGCATATCGCCACCCTGGGCGTCATCCTGCTGCACACACACACACACACACACACACACACACACACACACACACACACACACACACACACACACACACACCTACCTCCACACCCGTGCACCCCTGCACCCCCACCCTTTACACAAACCGCCACACATGCCAGAACCATTCGAATTAAACCGACAACCACCATTTCTCTTCCATGGCCAATCGCTACCCCTGTAATGTGGCTGCAGGGAGAGTGGGATAAAGGGTGTGTGTGTGTTGTGTGTGTGGTGTGGTCTTTTTTTTTTGCTGCCTTAATGAAATTTCTGAGCAAACCTGTTCTGCAAAATATGGAAACCAGAGTGGACGTGGAGGCAATATCCCCGCAGGTGTGTATATATAGCGGCGGTTTTTATTGAACACGCACCTGGAGGGAATTGGGGGGGTGGGGGAGGCGCTGAGTGGTCATCAGCTAAGGGGGCCTGAGCCACAGACGGCGGGGGAAGGAGACAGAGGATGTCATTTGAATTTCGTAAGAGGATGATTCTTCCCGGTGAGCCAATTTAAGGAGCACACACGCACACACACACAAACACACACACATGCACACAGGTGATCAAATGGCAGCCTGCATTATTTGTTATTTGTCATCCTCAGCCGGGCTACTATATATATGAGGAGGAGCCTTATCTCTCCTGCTGATGGATTGGGGAAAAAAAAAAGATGGTGGCCAATGGTGGAGCAGAGAAATGAGCGGGGATGCTTTGGGGCGTCGTCGTGGTGATAACGACGACACAGCTGGGTGTTGGCGTTAATCACTCCCGCAGCCCCAGCCCAGCCCAGCCCAGCCCAGCCCACCAAAATGGGTTTCTTTCCCCCGGGGATTTTAAAAACACATTTTGAGGCAAATCACTGCCATGTTCCCATTGGCTGGGGACGTCGGCCTCGCTCGTGATTGCCGCAATTAACATTTATATTACCGGGACGGTGGCATTCTCACACATGGCTCTCTGGCTGGTTGTCATGGCAGCAGCAGCCGTGGGGAGGCGAGGCCTAATTGGCTCTCCAGCGTTCGGGTGGCATAATCAATATTAAAGTTGAGCGGATGACAACGGTGAAAACAATTACTCATGCTAATGTCCTGAAAACGTGCTTACTTAATAGTGTATGTGAGCATCTTTAAGGAGCATCAACTGAAACCTCCCAATGTATTATGCAAACATAACTCATGACGGGGTGGGGGGTGGGGGGGGGCACCGCACATGCTTGTGGGAGAGAGATTTGCACACAGCTTGCTTTTGGAAGTGTTTTGGGAGCTGAATTGAAATGCAGAAGATCGAGCCAAAATTAATGGACCAGGAGAGGACAGATGATTTTCGCACTGTTTCAATACTGGGTTGAAATATGCCATGGGTAACCATGGTAGCATGCATATTATTATGAATAATAATCACATTTGATTGGTTTTCTCTTTGTCTTTGTGCTCTACATCACAACAATTCCCTGGAAGTCGCTTTGGGGTAAAGCATCTGCTTTAAAAAAATATATATATGATATATAATATGATATATGATATGTAGTCGTGGGACTCGATTAAAAAAATGTATCTAATTAATTAGAGGCTTTGTAATTAATTAATCGCAATTAATCTCATTTTAATCGCATATCAATATTTGACACGAGAAGCAACATTTTTCAATTCAAATGGATTTTGGTATACGAGTGAATCAATGAATAGACATATACATACGTTTAAGCAGCTAAATCCTGTTTATTTTAGCTACACAGACTAACAGTTAAACATAAAGTGCCATCTCTACCATCTAAAATGGTAACAACAAAAAAAACGGTCAAACGCGGTCTCTTCCGGTCCATCCATATTTGAGCCGACAATTCGTCCACTGAGAAACATTCCGTGGTGTTTGGAGTGCAAAAATAAAGTGTGATTAAAATGTGTAAATGTTTTAACGCGTTACTTTTTCTGTAATTAATTAATCAAAATTAACGCGTTAAAGTCCCAGCCCTAATGATATGATATGAAATATATATATAATATATAATCCATCAATGCCACCGAAGTGGCATTGTCACAGGACACGGGTCGATGTTGAGTCAACCTGTGACAGTGCAGGGCAGCCAGGGCAGGCGGTAAATGCTGACATCACGTCAGAGCTTGTGTGTGTGTGTGTGTGTGTGTGTGTGGTATGATGGCTGGTTTATCCTGTGTGCAATACACCACAGGTGTGCAGCCTCACCCACACCCTGCCTCAGACAGAGCCAGAACCAATCAGCCACCAATCATCAGGGCATGTCCTCTGTGATTGGGTGCATTCCCGGAATGCAACACCAGTGGTGGGGAAACAAACACAGAACATCTTAGCTTGGAGCAGCACTTAACACAGTAACCAGTAACCAGTGCCCAGGGGTGATGGGAAGGCCAGTTCAACCAGGCCCAGTGGGAGGTCTAACCTAAAGCCACGGGTCAGCAGGAGAGCAGACCAGTTGTGGTGCATTATTAATCTAGAGGAACATCTTGCCGTCTCATTGATGTTCACCGCCTCAGACCCCTCACTGCTTCACTTCCTGCATGCAAGGCTCACCTTGAAATGGTAAATGGATTGCATTTATATAGAGCTTTCATCCAAAGCTCTTTACAGTATTGCCTCACATTCACCCATTCATACACCGACGGCGGTGTCAACCATGCAAGGTAACAACCAACACGTCAGGAGCAGGTAGGTGGCGTCTTGCTCAGGGACACCTCGACACTTAGCTAGGCGGAGCCCGGGGATCGAATCAGCAACCTTCACCGCTCTACCCCCTGACCTACTGCCGCGCCCACCTTGTGTTTTTTTTTACCCATCAGGCGGAAATATGAATATTTGTATATATATATATATGTCTTTTTTCATGACACCAAATGAGATGCTGTACAGGACATGGGCCATGTTTTTTTTTAAATCCATTCATCCATATACATATTTAAATACACTCTTTCATTCGATGTTCACCTTCGCATTGTTGCCATAACTAAGTAAGCCATAACTAATGAAGCTTGCTAAATGTCTTTCCTTTTATTTCATTACATTTTGTGTTCCTCTTAATACTAATTCACTCCTATTTGCGGATGTAATTTCCGCGCTGTGCAGGTTGCGGCATGAGAACGGCGGTCTCGTGGCCGCAGATGAATTGGTACGTCGCGGCGGCAGCTGAAGAGTCATTACCGAGACACGCCACTGGCTTCTCATTGGTCCGTAATTATTTGCTACTTCAAATGAACGATTGGTTAATATGGGAGGTACTCTGGTGATAACGGCCACGCTATCACTGGAATCCCTCATTACGGCACAGTCCATCAACCTCTGTGTGCTCGAACCCTGTGTGTGTGTGTGAGCTCTGCTCTCTCTCTCTCGCTCTGGTCTATCTACCTCCCTCTCTGGTCTCTCTCTCCCTTCCCCCCCCCTCTCTTCCCTCTTCAGCCCCCTCTCTTAACCCCCCCCCCTCACTTCCCCCAGAGTGGATTGGCCACCCCTCTCTCCCTCTCTCTCTCTCTCTCTCTCTCTCTCTCTGATGTGCCTGTGTATTATCAGTCTGGTTCTGTGGCCCCCTCTCTGACACCAATATCGTAGCTAATATTCTGTCTCATATCGACAGGAGGAGAGAAAAAAAGAAGGGAAAAACTAAATCCATTCACGGCCCAAATGAAACGTACACAAGACGGCATCTCCGTCCCGCTCTCTATCTCTCTCTCTCTCCAGTTGCCACAGATGCCGCTCACCCTCCTCCTCAGATTGTGCCCCCCCCCCCCCCAAGGCTGCCTCATAACAGAGCGCCGTTGGACAGATAGGCGTTTGTGCAGACGTTGTCGGGTGGCTGGAGGCGATAAGCCGCTGCCTTCCGCTGCGTCTCGTTGCCTCCTCTCCTGTCCTCCTGCCCCTCCCCTTCCCTCCTATTCATCTCACCCCTTTCTCCCTTCCTCCCCACTCCTCCCCGTCTACCGTCCTCTACTCGCTCTTATCGCCTCTCTTTTCTCCCAACCTCTCCTCTCCGATCTCCTCTCTCTCCCTTCCCCTCCCTCCTCTCACCCCTTCCTCTGCTCTCTCCCCGCCTACCTATATGCTCCTTTATTCTCCTCATCCCCCCCCCCCCCACCCCTCCTCTCCCACCCCTCCTCTCCCACCACCTCCTCAGCCTCTCCCCCTCCGGCCACCCAGGGTCGGTGCAGACAGAGTCACCCGGCGAACCCCTCTGAGTACTGGGGGATCAGGACTTTAAGATAGCCGGCATGGAGCCCTGGATGGGCTCCGGGAGGGGACCGCTGGGGCGCCAAGGGGTGACGACCAATGGTAAAGAGATAATACTGACATGCAGAGAGAGAGAGAGAGAGAGAGAGAGAGAGAGAGAGAGGCTAGAGTAAAGGGAGCCTACTTGGACACAGAGAGAGATAAGGAGAGAGACAAGAGATAGGGAAGGACAGCGATAAGGAAAGAGACAGTGAGGACGTGGATGTGAGATACACCGAGATACAGCAGGATATACGGAGGGAGAGAGGCCTTTCACAGGTGAGGGTGGACAGGGTAGAGAGACCTATACTGAGATAAAGAGAGAGTGTGAGAGAGAGAGAGAGGGGAGGGGAGGGAGAGAGAGAAATAGAGGGAATGAAAGAGAGGGAGAGGGCAGGGTAGAGAGACATACAGCGAGACAGACGGAGAAGGATTTGACAGGTTAAGGTGGAAGCCCCAGGCGTTAGCGATAAGCCTTTCGTCGAGGATGCCAGGAATGGCTTTGCATTACGTGATGATGCTTCGTCACGTTGGCTGTTTCGTTTTTTCCTCCTCTTCTTCCTCTTCTTCCACAGGATGCCATGGCAGTCCTAGAGCAGACGGAGGAACACTGTGCCCAGGAAGAGGTTCAACGCCCAGCCCATGGCGCTGATCGCTGTTAGCGGTTAGCATTTAGCAGTTGGTGCGACGGCTGGACCTGCAATCTGGTGCAGCACGGAGCAACTGGGCTGTTGGCTGAGCCGATGGCATTGTGTCGTGTCGTGTGGTGGGGGGGGGGGGCGGGGACACGAAGCAATCCGTGGAAGCCGTGAGATACTGGAGAAAATGTTAACTGGTGACTAATAGTGCATTCCATTTGTACCCGGAAGTCGGAATCTCCGAGTTCCAAGTCGGAAGTTTCAGGGGGAGCGCCCCCAGAAGTTGGATTTCCAACTCATGGAATCTCACAACCCCTACTTTGAAATCCAAGATGGCTGCTCTGCAAATCAACAGTAGGGAAAGCTGTAGTAATATCCAGTTTTTTTGCAGTTTTTTATGTTTAATTAAAACAGCCGTACACACAGTACTGTCCAACTTCTATCTGTGGACATGTTGCTGCGGTGCTTGTATGCACAAAATGCCGTGTAATACGTTGTTATCAACTGGTATTGCTAACAATGGCTAATCTGGCTAGAGCAAACCCAAGGACAACAAAAGCTTTCCTGGAAGCGTCTGCCTTAGTTTTCCTACTTGTTGTAACTGGAACGCGGTCAACTCGGGTGCGACGTCATTCCCAGCTCCGACTTCCGACTTCGGAGGTCAATGGAACGCACCATAAGCGCCCTGTCTGGACTGAAACCATATCGCTGCTCTCTGCTTATCGTTGAGTGGAAGGAACCGTGTTTAGACTGTAAGAGTGATCCTTACTATTCATATATGTATCCTTTGTTGTTTGCTGTATTGCATTTTGGTTCATATTCATTTAGTTATGCGTAAAAAAAAGTGAGAGCATATACTGTAGTTTTTGTGGAATCAAAGCGCAGCCTCATATGAATAAAGTAATTCTTTTTAGAGGCTTTGGGAGTTTTATATTTAACTTAATCAATATTATTCAGGATGAAAATGGTGCTTCATTTATGTTTGGTTTATTTGCCAGGGACAAAAGCATTAGTCTCAATGAAATGCTCAGTTCCATCCGCAGCCCCAGCTATCTATATAATGTATGATATTTAACAAGATACTTGGACAAGGTTAGGGACAAGTGGTTTATTGTTTCCAATTTCCATGTCAATTTGACCGGATGCTTGAAAAAATTAAAAGCGTAATAAAAGGTTTGCGGCAAAAAAGATGACCAAAGTAATAATATGCGAGTTCATGGCATAGCTGCCAAGCCTCCTGATTTTCCCGGGAGTGTCCGTTTTTTTTTTAAGAAAAGCGATTGTATTAAATTAACGGTTAAGTACTTAAAACCCTGATATTAGCCATGGTATTAACCTAATGTATTACGTGCATGTATTTTAAATGTATAAGGATGTGTATTTAATATATACAGTATGGCCTGCTGTATGTCAATGGATTTTTGTGGCTATATTATAGTACATTCAATTATTATTAGTGGTGGGACTTGATAAAAAAAATGTATCTAATTAATTAGAGGCTTTGTAATTAATTAGTCAAAATTAATCGCATTTTAATCGCATATCAATATTTGACACGAGAAGCAACATTTTTCAATTCAAATGGATTTTGGTATACGAGTGAATCAATGAATAGACATATACATACGTTTAAGCAGCAAAATCCTATTTATTTTAGCTACACAGACCAACAGTTTAACATAAAGTGCCATTTCTACCATCTAAAATGGTAACCAAAACGGTCAAACGCGGTCTCTTCCGGTGCGTCCATATTTGAGCCTACAATTCGTCCACTGAGAAACATTCCGTAGAGTTTGGAGTGCAAAAATAAAGTGTGATTAAAATGTGTTAATTAGTTTTAACACGTTATTTTTTCTCTAATTAATTAATCGAAATTAACGCATTAAAGTCCCAGCCCTAATTATTATTATTATTATTATTATTATTATTATATAGTAAGACATATTCTTTTTGAAATTATTTTCTGTCTGCTTCTTAAAGATTCACTACAATGCAGGAAATAAAGGTTTTTGGAGGTGAAAGAACAATTGGAAGCCAGATCAGAGGACGGTGGAGTGGAGGATGCTTGGGGCTATAGAACACTGAGCAATGGAATACTGCAGTAAACAACACTTTGATCTGACACCGGGGATGCTTGGATGGCTTTTGATTGGACAAAAAATACAGAGAAAGAGTCAATACAAAAGTTGAGGAAAGTGTAGCTTTCCTCACCATACTGACCATGATTTTCAATTGTTACATCAAATATAAATGTAAGAAGTCTTACCAAGTTTTTACTTGGTGACCCACCAACCACTAAATGCTAAAAGATACTGAGTAAGTTTACATGCACACTGATATTCCACTATTAGTCTATTTGATACGGGTCATTTAAACAGCATATTCCGTTTGGATATTCCGAATTAGGCCTCATTCGGAAAGTAGCATTTTCCGATTAAGACGTGGGATATGCTGATATTATTCGGGTTTTAGGAACATTATTTGGATATGTATACAGCATATCCGTGTTTTTACTGCAGTTAACGACACGCAAACTGCCTGTTTCCGGTCAGCTCTGTGTGTTGTAAACAAACCAACTAACCAACAGTTTGCATCCTGGGGTAGAGATGCATGCCCAAAAGAAAAGCCCACTGGCAATGGAAAAACTTGGTATTTATGTGCAACATGACTGCAGGAGAATCCTCGCCGTCGGACTGCGTAATGGGGGCGTTTTATGTTGATCGGCGTATACACGGCTGCATGTAAGCAGGGATATTAGTGGAATATTAGTTTTCACTAGCCATGTAAACAGCTTACTAGGAATGTTGTCTTTTTCGGAATAAGGGCAAAAACCGCAATATTTTGTGCATGTAAACGTAGTCATTGTCATTGAGGCAGGTCAGTGTAGTGGTCAGCACTGTTTTTCATTCTCATTGTCAGGAACCTAATTTGCAGGCCTCCTTAAAGGGGCCCTCCACCAGTTGAACACGCTGAGCCTCCCATTGGGGTCGTGGGAAAGAGTTTTTCTATAATTTTGTGCAACCCTCCAGTATAAACAGTTTAATTAGATGCAGTTTATAAAACCTGCCACCAATGACACATTTGACACCACATTTCCACATTGTCAGTAGGTGGCAGAAAGAGTATTTTGGCTACAAGTGGTCTTTTTCAATAAATTAAAAAAACGTGCCATTCACGAAAACTCTTTTAGATGAATCAATAAATTATGAATATAGTAAAAATGTAATATTTTAGTGAATCGTAAGCTGGGTCTAGGCCATGAACAGACGCAGATTTTTTAAGCATACAAGGACACGAGCTTTGTGTCGGCTGTGTTCATGATTCATTCATTACCATTTACCATGCTGTTGAATTATTTAAAAAGAAGGACAAAAGAACCATTTGTCAGCTTCCGACTGAACAAATGAAAGCCGGAATAAACAGCATTTGTTACACATGACAATTTGTTTGCATAAAAATCGTATGTGAACAAGACGATCGGAAATGTAGCAACATAATGTGAGAAATGTCCTGCCTGCTGTTAATGTTCTGTAATGTATTTTAGAACGCTCATAGCTGTGTGCGTGCGCATGCCGCGGTTGCCACAAGCAATGTCACATGACCGAACGCCATCAGGCAGACTGTAATGGCGTGTGGTCATTTGTAACCAAAATTACACTGGTAGAGGGAAGGATTTCTAATGATCGTATAACAGTTACGCCAAAACACATTCTCTGGACCTAAGCTGTACCCCCACCCCCTCCACACACACACACACACACACACACACACACACACACACACACACACACACACACACACACACACACACACACACACACACACAACCACACACACACACCACACACACACACACACTACACTTGCATCCCATCCCTTCAAATTAAATCTGCACACCACATTTTGTACATAAAAATGCAACTGAATGCAAGCTTACATTTCCACAATGCGGATATAAAAGAAATTTACATTGAAAACAGAAAGGAAAATAAATAATTGAAATCGATCTTAACAAAACCTGAATGAATGGAAATTAAACAATACAAAGCTCTTTCAAAGTAAAAGCGCGGCCGAATAGGGTGGACTAAACCTAACCCTAGTGCAGGGATGGGCAACTGGCAGCCCAGTCCATTTCCAAATATCAATAAATTGTTGGTTTCACAGGCGTTGGAAGCAAACAAAAGAGTCCAATTGTAATTATAATTATGCTGTCCTCCAAGTATTCTTGGAGACAGCATTCAATGTGAACCAAGTGCTTACTGCAGTAAACTCAGGGATACTGATTTTCTCTGCGACATGGCCTTCCTTGCGGTTTATTACTTCACATCTAATCACCTGAATGTGCAGTTGCAGGGAAGAGGCCAAACTGTGTCCGATCTCTATTCACACATAAACGCATTTCAATGTAAACTAGCCTTGTTCAAAGAAGGATTTTCATCCAACCATCCGAATTTCGCACACTTTCCCGCCTGTTAAGAGATGCGCAAACATGTCGCCGAATGCGACATGTACACAAATGTACATTTGTTTATTTCTATTATTTATTCTTCTATTATTTTGATATGCGAGGGGGCGGATGTGTGTGATTTAGCGCCGGCGGATGAAACAAGGACAGCGGAGCGGCTGCCGACTCTCCTTCGCGGTCCAGAACCAGATCAAGCCACGGTGGCTTCCCGGTCCAGAACCAGATCAAGCCATGGTGGCTTCCCGGTCCAGAACCAGATCAAGCCACGGTGGCTTCCCGGTCCAGAACCAGATCAAGCCACGGTGGCTTCCCGGTCCAGAACCAGATCAAGCCACGGTGGCTTCCCGGTCCATAATCAGATCAAGCTACATTGGCGCCCAAACAGGACCTGGGACACGGAGATGCTGAGTCGGTGGCAGAAGCGGCGGACCGCAGTCGGGATAATGCGGAACAGTGTTTAATTATAAATGAGGCCCATTGGCTTCATAAGGAACATGTTAATATTGTTTTTAGTCGGCCTCGTGTCGGGTCCTGCTGCTCCATCCGTCCCCAGCCTCCTACTGTGGGGACAGTAACCAGGTGTTAATAAATATGATCAGGATCATTATACTCATCCCTACAGCTGCGGCAATCTCAGGTGTTTTGCCGCTCCGCCCCCTTGTTTCAACCACCGCTGCTAAACCACGCCCCCTTGCATACCACAATTATTCTAGAATATAATTATTATTAATATTATTTAAACATTGTGCCTGATTAATGTTTGGTTTTAAAAGCGCCCCAGTTGTATTTTTTTCAGCGTAGCAAAGTGACGTCATGGACAATATTGCTGCATTGCTGCATCCCATTCATGCCCTTTGATAGAGAACAGGTAGCAGATCAATTCCATCTAATTTTTGCTTTGCCAAGTGGAGTTGACATGGAGATGGTTCATTTGCAAAATGAGAGCTGAAAGCCAGATCTAGGGACAGTGACTCATGGGGACTACCAATGGCACTTGGCATCAAATTCAAATTGACTTCATGTAATTAAATTAGCCTAAATAAAAGGCCTCAAGTTGGAAATACAGACTGGGCTGCCTTTTTCTCTTCGGCCTTTCACCAAGGCCGAGGTCAGGGATCTTGGGCTTAAAAAGGTTGATGACCACTGGGTTACAGTATCTTATAGTGGAAGTGCACGGTCACAATGTGGCCCTCTGGTAGTGATAACATTTTTGTGGCCCCTCTCTGTCATCAAAGTTGCCCATCCCTGCCCTAGTGCAACCCTCAGCTGCAGAGCATATGCACTGAAAGCATATATTGTTCTTGTGATTAGAATGCTTAATATCGGTCAACCCTCATATTTAATAAATATATATACTGTATATAAAAATCCTCAACATAAAATATTAAGGATATTAGTTGACTTGAAACTGAAGGAACAGCTAATCCCAACGGGCTTCTCTTAATTACGCCTTAAGAATACAGTAAGCGCATGGATCCGACAGTCGGGGACGACCATGGGCAAGAAAGTAGAGAAGAGACAGGCTGGTGGGTGCACTTAAAAAACCACCACCTCGGCTCTAATATGACCGACTTGACAGAAAAAAATTCGAAAATCACACAGTGTTCTGTCTTTGTTTGTACATCAAGTATAAACTGCACACAATTAGGCTAACGCAGTGTGCACATTTTTATTTCCGCAATACCTTGCTGTACACAGCCAAGTGAAGGCTACTAATCGCATCAGGTGCCACCATTCATTCGGAACTGTGACGTCTTAGCCCAGTGTTTTGATTTAACTGTCGCGTAATTGTTAATTAGCGAAACCCAGAGATAGAGCTTAATCAAATCAAACGGCTCATTCTCTGGGTGAAGCCAAACCATCACAGGTGTTGTATTGTCTTCAACACAGGCTGCCAGCACTCAACAGAGCAGGGATGTGATCTTTGATCCCATCATGCATCACTGTTCTGATACTACTTTTTAACGTCGCCGTTGCATTCAATGGAATGGTACAGTATATTGTAATGTATTATTCATGTAATAATGTACTGTTCTTACTGTAAGCAGGCAATTCTTTACCTATTCCGTATCACAGGCTTGACTCAGTATGGCTATAAATGTAAACAATATGCAAAAAAATTGTCACAATAAGCATGAACCGTTATAATCAAGTACTGCTAATGTTACATTGTATTTGACCAAAATTGGGTACAGCACTTTTGCGTGGGGATAATATATAATAAAATGTATATCGAGCTTTTAGTAACAACTTCTTGTTGGATATAAAACTATTAATTCAATGTTTTTCTGTCTTTAATGAATGTTGAACAAAGAAAATCAACTGCCAAACATCTGTGGTCAGGGTGACAGAAAACACCAACCGCTCTACCCTTTCACTTACACAGCGAGTGTATAGCAGGTGGAAATGCAATTCGACATGTCCGTTGGACATGATGGACCAAAGTGTTTACACCCAAACACCGCACAAAATGGCCACCCTGGGATTTTCCCCGGGATCCCTTAAGAGGACGAGGACATTCAGATGGTGATGGAGAGTGGATGTGATCGCTACGAGTTTCACAGTCAAAGAGATCAGGACGGAATGGGGATGGAGGCGAGGCTACTTAGCATACGGCCCTGCCTGCACGCTAAGCTAAAGAGATATAACTCAGGATGTAGTCGCTGGTGTTGGCAGGCGCCCGTGAACGTAATGGCCATCGCCGCTTCTCAACATACAATTTCATTTATCGGATAAGTAACCATGAAGCAGCCGCAGCTGGAGGAACGTGTTTGGTAATTTCACTGCACCGGTTCTGTGAGGAAAGCAGGGCTAAACAACCCTCCCTCCCTCCCTCCACCATTTGTTTCATGTTCTTGTACCGCATGTTGTGTTTAACCAGCAGCCTTAATGGAGCAAGACGTGTCCCCCCCGACCCTGAGAAACCTCCATGAATTCAGATCTTCCAATCGTCCAATGGGGATTGGAGCCAGTGATTTAGCCATGTAACGCTGAAGTACAGGAAGTACAGGACGT
Organism: Coryphaenoides rupestris; assembly: GCA_002895965.2. Classification (NCBI taxonomy): domain Eukaryota; kingdom Metazoa; phylum Chordata; class Actinopteri; order Gadiformes; family Macrouridae; genus Coryphaenoides; species Coryphaenoides rupestris. The sequence goes on along the minus strand of PIJE02000723.1, from coordinate 52,275 downwards.
ATTTTCTCTTTCACAATTCCAAAAACAACAATCTGCCAAACATCAAACCCCATAAAAATCAAACCATGTTGTCAAATACGTTTTCGGTAACACTCAAGTTTAGGGAACACATTGTGGCAGACGGCCACTGAGGGGCAGAAGGAAAGAGCGTAGACGACGGTCTGGGGAACCTCAATTCCCCATTCGGCCCCCAGAGGGAGCCGAGGAGACCAGGAATTGGAGAAAGGCAATCAGCCTTATTGAAATTGGCTGCGGCTCGTTGAGAGCCATCCACGGCAGCCAATCAGGGCCCGGAATACAGACAATAAATAAGAGAGGACCTGGGTGGTGGGGAAAGTCGAGAGAGTGGAGGAGAGTGACGTGGAAGAGGAAGAGGAAGAGGAAGAGGAAGAGGAAGAGGAAGAGGAAGAGGTGGTGGTGGTGGTGGTGGGAGTGGAGGAGGAGGGGGGGGACCAAGACCTTGTGTGGGTGAGTTTGGAGACTACCAGAAGTGGCTGTGTGCCTGGACGTTCTGCCTGTCTGAGAACCCGTGTTGTGGACCCTTGCCTGCCTGACGACCCTCCCGCCTGCCTTGCCCTGGACCCCCTGAGACCACTTCCCGGTGTGATAACCCCTATGTATGGACTAAGACCACGATTGGAATAACGGACCTGGTACGATAAGAACCCTGCACTTTCCCTTCCCCTTTGTAATAAATAAAGCCTGTTTGCATTGAATATTGGTGTGGGCCTGATAATGTTGTAGTACCACAACTAGTTCATGTTGAATATGTGTTCCCTAAACTAAAGTGTGACCACGATTGCCTGGTTCAACTCTAGTGGACCATTTAGCATGTCCCAAAGATACTATATTTTAAGTCATGACAGGCGCGCCCCCCACACCTCATCCATCAGCATATCGAGGTCATGGGAGCCCTCTGGGTGGGGTGTGTGAAATATTCTCCCCACAGAGAACACAATCGAGGCGTTTTACCAATATTAGCCTTGTGCATTAGTGATGTGCGCTGGCATAGTCCATCACTATTTCATGACAGCATCAGTGTGTATTTACATCAACTAAATGATGTTCCAGTCCATCCTCTAATAACATCGTCTGAATAAATCAGCATTGAGTGGCGATTGGTTTCACATGTACATGTGTACTTATTGGATCCCAGCGAATCAATAGTCCATCAAATACAACTGCGTATGTTTTGCAAGCATAGCCGTTCCCATTAAATATCTGAGAGGAAATTTGGCTAATATATGATGTCGTCGTTTTGGCTAACTTCCTGTCCCATTCAGCACTCCCCTCTCTCCTCCCCATTTCACAGACTTGTCTCTCGGACAAAGTAGGAACTGGATACCAGAAAAGTTTTTTTTCTGTTTACTGCAGAGCAGACGGCACTTTGTATCAGCGATGGCTGTCGAAATTCAGAGCTATTTAACACTTATTTCAACAAATGAATATATCGCTTACAGCGCCTTAAAAATAGCCAATTAAGAAACTGTACAAAGACGGCATATGATCAAACAAAATCCAGCTATTTATCAGTATTGCGCATCTTGGTGAATCAGCAACAACGTGGGAGATATTTCATGGGGTACCGATTGACGTAAAATCCAGTCTGTCACAACACCGGAGGGAGATTGCCGATGAGTAACCACTGCCGTGACTACCAGTGTAATACAAGCAAAGACCCCGCGGAAAAAAAACACATGAGCCTGTGTTTGTTTTTGATGGATTCAAAGACATTACACAGTGCTAACCCTGGCACATACAGGCCTGCAGAGCTAAATTGGAAAATGCAGGATTGGATTAATTTGACCGTATTCACCTAGAAGCCATATTGGTTTGGTTAGTTTGGTGAGGACACCTAGAATCATTGGGGAAACCCATGGAAAACTCAGTGAAAAAGCATTCTAAATGCTGCCAGGGCAAACGGAATGCAGAAATAAAAATAATCCATTGAGCTGTCATGGTCAGGTTTCCAAAGATTCTAGAGGTTTTACCCACACAAATAACCAACATGGTCGCTTGGTGAATAAGGCCTGTTATTCAGCTAGTGGACTGAAGGCAGGATGGCGACTCCCAGGGTGGATGGAGGGCTGTCCAGGCGCGGGGCTCAGCCTCATACCCAGTCTCCTCAGAGCTAACTCCTAATGGTCCTGCACTCACAAAGGAGCACCTGCCTTTGTTCCTGAACGATTGCTACTCCTAGGGAATGTGCTCCTGCCCAGCTACAGTCAGACGAGGGGGAGGGAGCCAAAAGGTTGAAGGAACGCATCCAGCCATGCTGGCACCATGGGAGCTCACGCAGGGGCTGACTAAACTGTTTTCTTGTTGCGTTGCGTTTGACAGAGGCCGGTGTTAACTGTAGAGGGTGGTATAGTGCATACCGAAGTTCGAAGCGTGGGAATATTGTCTTTGATTAGGTCCAGGTTTAATGAGACGGTGGTGTCATGGTGGGACGTTGGGGGGATGAGGGAGTTGCATTATAGACGAAGAGGATGAGAAGGACGCTGCATGTTACATCGCATCAGAAGGTCTGGTGACAGAAAACATTGAGCTTTGCTAGCAGCAAAACAAGGAGGCATGCTCTTCAATAATGCATAGCAGTAAAGCAGAATCCTCTCTCTCTCTCTCTCGCTGTCTGTGTGGAGGGCAGCTCACAGATAATCATTCACAGACTGCTTATGTATGGGCATGTCCAGGCCTCGTTGGGTTAAATTGTATGGAAAATATTGATGAAGTGTGCCCAGAGGGGCAGTAGTGCTGTCATGTTGCGATCAATAATTCAGCCATCTTTTATTATTCTCCTTTCTACTTCACTACGGCGGAACGCAGGCTTCCTCGCACATCTCCATCATTCAGGTCTACGTAGACAACAAATTAAGACTTGGCCTAACATTGAGATCTATTCTGATTTCTTATTTTTCTGGAGGAAGGCTTCAATTCCGATCCAGTAAACAGAAAGATTGCTTTAAAAGAAAGAAGAAAAACAGTCAGATTATTGTTTATTGTAATTTCTCGATAGTCTTTTTTTTTTAATTTCACACACTTTGGGTCTGTGGGCATCTCATGGCTGACAACAGTGTGATGATTACAATTTTAATCTTTTGATGCAGAAAATACTGTTTTCATGAAGTGGTATGTTAGGAGAAACAGCAGGGCAGCGTTGACAAAGTGCCAAGCCTGCAACATACTCCGAGAATAAACCAACGATTTACTTGTTGGTACTTAAAAAAACCTCTAAAAAAAAACATTGGTCTCGTTTTTATATTAGGGGAGTTATTCCTATTTGTATTTGATAATTTCTGTTTACTTGGTTATTTCGTTTGTGTATGTATGTACGTATGTAATATATACTATTTATTGATGTATCTATTTTTAATCTTCATTGTACTTGTGTTATCGTTCTTCAATGCCCTTTCTGTTTCATTTTATCAAGTGTATCTTTTATTAATTCATTATTTTGCAAATGTAACTATTATCGTATATACTGTATATTCACTTTACTAGCTATTGTTATATATATTGTTATATACATTTAATGCATTTCCTTATATTATGAAAATGCATGAAACTGAAATACAAATAAAGTTGAATTGATTTTCCATTTGTCTTATGTATACTGATTAGTGGTGTTACTCGATTAAAAAAAATGTATCTAATTCATTAGAGGCTTTGTAATTAATTAATCACATTTTAATCGCATATCAATATATTTGAAATGAGAAGCAACATTTTTCAATTCAAATGGATTTTGGTATAAGAGTGAATCAATGAAGACATATACATACTGTATACATATACATACGTTTAAGCAGCAAAATCCTGTTTATTTTAGCTACAGACCAACAGATCAGTGCAGCAATTTTAGGAATAATTTCAAACACAATGTACCTAACCTAATGTTACACTAACCTAATGTTACACTAACCCTCCCCACCCTCCCCTACCCACACAAATATCCTTGGTCAAAATAATAAACAGACCAACAGTTTAACATAAAGTGCCATTTCTACCATCTAAAATGGGAACAAAAAAAAATAAACGGTCAAACGCGGTCTCTTCCGGTGCGTCCATGTTTGAGCCTCCAACCCTCTAGTGGGGCTTTGTAGTCTGACGTCAATCAATGCACGTTGTGCGTCGCTATGATCGGTACGCCTGGAATTCGTCCACTGAGAAACATTCCGTGGTGTTTGGAGTGCAAAAATAAAGTGCTATTAAAATGTGTTAATTAGTTTTAACGCGTTATTCTTTCTGTAATTAATTAATCTAAATGAATGCGTTAAAGTCCCAGTGCCTCTAATACTGATGTTATTTCCATTTTCCCCATCAACATTTCAACACGCCATTCCTAGCAATACCCCCGCATGGGGGAGCCCAACTTTATGCAGTCATAAAGTTGACTGCAGCTCACCAGCAGAGCCACCTGTGTCTCATTCGTCAATTTTAGTCCAGTGGACCACAATACCCTTGGGCAATACTGATAATTGCCAAGTGATCAATCGAATAACATTAACCAAAGATTACATTTTATCAAATTTTTGATTCTGTTAGTGACACATTCGATATTGCCATGTAGCATACGGTCACTTCAGTCCCAGAATGCGGATGTTAAAGGAGCACATGTCAATACACCCGCCTGTGTTGAACCTTACTGAAGAATCTTAGGCTTTGGGATAGAAACTAGCTGACCCCAGACGCCTCCTGTGCTAGTCCAAGCATGGTTTAACCTCCTCAAAGAGATTGCATGTTAAATTGGGTTAAATGGAGCATGCCTCCCCGCCAAAAGGCATGTACAGATGTGTGTGAAGCTGGGCTGGAATGATGGGGTGGGGGGGGAATAATATAGGAAGTGCATCTCTTACATCCATCTATGGCGTTATCCAGACCCGCCTCTGGTGAACAGAGTGCATCAACTCCAAGGGCCATGCTAAACAGCTTGTCAAAGAATACATAATGAGTCTTCCTTAATTATTCCCCTCAGATTTGTCTCCCCATCTCCATCATTGGCTAATAGCACTTCAATCATTGGCTACTAATAGTAATGAATCAGTTTAGAGCAAACACAGATCAACCAGACTTAGTTTAATGAGATTGCAATCATTCAAAAGCACCCACTTGTTGACAGGGGTGTGGTCTGTCTGGTGGACTGCTAAAGCAAAACATTAACACTGCTTGTGTTAGGGAGGTGCATTCTGGGATATTGTGTTTCCTCCATCAGGTGATAACGAACCCTAACCCTTACCCACTTTTTAATTTTGTTTAATGTTTAATGTTCAAGGGGGTAACTTTGGGCACGGTGCTCACTGTGGTAACGTGCAAGATCAGTGACACCACAGTTGCAGTGACTACAAATTATGCCAACGTCAGTCGGAGGATTTAGGAGATTAGAACGTAACCAGGAAACAGACAAATGGTGTTGGCTTGTTCAATTGGTCAACAGCTCACACCATTTTGTTTCAAAGCTGCAGGGAGAACGGGACGTCCATTTGCTTTGACACTGATCATTACCCTGCCCTGAAGCTCTTTAGGACAGTGTGACAAGATGGATGACCTAGAGGCTAGCCCCGCTCGGTGGGTGCCAGGTGGTTAGGCCCCGGAGTGCCAGTCTTCAGATGGCCCTAGAGCTCCCCGCTGCCACCCAGCCACCAGGCGCGGCGGCACTGACAGGGGCTTAGCCCTTACCAGGATCCGGGTGAACTCTGCCCTGAATTGAAAACAGCGGAGGGCGGTAATATGGAATATAAAGCCAAGCTGTCCAACGGCACGCAGTTGATCAGGGAACACAACACCCCACACACTTTCTACTTGTTGGAGTTTACAGCGTTGCTGATGGAAGAGCTTAAAAAACCATGAAATGAGTTCCCTGTGTGTTGAATGTTGATGATCGAATAGCTAGAACACGCGGCAAACACAGACAACAACGCGCTCATTTCCACACAGGTAAGCGCACCTCATAAAAGGTAATCGCACTTGGGGCGTCATGGCATCCAACACAAAACCAATGGGGCAAGTTGCCTCGAGTTATCAATCGCGTCCTGTGTGTGTGTGTGTGTGTGTGTGTGTGGGGGGGGGGGGTATGGGGGGGGGGGGGGGCACACTGCGATAGCACATACATCTTTAGGGGTGAGTGCGGCGGCCCAGAGGTGTACGTATGCGTGCACAGTGTATTTCTTGGATACAGATCCCACCACACGGCCACGGCGTTCCGTGGTGGGATCGTGCCAGCTGGTTTCCATCATTCCAGCTGGCACGCCGCGCCACGCCTGTCGCTGCAGACTCACCGCCGCCCGCGTGTTAGGGGAAGCGTTCCCGGGGCGGAGACAGATGAAGCCGTGTGAGTAAGCATCCGCCCATTAGTGTTGACGCCGTTTCCGATGTTGCCCGCGCTAGACGGTGTTGTTGTTGCTAGATGTGCCACCGGTGGGATTTTATTCACAGCCCCCACCTGCCATTTTGTGATCATTATTATTTAATTATTATTATTAGAACATTTGTCAAATCAAAAAATCTATATATTTGTCGAATCAAGAAGTTCTCAAACTACGGTGTTAACAGTAACCATAGTGAAATCATCCAGCAGGTGTGAAAGTGTCCACACTAGCGGCCATAAGGGAACCCTCGAGCCATCAGGTCCAGACCATCGAGCCACCAGGTCCGGACCGCCGAGTCACCAGGTCCGGACCGCCGAGCCACAAGGTCAGGACCGTCCAGCCACCGGGTCCGGACCATCGAGCCATCAGGTCCGGAACGTCCAGCCACCGGGTCCGGACCATCGAGCCACCAGGTCCGGACCGTCCAGTCACCGAGTCCAGACCGGATGACATCATGGCTGGATGACATCATCGGACCGTTGAGCCACCGGGTCCGGACCATCCAGCCACAGGGTCCGGACCGTCCAGCCACCGGGTCCGGACCGTCGAGGCACCAGGTCAGGACTGCTGAGCCACCAGGTTCCGGACTGTGGAGCCACCAGGTCCAGACCGTCGGGGCACCAGGTCAGGACTGCTGAGCCACCAGGTTCTGGACTGTGGAGCCACCAGGTCCAGACTGTGGAGCCACCAGGTTCCGGACTGTGGAGCCACCAGGTCAGGCATGGTGGAAACAGCGACACATCGTCTGCCATATCAAGAGAGTTCACTCCTCCTCCTCCTCCTCTCATATCCATATATGGCATGGTTGCTGGCTAGCAGAGCAGAGCCACCTGGATGACATCATCGACGAGGGGGTTGGGGGGGTGGGGCGGGGGCTGACGAGCAGTTAGCGATCATTAGCGGCCACAATGGCATTATTTTGTCTCCTTGAGCCTGATTATGTAGAGTTTAAAGTTCAGTTGCTGCCGCATTAGCGCGCGAGAGCACGCTAATAGACCCTTAAATGCCGTAGCTCAAGGGTGAACACAGCCGAGCGTATTACACGCGACGGGAGACACGTTATACATTCACGTCGCCGCATGTTGAGTTGCGCAGCACATGGGGGAGCCATGTGACCAACGCGTCATGGTCAACCATCTTTGTTTGTTCATTCCCCCTACTGGCTATGAGGAGCGCTTTGTGCGTTTGGCCTCAACCAACCGTCTGTAAGGACTGCTAATGTAATACGCAGAGCCAGAGAGTATTTACGTGTATTTGTTTTGGTCTCTAACCACCTATCCCTTGCAATCCCATCTCGTTCTTGTACAGTTAATTCTGCATGGATGAGTCTGTGTGTGTGTGTGTGTGTGTGTGTGTGTGTGTGTGTGTGTGTGTGTATGGTGTGTGTGTGTGTGTGTGTGTGTGTGTGTGTGTGTGTGTGTGTGTGTGTGTGTGTGTGTGTGTGTGTGTGTGTGTGGTTGTGTGTGTGTGTGGTTGTGTGTGTGTGTGTGTGTGTGTGTGTGTGTGTGTGTGTGTGTGTGTGTGTGTGTGTGTGTGTATGTGGGTGTGTGTGTGTGTGTGTGTGTGTGTGTGTGTGTATGTATATGTGGATATTGGTGTGTGATGGAAGGGGGTGTAGTGTGTGTGTGTCTGTGTGTATATGTGGATATTGGTGTGTGTGTGTGTGTGTATGTATATGTGGATATTGGTGTGTGATGGAGGGGGGTGTAGTGTGTGTGTGTGTATGTTTCATGTGCTTCTATGGCCATGCACAATGTGCCGCTGTATGGACTGGAGGGATGGGGGGGGCGGTATGTGTGGGTGCGTGTTTGTGAGTGTGTGCATCATTCTGCATCAGTGCACATAATGTGTGTTGGTACATATTGGAGGGGGAGTGTGTGCGTGTGTCTGTGTGTGTATGTTTCTATAAGTGTGTATTGGTATGCCTGTGGGTTTGAGGGGGGGGGGGGGGGGGGGCGGGGGGTTGTTTGTGGTGTTTTGGTGGGTTCAGGATGTAGTCGCTGGTGTTGGCAGGCGCCCGTGAACGTAATGGCCATCGCCGCTTCTCAACATACAATTTCATTTATCGGATAAGTAACCATGAAGCAGCCGCAGCTGGAGGAACGTGTTTGGTAATTTCACTGCACCGGTTCTGTGAGGAAAGCAGGGCTAAACAACCCTCCCTCCCTCCCTCCACCATTTGTTTCATGTTCTTGTACCGCATGTTGTGTTTAACCAGCAGCCTTAATGGAGCAAGACGTGTCCCCCCCGACCCTGAGAAACCTCCATGAATTCAGATCTTCCAATCGTCCAATGGGGATTGGAGCCAGTGATTTAGCCATGTAACGCTGAAGTACAGGAAGTACAGGACGTATTTTCTCTTTCACAATTCCAAAAACAACAATCTGCCAAACATCAAACCCCATAAAAATCAAACCATGTTGTCAAATACGTTTTCGGTAACACTCAAGTTTAGGGAACACATTGTGGCAGACGGCCACTGAGGGGCAGAAGGAAAGAGCGTAGACGACGGTCTGGGGAACCTCAATTCCCCATTCGGCCCCCAGAGGGAGCCGGAGACGAAGTGTTTGGAGAGAGGCAATTAGCCTCATTGGATTTGGCTGTGGCTCGTTGAGAGCACTCCACGGCAGCCAATCAGGGCCTGGCATACAGGAAATAAATAAGAGGACCTGGGTGGTATGGAAGTCGAGAGAGTGGAGGAGAGGACGTGGAGAGGAGAGGAAGAGGAGAGGAGAGGAGAGGGAGGAGAGGAGAGAGTGGTGGTGGTGGGGGTAGGTGGTGGTGGTGGTGGTGAGTGGTGGTGGGAAGGAGGACCAAGACCCTGTGTGGGTGAGTTCGGAGACTACCAGAAGTGGCTGTGTGCCTGGACGTTCTGCCTGTCTGAGAACCCGTGTTGTGTACCGACCCTTGCCTGCCTGACGACCCTCCCGCCTGCCTTGCCCTGGACCCCCTGAGACCACTTCCCGGTGTGATAACCCCTATGTATGGACTAAGACCACGATTGGAATAACGGACCTGGTACGATAAGAACCCTGCACTTTCCCTTCCCCTTTGTAATAAATAAAGCCTGTTTGCATTGAATATTGGTGTGGGCCTGATAATGTTGTAGTACCACAACTAGTTCATGTTGAATATGTGTTCCCTAAACTAAAGTGTGACCACGATTGCCTGGTTCAACTCTAGTGGACCATTTAGCATGTCCCAAAGATACTATATTTTAAGTCATGACAGGCGCGCCCCCCACACCTCATCCATCAGCATATCGAGGTCATGGGAGCCCTCTGGGTGGGGTGTGTGAAATATTCTCCCCACAGAGAACACAATCGAGGCGTTTTACCAATATTAGCCTTGTGCATTAGTGATGTGCGCTGGCATAGTCCATCACTATTTCATGACAGCATCAGTGTGTATTTACATCAACTAAATGATGTTCCAGTCCATCCTCTAATAACATCGTCTGAATAAATCAGCATTGAGTGGCGATTGGTTCACATGTACATGTGTACTTATTGGATCCCAGCGAATCAATAGTCCATCAAATACAACATGCGTATGTTTGCAAGCATAGCCGTTCCCATTAAATATCTGAGAGGAAATTTGGCTAATATATGATGTCGTCGTTTTGGCTAACTTCCTGTCCCATTCAGCACTCCCCTCTCTCCTCCCCATTTCACAGACTTGTCTCTCGGACAAAGTAGGAACTGGATACCAGAAAAGTTTTTTTTCTGTTTACTGCAGAGCAGACGGCACTTTGTATCAGCGATGGCTGTCGAAATTCAGAGCTATTTAACACTTATTTCAACAAATGAATATATCGCTTACAGCGCCTTAAAAATAGCCAATTAAGAAACTGTACAAAGACGGCATATGATCAAACAAAATCCAGCTATTTATCAGTATTGCGCATCTTGGTGAATCAGCAACAACGTGGGAGATATTTCATGGGGTACCGATTGACGTAAAATCCAGTCTGTCACAACACCGGAGGGAGATTGCCGATGAGTAACCACTGCCGTGACTACCAGTGTAATACAAGCAAAGACCCCGCGGAAAAAAAACACATGAGCCTGTGTTTGTTTTTGATGGATTCAAAGACATTACACAGTGCTAACCCTGGCACATACAGGCCTGCAGAGCTAAATTGGAAAATGCAGGATTGGATTAATTTGACCGTATTCACCTAGAAGCCATATTGGTTTGGTTAGTTTGGTGAGGAAACCTAGAATCATTGGGGAAACCCATGAAAACTCAGTGAAAAAGCATTCTAAATGCTGCCAGGGCAAACGGAATGCAGAAATAAAAAATAATCCATTGAGCTGTCATGGTCAGGTTTCCAAAGATTCTAGAGGTTTTACCCACACAAATAACCAACATGGTCGCTTGGTGAATAAGGCCTGTTGTTCAGCTAGTGGACTGAAGGCAGGATGGCGACTCCCGGGGTGGAGCCTCATACCCAGTCTCCTCAGAGCTAACTCCTAATGGTCCTGCACTCACAAAGGAGCACCTGCCTTTGTTCCTGAACGATTGCTACTCCTAGGGAATGTGCTCCTGCCCAGCTACAGTCAGACGAGGGGGAGGGAGCCAAAAGGTTGAAGGAACGCATCCAGCCATGCTGGCACCATGGGAGCTCACGCAGGGGCTGACTAAACTGTTTTCTTGTTGCGTTGCGTTTGACAGAGGCCGGTGTTAACTGTAGAGGGTGGTATAGTGCATACCGAAGTTCGAAGCGTGGGAATATTGTCTTTGATTAGGTCCAGGTTTAATGAGACGGTGGTGTCATGGTGGGACGTTGGGGGGATGAGGGAGTTGCATTATAGACGAAGAGGATGAGAAGGACGCTGCATGTTACATCGCATCAGAAGGTCTGGTGACAGAAAACATTGAGCTTTGCTAGCAGCAAAACAAGGAGGCATGCTCTTCAATAATGCATAGCAGTAAAGCAGAATCCTCTCTCTCTCTCTCTCTCTCTCGCTGTCTGTGTGGAGGGCAGCTCACAGATAATCATTCACAGACTGCTTATGTATGGGCATGTCCAGGCCTCGTTGGGTTAAATTGTATGGAAAATATTGATGAAGTGTGCCCAGAGGGGCAGTAGTGCTGTCATGTTGCGATCAATAATTCAGCCATCTTTTATTATTCTCCTTTCTACTTCACTACGGCGGAACGCAGGCTTCCTCGCACATCTCCATCATTCAGGTCTACGTAGACAACAAATTAAGACTTGGGCCTAACATTGAGATCTATTCTGATTTCTTATTTTTCTGGAGGAAGGCTTCAATTCCGATCCAGTAAACAGAAAGATTGCTTTAAAAGAAAGAAGAAAAAGTCAGATTATTGTTTATTGTAATTTCTCGATGTCTTTTTTTTTTTATTTCACACACTTTGGCTCTGTGGGCATCTCATGGCTGACAACAGTGTGATGATTACAATTTTAATCTTTTGATGCAGAAAATACTGTTTTCATGAAGTGGTATGTTAGGAGAAACAGCAGGGCAGCGTTGACAAAGTGCCAAGCCTGCAACATACTCCGAGAATAAACCAACGATTTACTTGTTGGTACTTAAAAAAACTCTAAAAAAAAACATTGGTCTCGTTTTTATATTAGGGGAGTTATTCCTATTTGTATTTGATAATTTCTGTTTACTTGGTTATTTCGTTTGTGTATGTATGTACGTATGTAATATATACTATTTATTGATGTATCTATTTTTAATCTTCAATGTACTTGTGTTATCGTTCTTCAATGCCCTTTCTGTTTCATTTTATCAAGTGTATCTTTTATTAATTCATTATTTTGCAAATGTAACTATTATCGTATATACTGTATATTCACTTTACTAGCTATTGTTATATATATTGTTATATACATTTAATGCATTTCCTTATATTATGAAAATGCATGAAACTGAAATACAAATAAAGTTGAATTGATTTTCCATTTGTCTTATGTATACTGATTAGTGGTGTTACTCGATTAAAAAAAATGTATCTAATTCATTAGAGGCTTTGTAATTAATTAATCACATTTTAATCGCATATCAATATATTTGACATGAGAAGCAACATTTTTCAATTCAAATGGATTTTGGTATAAGAGTGAATCAATGAAGACATATACATACTGTATACATATACATACGTTTAAGCAGCAAAATCCTGTTTATTTTAGCTACAGACCAACAGATCAGTGCAGCAATTTTAGGAATAGTTTCAAACACAATGTACCTAAACCTAATGTTACACTAACCTAATGTTACACTAACCCTCCCCACCCTCCCCTACCCACACAAATATCCTTGGTCAAAATAAACAGACCAACATAAAGTGCCATTTCTACCATCTAAAATGGGAACAAAAAAAAATAAACGGTCAAACGCGGTCTCTTCCGGTGCGTCCATGTTTGAGCCTCCAACCCTCTAGTGGGGCTTTGTAGTCTGACGTCAATCAATGCACGTTGTGCGTCGCTATGATCGTTATACCTGGAATTCGTCCACTGAGAAACATTCCGTGGTGTTTGGAGTGCAAAAATAAAGTGCTATTAAAATGTGTTAATTAGTTTTAACGCGTTATTCTTTCTGTAATTAATTAATCTAAATTAATGCATTAAAGTCCAAGCCCTCTAATACTGATGTTATTTCCATTTTCCCCATCAACACTTCAACACGCCATTCCTAGCAATACCCCCGCATGGGGGAGCCCATAAAGTTGACTGCAGCTCACAGACATTAGGGCTCACCAGCAGAGCCACCTGTGTCTCATTCGTCAATTTTAGTCCAGTGGACCACAATACCCTTGGGCAATACTGATAATTGCCAAGTGATCAATCGAATAACATTAACCAAAGATTACATTTTATCAAATTTTTGATTCTGTTAGTGACACATTCGATATTGCCATGTAGCATACGGTCACTTCAGTCCCAGAATGCGGATGTTAAAGGAGCACATGTCAATACATCCGCCTGTGTTGAACCTTACTGAAGAATCTTAGGCTTTGGGATAGAAACTAGCTGACCCCAGACGCCTCCTGTGCTAGTCCAAGCATGGTTTAACCTCCTCAAAGAGATTGCATGTTAAATTGGGTTTAATGGAGCATGCCTCCCCGCCAAAAGGCATGTACAGATGTGTGTGAAGCTGGGCTGGAATGATGGGGTGGGGGGAATAATATAGGAAGTGCATCTCTTACATCCATCTATGGCGTTATCCAGACCCGCCTCTGGTGAACAGAGTGCATCAACTCCAAGGGCCATGCTAAACAGCTTGTCTCCCCATCTCCATCATTGGCTAATAGCACTTCAATCATTGGCTACTAATAGTAATGAATCAGTTTAGAGCAAACACAGATCAACCAGACTTAGTTTAATGAGATTGCAATCATTCAAAAGCACCCACTTGTTGACAGGGGTCAACACTGCTTGTGTTAGGGAGGTGCATTCTGGGATATTGTGTTTCCTCCATCAGGTGATAACGAACCCTAACCCTTACCCACTTTTTAATGTTGTTTAATGTTTAATGTTTAATGTTCAAGGGGGTAACTTTGGGCACGGTGCTCACTGTGGTAACGTGCAAGATCAGTGACACCACAGTTGCAGTGACTACAAATTATGCCAACGTCAGTCGGAGGATTTAGGAGATTAGAACGTAACCAGGAAACAGACAAATGGTGTTGGCTTGTTCAATTGGTCAACAGCTCACACCATTTTGTTTCAAAGCTGCAGGGACAACGGGACGTCCATTTGCTTTGACACTGATCATTACCCTGCCCTGAAGCTCTTTAGGACAGTGTGACAAGATGGATGACCTAGAGGCTAGCCCCGCTCGGTGGGTGCCAGGTGGTTAGGCCCCGGAGTGCCAGTCTTCAGATGGCCCTAGAGCCCCCCGCTGCCACCCGGCCACCAGGCGCGGCGGCACTGACAGGGGCTTAGCCCTTACCAGGATCCGGGTGAACTCTGCCCTGAATTGAAAACAGCGGAGGGCGGTAATATGGAATATAAAGCCAAGCTGTCCAACGGCACGCAGTTGATCAGGGAACACAACACCCCACACACTTTCTACTTGTTGGAGTTTACAGCGTTGCTGATGGAAGAGCTTAAAAAACCATGAAATGAGTTCCCTGTGTGTTGAATGTTGATGATCGAATAGCTAGAACACGCGGCAAACACAGACAACAACGCGCTCATTTCCACACAGGTAAGCGCACCTCATAAAAGGTAATCGCACTTGGGGCGTCATGGCATCCAACACAAAACCAATGGGGCAAGTTGCCTCGAGTTATCAATTGCGTCCTGTGTGTGTGTGTGTGTGGTGTGTGTGTGTGTGTGGGGGGGGGTTGTATTGGGGGGGGGGGGGGCACACTGCGATAGCACATACATCTTTAGGGGTGAGTGCGGCGGCCCAGAGGTGTACGTATGCGTGCACAGTGTATTTCTTGGATACAGATCCCACCACACCGCCACGGCGTTCCGTGGTGGGATCGTGCCAGCTGGTTTCCATCATTCCAGCTGGCACGCCGCGCCACGCCTGTCGCTGCAGACTCACCGCCCGCCCGCGTGTTAGGGGAAGCGTTCCCGGGCGGAGACAGATGAAGCCGTGTGAGTAAGCATCCGCCCATTAGTGTTGACGCCGTTTCCGATGCCCGCGCTAGACGGTGTTGTTGTTGCTAGATGTGCCACCGGTGGGATTTTATTCACAGCCCCCCACCTGCCATTTTGTGATCATATTATTTAATTATTATTATTAGAACATTTGTCAAATCAAAAAATCTATATATTTGTCGAATCAAGAAGTTCTCAAACTACGGTGTTAACAGTAACCATAGTGAAATCATCCAGCAGGTGTGAAAGTGTCCACACTAGCGGCCATAAGGGAACCCTCGAGCCATCAGGTCCAGACCATCGAGCCACCAGGTCCGGACCGTCGAGTCACCAGTCGGACCGCCGAGCCACAAGGGTCAGGAATGTCGAGCCATCAGGTCCGGAACGTCCAGCCACCGGGGTCCGGACCATCGAGCCACCAGGTCCGGACCGTCCAGTCACCGGAGTCCAGACCGGATGACATCATGGCTGGATGACATCATCGGACCGTTGAGCCACCGGGTCCGGACCATCCAGCCACAGGGTCCGGAACGTCCAGCCACCGGGTCCGGACCGTCGAGGCCACCAGGTCAGGACTGCTGAGCCACCAGGTTCCGGACTGTGGAGCCACCAGGTCCAGACCGTCGGGGCACCAGGTCAGGAACTGCTGAGGCCACCAGGTTCTGGACTGTGGAGCCACCAGGTCCAGACTGTGGAGCCACCAGGTTCCGGACTGTGGAGCCACCAGGTCAGGCATGGTGGAAACAGCGACACATGTCTGCCATATCAAGAGAAGTTCACTCCTCCTCCTCCTCCTCTCATATCCATATATGGCATGGTTGCTGGCTAGCAGAGCAGAGCCACCTGGATGACATCATCGACGAGGGGGTTGGGGGGGGTGGGGCGGGGGCTGACGAGCAGTTAGCGATCATTAGCGGGCCACAATGGCATTATTTTGTCTCCTTGAGCCTGATTATGTAGAGTTTAAAGTTCAGTTGCTGCCGCATTAGCGCGCGAGAGCACGCTAATAGACCCTTAAATGCCGTAGCTCAAGGGTGAACACAGCCGAGCGTATTACACGCGACGGGAGACACGTTATACATTCACGTCGCCGCATGTTGAGTTGCGCAGCACATGGGGGAGCCATGTGACCAACGCGTCATGGTCGACCATCTTTGTTTGTTCATTCCCCCTACTGGCTATGAGGAGCGCTTTGTGCGTTTGGCCTCAACCAACCGTCTGTAAGGACTGCTAATGTAATACGCAGAGCCAGAGAGTATTTACGTGTATTTGTTTTGGTCTCTAACCACCTATCCCTTGCAATCCCATCTCGTTCTTGTACAGTTAATTCTGCATGGATGAGTCTGCTGTGTGTGTGTGTGTGTGTGTGTGTGTGTGTGTGTGTGTGTGTGTGTGTGTGTGTGTGTGTGTGTGTGTGGTAGTGCTTGTAGTTGCTGCATGCTGCCTCTGCTTGCTACTTTCTGCTTTCAGCTACTGTCGCCGGCTAGCACTCTTCGCAGGGTGAAAAGAGGAGCCGAGTGCGTAAGTCTCCTCCTGCCGGTACACAGCCTCTCTACCGCCAAGAGTCCTACAGTGCCTCCTCGTGGCCACACACGGTAACTTGGACCTTGCGGTCCCAGGCCAAACCGTAGGGGATCTCGGAGCTGCAGTGGTCCCCAGAGGTCTAATGCGCAGGCCCCCATATAGGGGACACGCCCTGGCATTGACCAACCACTGTCCCGCTGCCTTGTGGGTAAGTCCAGGAAGACAAAGGCTAGGGGAGCACACCCTGAGAGAAAAGCAGCGTGTGTGGCGGCGCACGTTAGGCGGTCCTCCGACTGACTGGAGCTCCGGCAGCCTCCTGCAACTGTGGAAGAGTGCCAGTCGACTTGGGCTTCCCTTGCCACTGGAATCCACCTTTCTACAGCCAAGCAGTGCTACTGAGGATTGCGCAGCCCCTGTGGCACTTTAAAAACTTCACCGCGCAGGTCTCCACTTTGACCTTGGTGCCGTAACATCTGGAACCATACAGTAAAAGTCTGGTGGCGTTGGGGTGTCTGGCGACGGGGGCAGGTTTGAATGAACCGGAAGCCTCTAGTTGGTCCCCTACACGTCAGCGGCACAGGGCTATTATGGTCGCTAGCAGCTGGAGCTGAGTGGCAGCTGCTCTCGGCAGACCCCTGTGTGACTGAGCAGCCCTATTTAGGACCGCACTGCTCACCCCAATTGGGGAGGGGCCTAGAAAAGGTGGCCTAAAAATTGGCCACTCAAAACACTCCTGGATAGGTTACCGCGCCTATCGGGATATTCCACCCTGCGGTCGAAATAAAAAAGCTAATAATTTGAAACTGGCATCATGGAATGTCAGAACCCTCCTGGACTCCACTGGCAACTGCGACCGACCCCATCGGAGAACAGCACTAGTTGCTGCTGAACTGAGGCGATACAACATCAATATTGCTGCCGTATCTTGGATGAGGGATCCCTAAAGGACGAAGGAATGGGATACACCTTCTTCTGGAAAGGCTACCCCCCTGATGGAAAACACCTGCATGTTGTGGGACTGGTGGTCAGAAACACACTTCTACTAAGCCTTACTGAAACACCTGTCGGCATCAGTGAAAGGCTGATGACCCTCCGTATACCCCTAGCAAGGAAGCGCTTTGCCACTCTTCTCAGTGTGTATGCACCAACTATGCCATCTGAGACTGAGGCCAAGGACTCGTTCTATCAGTCACTGGATGAGGCACTCCGGAAAATCCCCAAGACTGATAAGTTCCTCCTGCTTGGCGACTTCAACACTCGGGTTGGCCAGGCCAACAAAGTGTGGCCCGGAGTGCTTGGTGGACATGGTGTTGGCCAGGTCAATGCAAACGGCATGAGACTCCTCACTCTGTGTGCTGAGCATGACTTGACCATAACAAATACACTGTTCCAGCAGAAAAACATGCATAAAACATCCTGGATGTGTCACGGGGTGAATTGGTCGGGAGGTAGACCCAGCTGTTGCCTATACCAGTAATTGGCATTGATAGGGAGTTAGACCCAGCTGTTGCCCATACCAGTGATTGGCAGAGCAGGATATAGAGGTTGATTCCCCCTTTGGTGTGTTGGTGTGTGTGGGGGGGGGGGGGGTGCAGTAGGGTGCAGGTTGGCACTCTGTCGAACGCACTATTATGGTATTATGGTCTCTCGTTAACCGCTCAATGAGAGAACAGAGAGGCGCTCACTGTATGTGTCCTTTTCTATGTGTCCTGTTGTACGTGTCCTGTCTGTGTGTGCCTGCTGGTCCTACGGGGAAGCGCGGCGGCCGTATTCCCGGTTCGTCATCGGGACGAGGAGGCGGTGACAGCGGGGGAGATCGGAGACTACTCGTTCTCCCCTGGTCGCGGACACGGAGCAGTGGGTGACGTCACCAGGACCGTGCCTAGCGGAGGGAAGCGGCATCGCGGGGAGCCACTAATGGACAGTTTTTGTTTGGGGGTCTTTTTCTTTTTCTTTGTGGGGATCCGAGGGTCGATCCCCACTCTTTGAACTTTTATGTTGTCTGTCTTGTGTGTTTGTCCCCTTGCCCCTCTTATTCTATAGCCATTGGGGTCCAAGTTAAGGGGGTGCTGGTTGGGCTAGGTTCCAGGGTGGGTTCCCTCTAGTCATTTTTAGAGTGCTTTTATTGTTCCTGTTTGCAGTGCCCAATTGTTTGAGTGTAGTGGAGTGCTTTTACTTTTCTTGTGCAGTGCCCT
This sequence comes from Coryphaenoides rupestris, assembly GCA_002895965.2. NCBI lineage: Eukaryota > Metazoa > Chordata > Actinopteri > Gadiformes > Macrouridae > Coryphaenoides > Coryphaenoides rupestris. The sequence goes on along the minus strand of PIJE02000723.1, from coordinate 33,598 downwards.
AGGTGGATTGTTTGCATTACCTGATTAATTAGTTTGCAGTGTATATCACGTGTGTCATGTGACTCGTTCTGCTCGTGGTTCTAAGCTTATGCCCACCCCCATTGACAAAGGGAGGGAAGTTCCCCTGCCCCATTAGAGCTGAGTAGGGGAGGGTGTGGGGGACCCTATACATGTTGCCCAGTGTGGGAAGTAATAAATAAATCTATTTTCGACAATCTGTCCTGGTCTTCTGTGTGGAGTAGTGTTGAGAGATCCTTATATGTGTAGCTGTGTCGGGTGGAGTTAAAGGTGCCAGTAAAACCTGTGACAGATGCATCCCTGCTCCAAACATTGGCACCTAATAGTGGTCCCAGCAGCGGCAGTAGTGGAGCAGCACCTCCGCGACTCTCAGCGAGCGATGGTGTAAACACGATGTGTAATTGATTGTCATGCGGAGGCAAAAAAAAACAAACCACCAAAAAGCCGCTTAGTGTTTTTCCGTGGGAGATGAACAGAGCCGGCGCGGCGGTGGAGGAGAGCAGCCACCTCCATGGGACCACCGAGGTGAGGAGCAGGCCACCGCCGCCCCGCCTGGTGTGGTGTTGGCCTGGGGGCTGGGTCACACAACACACTGGCTCTGTGGTTTTACTCAGGGTGACCACACCATGAACCGCTTTCTCCATTTAGCCTCTAAAATCAACCTGAATCGAAAGAAAATGTGAAGAAACTATGTAAAAATAGCTGTTTTTAAGTCACATTAATCAGAGCTGCTAAGTGAGAGAAAGAGAACCCCTCAAAAATGCAGACCCAGCCAAGCGAGGACCTTTGGGCAGCAGGGTGTTGGAAGCTACTGCTCCCGGGCCCTGGATGTAGGTACTGTGGGCCGGGGACGGAGAGACGATGTTTACCGTACTGGAAGCACTGATCTGGATCTGGAGGCGTCGGGGCGGGGGGAAGGGCATGTTTATATGCGGTGCATTCACAGGAGAGGTCAAAGGTCGTCGATGATGAACTAAAAAAGATAGCGCTCGGGGCCAGGGCAGACTAGGACAAGAGGAGAACACTGTAAGCAGTATTACGTGTGTGTGTGTGTGTGTGTGTGTGTGTGTACGTACCCATTGCACAACATACACAGGATATATATTGAACTAAGGCAACTCAATGTTTAGATGACCTTAAGCATTGCGCCGTACCTCGGCGCAACTCAACAGTCGCATAGCATCACGTGGGTTTAACGTACAGCACACAAATCAAGACCCCCCCCCCCCCCCCCCCCCACACACACACACACACACACACAGGACCACCCCTCGACAGTACAGTACATTATCCCATTCCGACTAAATATGTCTAAGAATAGCCCTCTCTCCGATTTTCCCCTCTCTCAACTTCCCGGCACTTTGATTCGTCGGATTAAAGGAGCTGTCATCGCTCGTGGCACGGATTCCACCGCACTCCCTCGCCATCTCTCATCTCCACTCTAGTCTCTTCACGCTACTCTGCGATTACCCGCCAAGAAAACGGCATCTGTGGTCTCTCGTGTCAGTTATGACGGCCGTGCGGGGAAGGACTTTGTGGACGCGCGTGCTAAGGATGTGGTTTCCCGTCCACATTAACATCGTGGGGAAACTCGGTCCAAGCTGCTTCAACCAACAACGACCGGTTGTCACGATCAGCCCGGTCACGTTTTATGCGAAGGGTAAAAGCGATTGGGTCCAATGACGACTCATTAGAAATTGGGAGATCCTTGTTTGTAAAATGTCCCACCTGGACAATATTGTTTGATGCTAATGCCTGCCATTACCCATCCATCCTTCTATCAACCCTGCTTGTGATGTACCGAAGGACATGAATCTGAAGTATTATTTGTCTGGTTTGGTGCAGAACTGAACACCAGATGTGAATGTACACTTCAAGCTTTCATTCAAACCCATCTCTCTAGTGTCCATGTCTTTGTTTGTCTTGGCTTCTTTTGAGAGCAACCTGATTGCCTTGATTCTATTTACTACAGCGTTTTGGAAGGGGGGGGGGGTATTCATAGCGAATCCTCCATCTTCTGCATATCCACCCGTACATCTTACATGGTTAGCCTCCATGTTTATGCCCTCCCTCTCTCTCTCTCTCTGTCTCTCTGCTTACTCAATGACAGCGGAGCGTCTCTGGGGCTCATCCCTACCTCATGGGAAGCCCATCACCATAACATCCCATCCCCCTAATGGCTCCGGCCGGCTATTGTTCCCTAATGGGACCTGATTGGTGCATGCAGTCTCGGATGCAGATTCATAAGGCGCAGTGGCCATCCGCGGCCGTGACTTTGAGCACAAATTACCTGATTCTCTCTCTCTCTCTCCGTTTTTCTCTGTTTCTCTCCCCCTCTCTCTCTCCCGCCTCCCTCTCCCCCTGTCACCCCTTCTCCCTCTCTCTCCCCCTCTCTCTCTCCATCGCTCCTTCTCTCTGTCCCCCCCCCCCATCCCCTCTCTTTCTATCTCTGTCCGCCCCCCCTCTCTCTCTATCTCTCCTCCCACTCCTGTTTTAACTCAAAGTGCGAATGAAGAGAAAGGGACGGAAACTGCAGCAGTTTATTTCTGGTCGTCAAGCGGTGGGAGGAGGCAGGGTTTTTTGCGTATGTAATATGGACACAGTGACGCAGACTCCTGAGGAGAGAAAAGACTGGTGCTGGTAGGGGATTAAATTGTTAAATTATTGGACTACTGTCTGTCCGTCTATCTATGCATGCGTCTATCACTAATCAATCACGCAACTGAATCATCCAAAGCGACTCACAGTGGATTCAGAAACACTATAAGTGAGTTTACACAGATGCAGTGATGTCATCGAGGAGCAGGTAGGGGTGTGGCATCTTGCACCACGACGCCTACAGGCTAGGCTGTGGACATTGGCACACGATCCTGGCCACTGTCACCATCCGTCTGTCCATCGAACGTCTCAGGAATCCTCAACAGTCCCCTCCATCTTTGTCTCTTGTCTCTCTCTTCCTCCCCCTTCCTCCCCTTTCATGCATACCAACACGTTCCCAGTGTAATGGCCTCCTGTCTCCATGGGCTCCATCTGTCAAGGGTCTGGGGAAGGGCAGCTTGCCCGCTGGTGCGGCCAGGCCCGGGAGCTGCCACTCTGGACATTGTGGCTCCACACACACGCACACACACACACACACACACACACACGCACACACACACACACACATGAATGGTGCACACACACACACAACACACACACACACACACACACACATGAATGGCGCACACACACACACACACACACCACACACACACCACACACACACACACACACACACACACACACACACACCACCCCCCCCCCCCCCCCCCCCATGGCATCTGAGCGGCCCACGACAGGCCTCTGTTGCTGTTGTCGGTGTTCTTGTTGTTACCACATATGTGGGAACACACCCCTGTGTGCATAGACACAGACACATGCACACCCCTACACACACGTAGAAATACACAGGCATGTGCACACACATTCACACAAACATGTCAACACAAACAACAATGTCCATGCCAGATACACTAACAGTCTCTCACACACACACACACACACACATACATGCACACACGCCAATACAAACACACACACATGCACCACACTCTCATACAAACACATTATACACTTGCACACACAAATAAAATATTCACTTACTACTATGTCTCAACAGGGACTACTTAAAAATACCACATGACCTACTTTGAGTCGTGTTTTTGGTGGCTTTCGGTTTTTAATATGTTTGAACTTCATATTATATTATGTTAAATTGTCTTATTATGGAGAAGATGTAATCAGAGGTGAATCCCGGCTCCCACCAGGGTACCAGTTAAGTGGATGCATGATGTTTTAAATGAATGCATTACGTTTTTTGTCCCAGAAGAATGAGAAGCAAAAGAAGCAGGACAATTCATTTGTTCCCCTCGCTGGCTTCTGAATTCCAACACAGTCGAATGGAAAATGTTTGCGCTTGACCAAGAAACATTTTGAATCCACATTACCTCCGACTGTTAAAATGTGGTTTGGTCAAAATGCTTTGTTCACTGTGAAATGTTTTACCACCACTTTCAAATGAACTGCAAGTCATGCTACTGGGTTGTTTGATTTTTTATTTATTTGTTTGTTTGTTTCTTACCCTTGCCCATTTGGAAAATTTGCTGTTTTATTCCAAACCTTTTGAGCGGGAGCCGAAATGTCGAGGAGGTTTGAGAAGAAAAAGAATCGGAATGACGTCATGTCACAAGGAATGTCGGAAAGTCGTCATGTCAACAAGGTTTGTGAGTGTTAGCCTAAAATATAGAGAAGGCTGGCGTTGGCGGCGGTGTGATGTCTGCAGCGTGTGTGTGTGTACGCAGTAGCTCTCACGTACGTGTGTGTGTGTGTGTGTGTGTGTGTGTGTGTGTGTGTGTGTGTGTGTGTGTGTGTGTGTGTGTGTGTGTGTGTGTGTGTGTGCCGTATGGTAAATCAGTGTGTATATGCATTGCTTTGATGTGCCAGATTTTTACATTTCCATCCCCGTTACTATAGCATCCACTTCAAAGCACCTCTTCCTACACCGCCGTTGCCAACGGATACCACCGCATCTTACTTCATATTGTCCCTCAGAGTGGCATCATAAGTGGTAATTATATTGTTGCCAATGGATACCGTTGCACCTGTATAACATACAGGTGGTATAACATACTGTATAACCGGAATGGCATTAGATTAGTAATTAATTATAGCAGTGCAACTGAAATTAAAAACAGAAGGTATCAGATAAGAAGTGACACTAGCTTAACATTTTAAGATTCTTCTTCTTCTTCTTCTTCTTCTCTTATTATTATTAAGATTAGGATCACTCGCTATTTCTATTTTTAATTGGCCTTTTGGTCCTGAATAGTCAAGCTCCTGTTGATCTAACACCCATGGTTCAGAGAAACGATATGAAGATGTGAAACACATTCTGAAAAGAAACTGCCTTTAATGAAAGTGTTTAATGAAAAAGTAATTGGAAAATACGCTTTTACCAACACATCCATCGAATAAGGAATCGGTGATTGAAAAATAAATTCAGATGAATTATTATTAAGATTGCTGTAGGCCGACTATAAATTGCCAATATGTATGAAGTATGAAGAATATGAATATATGAATTCAATTGGCCGGGTGCCATGCAATGTCTGGGAGTCAGCTAAATGAAACAATCTCAGCCTATATAATTCAATTACATGAAACATTGGTACCTCAAACCATTTACACAAAGTCTTGTAATTGCTGGTGCTGTACGTTCAGATAACAAATCCAATCTTTGACCAAGCTTTGTTCATGTGGGGTTTAAATTGATCCAGTCTCAATTCACAGTGTGTCCATGATGGATCCCGGGCTCTCCTGGGTCAACACAGAGCTGCTATTCATGTTGACACATCACTTTAAGCGGTTGCTAACGGCTAGTAGTGCTAGCTACCTTGACAACAAGATCCTTGCTTTAGTCAAGGGAAAGGACGGTTGCCATGTAGCAGCACATGGAAATGGTTCATGGATTGTATTTATATAGCGCTTTTACATCCAAAGCGCTTTACAACATTGACTCACATTCACCCATTCATACACCGACGGCGGTGTCAACCATGCAAGGTAACAACCAACACGTCAGGAGCAGTTAGGGTTAGGTGGTGTCTTGCTCAGGGACACCTCGACACTGAGCTAGGGGGACCCGGGGATTGAATCAGCAACCTTCCTGTTGCCGGACAACCGCTAACCCTATCTCTACTGCTGCCTATACATGGTAGTGACTCACTACTCACATCCGGTGGTTTAGGAGCACTTTTAAGCAGCTGGAGGATCAAACCTATACGGCCCTCAAGTCTTTGGTGAGTTTAGTAATGTACGCCCAGCTCAAAGTTTCTGTGGTTGAACCTTAATGTATGCGGTTACACGGTAGCATCACTTAGATCAGGGGTGGGCAAACTTTTTGACTCAAGGGCCACATTTGGTTTTTAAAACTGACAGACGGGCCGGGCCATTAGTAGATGAGGATCATAATGTCTAACTTGCGTTATGATGCCATATACTGTATATTGAAGGAGCCTAGTAATCGTATCAACATCTATAGGCTGCCACTATGTAGTTAAAATGAAGTACTCGTATGTGTGTTGTGTGTGTGTGTGTGTGTCTCTGCGTGTGTGTGTGTGTGTGTGTGTGTGTGTGTGTGTGTGTGTGTGTGTGTGTGTGTGTGTGTGTGTGTGTGTGTGTGTGCCGTATGGTAAATCAGTGTGTATATGCATTGCTTTGATGTGCCAGATTTTTACATTTCCATCCCCGTTACTATAGCATCCACTTCAAAGCACCTCTTCCTACACCGCCGTTGCCAACGGATACCACCGCATCTTACTTCATATTGTCCCTCAGAGTGGCATCATAAGTGGTAATTATATTGTTGCCAATGGATACCGTTGCACCTGTATAACATACAGGTGGTATAACATACTGTATAACCGGAATGGCATTAGATTAGTAATTAATTATAGCAGTGCAACTGAAATTAAAAACAGAAGGTATCAGATAAGAAGTGACACTAGCTTAACATTTAAGATTCTTCTTCTTCTTCTTCTTCTTATTATTATTATTATTAAGATTAGGATCACTCGCTATTTCTATTTTTAATTGGCCTTTTGGTCCTGATAGTCAAGCTCCTGTTGATCACACCCATGGTTCAGAGAAACGATATGAAGATGTGAACACATTCTGAAAAGAAAATGCCTTTAATGAAAGTGTTTAATGAAAAAGTAATTGGAAAATACGCTTTTACCACACATCCATCGAATAAGGAATCGGTGATTGAAAAATAAATTCAGATGAATTATTATTAAGATTGCTGTAGGCCGACTATAAATTGCCAATATGTATGAAGTATGAAGAATATGAATATATGAATTCAATTGGCCGGGTGCCATGCAATGTCTGGGAGTCAGCTAAATGAAACAATCTCAGCCTATATAATTCAATTACATGAAACATTGGTACCTCAAACCATTTACACAAAGTCTTGTAATTGCTGGTGCTGTACGTTCAGATAACAAATCCAATCTTTGACCAAGCTTTGTTCACGTGGGGTTTAAATTGATCCAGTCTCAATTCACAGTGTGTCCATGATGGATCCCGGGCTCTCCTGGGTCAACACAGAGCTGCTATTCATGTTGACACATCACTTTAAGCGGTTGCTAACGGCTAGTAGTGCTAGCTACCTTGACAACAAGATCCTTGCTTTAGTCAAGGGAAAGGACGGTTGCCATGTAACAGCACATGGAAATGGTTCATGGATTGTATTTATATATCGCTTTTACATCCAAAGCGCTTTACAACATTGACTCACATTCACCCATTCATACACCGACGGCGGTGTCAACCATGCAAGGTAACAACCAACACGTCAGGAGCAGTTAGGGTTAGGTGGTGTCTTGCTCAGGGACACCTCGACACTGAGCTAGGGGGACCCGGGGATTGAATCAGCAACCTTCCAGTTGCCGGACAACCGCTAACCCTATCTCTACTGCTGCCTATACATGGTAGTGACTCACTACTCACATCCGGTGGTTTAGGAGCACTTTTAAGCAGCTGGAGGATCAAAACTATACGGCCCAAGTCATCTACATCTTACACACACACACACACACACACACACACACACACACACACACACACACACACACACACACACACACACACACACCCAGCTCTCAGATCCATTTTTCCCATCCTTAGACATTCATTTATATATTTTGTTTTTACAATAAATGCTTTGTTTGGAACCTATCTGTTTTCGCCTCATTTTATGTTGCGACTAGAACTGGTCGTCACAATATGCCTTACTCCCTCCATGATCATTTGCCGTTGGAATCAGAGGTACAGTAGGGAGACCTTTCCGGGGGAATCTGGAAAATTGATTGGGAAGTCTCATCCTGGTGGAATTTTACTCAACAGGTGTACATCTCAGAGGGTGTAGATCAGAGAGAGACAGAGAGAGTGAGGGGGAGAGAGAGAGAGGGAGAGAGTGAGAGACATCTAAATGGAAATGAGGACGAAAGAGAGAGAAAGGGAGAGAGAGAGAGAGAGAGAGAGAGAGAGAGAGAGAATATATGAATATAAAAAGACAAATGGTAAGTCAACTTAGTGGGGAAGCAGGGGTATCACGTGCAAATTGGTTTCATAAGTAGTTGCTGGTAATGGCTGTACGCATTATATGCAAATGTATAAGTGGTGCGTTCAACAAGGTCAGACACATGACACAATATGTGCACCATGATGAAACACGTATAGAATACAGTGGGGTAGAAAAGAAGGGAGACAGAATGAATAGAAACATGCTTCTAGAACCCCGGGGAGCTGGTAACGCCAGTAAAGAAAGACACGAAAGGAACACAAGAAAGGAGAAGGAGAAGGAGATGAAAAAGGAGATGAGCTCATATCAACGGAGAGTTGTTGTGTTGCATGAGCCACACCAGATAATATCACAGACAGTAACGCTGTGGAGAGAGTTTCTCTTCTCAGTTGCAAAACTCCACTTGTGTCGCCGGCGGTGTCAACTCGCAGCGCCGCCGACACGTCAGGAATCACACCGGCGCCACGGATTCCTGGTGTTGATTGGCTGGAACCTCGGTGAGCCGTCAGGGATTTTTTTTTCGCGCGACACCTTCGCCCCCGAGTCTGTGCCATTTACCTCCAATTTAGTCGAGCCAAAAGGCAGGATTTACCAGAGCCGCGCAAATTGAACAGCCACAGAAAGATCGATTGTCAAGACGTGACACCCAAAGATGGATCGGGGCTTCCGACAATTTCACCATTTCCAAACGAGCTAAACCATGTGGAAACGAAGGGAAACGTTTCGTCATGTGGGCAAATACGGTGAGGCTATCGAGCGGAGTGCGGTAGCGTGTTGTGTTGCACAGGGCGGGAATCGAACCTCCTGCATCGAAACCCTCGGAAAAGTGACACACAAAGATGTATTCCTTTCATTAGTATTAAAATGTCATTCAAGAGGATTATTATCTTTTGCATTTGTAAAATATCATTCAAAACATCTCTCTAAAAGTGTGTATGTATATACAGTATGTATACCTAATGTCTACCTGATCACCCGGTACTACTATAGGATTGAAGTCCAAGTCTCAAACTGACAAGGTTGACAAACGATGAGGTCGTCATGTCACAGAACCGAGATAACCAATAGAAAGGATGCGGGTTCGTTCATATAACCCAATGTCAAGGGTGACACTCAGGGCGGTGCACCAGCATCGAGACCCTGCACCCGGGCGGCTGGGCAGCAGACCAGGGAGGGAGTGGCATCCGGGGGCAGAGGGAAGGTGGTGACCTCCTTCCACCAAGACAGACCACATCCACCGTCTTCACCCACTGCCCGATGTTCGTCCTGAACTGTCTGCTGCTGTAGTAGTGGACTGGGGGACTGAACAGGCCCAGCAGTGCGAGAGAGAGAGAGAGAGAGAGAGGGGGGCGGGGGAAAAGGATGGAGGTTGGGGCTCAGGGCATCCGTCACCCGTGACCGGGAGGGCGGGGGAGATAAGTTGGGAGTTTAGCGTTGAGGAGGCGTCCCCTTGTATTCTCCAGCCATCCAGAGAGATAGAGGTCAGAGACTGGCAGAGGGGGGAGCGGGAACAAAAAAGGAGCAGAAGTAGAATAGACTTGGAGAGTTTTCCTTGTCCCTCGTCTCGCCTCCTTCACTTTATCTCCCGCTAATTCCCCTGTCTCTCTCTCTCTCTCTCTTCTGTGCTTTTCTACTCTCTGTAATCTGTCTCCCTCCGAGCCCCTGACTCCCTCCAGGAGCACCCCACACCACACAGGAGCTTCCCTCTTAACATATCAGAGATAGCGCATGAATGCACACGCACACACACACACACACACACATACACAAACACACACACACACACACACGGACGCACACACACTTATCACTTGGAAGGGGTCATGTTAGAGTGGGAGTGGTTGCCTGCTATGTTCAGAGTAGAGGACTCCTCCTCCGCACTGTGGAGCGCTGATGGACTCCTACTGTACCCAGTCAGCCACTGACAGGGAGGAGGAGGAGGAGGAGGACAGGTAGGAGGAGGAGGAGGACAGGGAGGAGGAGGAGGACAGGGAGGAGGAGGAGGAGAGGCAGCAGGGCGAGACTCCTATAGGGGTCAGGAAGGAGGAGGAGAGGGAACAGGAGGAGATTGCCACAGGACGGTGGAGGAGGAGGAAGAGGGGGAGGAGGGGAAGAGGGCTGATAGCTACATAAAGGAGGAGAGGGGGGGGAGTAAGGAGCAGGTTGCTAGGCCACAGGAAGGGGAGTAGAGGGGAGGATGGGGAGGAGGCTTCTAGGGTAGGAGGAGGCTCATGAAGAGAGGGAGGAGGAGGAGTAGGAGGAGGAGGAGCAGGCTGATATAGGCTACAGGATGGAGGAGAACCTGGATGAGGAGGAGGACGAGGAGGAGGAGGAGGAGCAGGCTGCTATAGGCTACAGGATGGAGGAGAACCAGGATGAGAAGGAGGATGAGGAGGAGGAGGAGGAGGAGGAGCAGGCTGCTATAGGCTAAAGGATGGAGGAGAACCAAGACGAGGAGGAGGACGAGGAGGAGGAGGAGGAGGAGCAGGCTGCTATAGGCTACAGGTAAATGGTCCAGAAAATGATCCATCACTCTGAGAGTCCTGCAGGTGCGTCCACGAAGGATAAAAAAGCATTAGTAGTCGCCATGGCGATGCATCTGGGAGGGCACTTTATAGCCCCTGCTCACATTACTGGGTCTTATTTGTGTGCTTGTGTGTGTGTGTGTGTGTGTCTGTCGGTCTATATGTATGTGTGTGTGTGTGTGTGTCGGTCTATATGTATGTGTGTGCGTGTGTGTGTGTGTGTGTGTGTGTCTGTATGTATGTGTGTGTGTGTGTGTGTGTGTGTGTGTGTGTGTGTGTGTGTGCATGTATGCGTGCGTGCGTGAGTATCCAGCAGTATCGCGGTGTGTGTGTGTGTGTGTGGTGTTAACTTGATTGAAAGTGTGCGTTGTGTGTCTGCAGGAGGAGCGCAGAAACTCAGCCATCCGTAGCCACAGAGTTCTGGCAGATTGGCTGCCTATAAACACCAGCATGCTTGTTCCAACCCCAACGCTCCTGGACCACAACAAGGCAGAGAGAAAGATGTAGAATATTATAATGCAGCCGTTCCATCCGAGATGCAACATAAATAGGATTCAGGATGTGACATGTCCCCTGAATAATGAACAAATGGTATTTTACAGTCTATTCCCACCATTTGGATGCCAGGCCTGACAGTGAATAAATCAAAATCAAATACACACTCCCTAACTGCGCAAGCACAATGACACACACGCACACGCCAAGTACACACACGTTAAGTACACACACACGCACACACACACACCATCCTTTCTACTGGAGGTTGTACCAATATTAGTTCCCTGTAGCTGTAAATCGATACATGTATCTAACATATGACAAGGCCTTACAGAATTAGCTTGGTAGAGAATGTTGCTCACTAATCATATCTGGACATTATATCTGGACAACATTAAATTAAATACACACACAGGCTGTGCAAGAGCGTTATTTGTGCCTTCAGCAATACCATTTGTTTCAGATATCTTGATCTAGTTTGTTGTTATTATTTTCATTTTATTTTGTCTTACACGTATGCACTGTGATAGTGTTAGGAAGAGCAAAGAGAGCAAAGGCCAGACCGATATGCATTTCAAAACGCAAAATGGAATATGTGGTCGGTCTCACCGGGCTGTGAAATACACAGCCGTCATGCGCAAAGCCAACATGTCCAAACTTCACGTGAAAAGTTTAAAAGGAGAGACGTCTCTCGTATCACAGAGAGAGATCTTCCTGTCTACAGCCGCTCTATTCGTAAAAGTTTGTATCGCGGTCGTAAATAAAAAACCTTATCACTTTGTTCTATTCTGACGGCAGTTGTTGAGCAGTCAATTACACGTGAAGTGTTCTCCGGCACAAGTTGCAGCACACAATCTCTCTGTGTTGTTCTACAAAGGCTGCTGGTCCTGCTTTTGGGGGGAACTTTGCCACCGAGTAAAAAAAGAATATTCTAAATAATTGCCTGTCAGTGATAAAAACCCAAATGCGAATGCGGTAGTGAAGGCAGGATATGTCTTGCAAACACTGTCTTACACATCTCACCTGATTGGGGTCTGTTGTCTCCTCCAGGAAACGAGGAGAATAAAAAAAGACAAACGGGGAGACAGGTGTTAATAATGAGCACAAGGGCTAAAAGACAGACATGGAGGGCTGTGGTTCTCACCGTTAACCAGACAAAATGGAGGACTGATGGGGATTTTTCATTGGCTGGTGGGGGGTGATTTCAAACTGTGGTCAACAGTAGCAGAGTCTGAGGTCAAGCAAGAGGTGACCATGTTGTGATTCTTACTTTTTGGACATTTATATCATCTGGCACTTTACCAACAGAACAAAAGCAAAGGAATAAAAAGTAACTCACTAGCAAAGCAAACTACTTACGAGCAAACTACTAACTAACTAACTAACAAACTACTACCCAGCAAACCACTTATTCACAAACTCCTAACTAGAATAGAATAGAACTTTATTAATCCCGAAGGAAATTCTTGTGCCAGGTTACATAGCAATACAGTACAATAAAACAATATGGAAAACAACAGAATAATAAAAATAAACAAACAGATTTACAAATTTACAGTTAAAATATACAAATATGTAGGCAAGATAAGATATTCCGACAGCGAAAACAATTTGGCATAATTGAAGTGAAATATTATTGGACATGACATTAAGAATATTGCACATGATGATGAGAGGAGATGAGAGGTAGTGTTATAGATAATATTTATAGACAACATGATAATAATAATAATAATAATAATATAGCACATGATAGAGTATTGCACATGATGTTGGACAGTAATATTAATATTGCACGTAATACTGAGGAAAGTGCACATGATGTTGAGAGGTAATATTGCACATTATATTGCTGTGTTCATTGTCTTGTATTTCAACTGTCCTTCCCACAGAGGGGGAGGAGTTATAGAGTTGTGATGGACCCAGGCAGAAGGGGAGCCACTCCTGTGGTGTTCTG
>PIJE02000723.1:0-14067 GCA_002895965.2 Coryphaenoides rupestris | reverse complement strand
CAGACAGCCAGTGTGTGAGTATGACTGAAGTGAGTGAGTGAGTGAGTGAGTGAGTAGTGAGTGTGAGTGAGTGAGTGAGTGAGTGAGTGAGTGAGTGAGTGAGTGAGTGAGTGAGTGAGTGAGTGAGTGAGTGCGTGAGTGAGAGAGAGAGAGAGAGAGAGAGAGGGAGTGTGTGTGTGGCTATCATTTTTCATAACATAAATGATTGAAAGACCTTCGAGGTGCAAGCATCACCTCCACTTCCTCTTTTCTCTGGCATAAGATAAGAATAACAGCTTAGACTTGTAGAATGCTTTCATACAAATATATACAATATATATACATGTATATACATATATACATGTATATATATATATATATAAGTGAACCTGGGTGGCAAAAAGGAGCATTGCCAACATGGTTAGCACACTAGCGCAACAGGCTACATGTGGCCCCATCTCCCAATGATTGCGAGAGCGTACATTCCCGATAAAACGCTGCAGAGCCCCACTCTTGTTCGATGACAAATGAAACGAGATAACACCACTGTGTTGATGTTGCATCGATCCGCAGGGATCAAGAGCAGTGCTTGGATACGTGCGGTTGAGCAGTTAAGGAGCGATGTCAACATTAAAGTTATGTCCGCTCTGGCCTGCCTCATTTCCAAAAGTACCGTTAGCCCAGCTAGAGTTAACGTTCCATCGCTTCACAGTGTGTTGCTCAGCAAACACAAACGGCCATGCACCGAGCCTTCTTCCCTTTTAGAGCGAAGCCCGGTTAGTATTTCACATCACACGCGCTCAGGAGGACATTCGCTTACGCATTCTATTCGGAAAATCTATTCCAGAATGGAGGCCCATTAAACATACTGCGGGGAGAGATCTGCTGTGTAAATGTTTGCGCTGGTATTCATAAAAAATTATGAACATGCTGACTAGCTGCATTCACATAGCCTGCCTTACTGGGGACATTAAAACAAACAGAAGTGAAATCGAACTGGCGAGATTCTGCTGCTGGAAAATGCTGCAATGGGCAATTAACCCCGAAGCCAAAAGCTAGTCAGAGGCACTGGGAGAGAACTGCAGCCGGTAGCCATGAGATGCTGGAGGAACAGAAGTCATGCTAATGCCCGAGTCTCCGTCTCCAACACAGAAAGAAAACCTCTCTCGCCCAGAGAGGGAGCGGAAGGAAACACAGGGGGAAAAGGTAGGATTTTTTATTAGTGACCAAAAAAATACTGTGCTGTCCTGTGTGATTGGCCAGCATCAAAATGTCCAATTAAAAACAGCAGAGTTTGCCCTGGACTTAAGTTGGGCAGGATTTTAACAAGCGAGAAATCAGCGCTGCATTTGAGTTAATCCTCTCAAAACCCTTGAAAAACTAACTGTAAACCACTGTGCCTAAAAGACCAACATCCGAATTCGAAAAAAGCCAAAAGTACTGAGCACATAGCACTGAGTACGCGCCCGGGATCGGAAAGCGACTGACGAAGCGGTTGCGTCAACCACCGCGCCGCGGACCTGACGTCAAACCCCCCCGCCCAACTGTCTGAGTCACCAGAGTAGCGCTCCAGAGACTTCCTCAAGAGTTTTTAGCGCCCTCCGGGACTTCCGTCGTCCGACGTTCTCCTCCTGAGGGTGACAGCCAGCGACAGGAGTCAGCAATGCCTCCTCAACCGCCTCGCTCTCCGAAAAAAAAGAGGGTCTTCTACCGTTGGCGCCATTACCGCTAAAACAGCCGTGACAGATGGTGCCATCGTCCTGGGGCAGCAACACAGTCAGTTGGCTGGATGCGGGGGCCCGGGGGGCTCTGGAGAAGCGCTGTGGGCATGTAACTGTTGATTGTCAGCCGGTCCGTTGCGACGTCCCCCCCCCCCTCTCCCTTCCCGCCAGTCACTCAGAGGGTCCGCAGACATCGCCCGAGGCACCATCAGACGCCGATCCCCTCGCCATGGCCGCCGCCACCGAGCAGCCCAGAACTCTGGCGGCACTGGGAGGAGACTGGGTTCACTTTTACAGTATGCGGCTTCATAGTTTATTTGGTGAACACTTGGTTTGGTATTCTGTGTGTGTGTGTGTGTGTGTGTGTGTGTGTGTGTGTGTGTGTTGGTGCCTCTAGTGTGACCACATTTGTGCTCTTGCAAGCAAATGAGATGTGAGTCTTTCAATAAAAGACTTCAAAACTACTACTTTAAATCTGAATTTTTTTTCCTGAAGGCCAATGGCATTGTAGCTTGAAGCACGTGTGTGTGTGAGAGTGTGTTTGTGCGTGTGCGTGTGTGCGTGTCAGTTTATAGGACTGTGTCCATCCATTTGTGTGTTTCTGTACAAATGTTTGTATTCGTTTGCGTTTGTATTGCATGTATACATATTGCTGTGTTTGCGCGTATATGTACTGTATGTGAGTATGTATTTTTATGTGTATGTGTATGTGTGTGTGTGTGTGTGTGTGTGTGTGTGTGTGTGTATACAGACTGGACGTGCATTTGCATGTGAGTTCCTGTCTCCATCTGCATGTGGCATTAACACAGACATCCTCCACGTCTCCCAACAATGTAATAACCGCCTACACTGTGGTCGCCAGCTCGCACCGTGACTACTTCCTCTGCCGGACCGCCGCCCAGGAAGTAATGAGACTCTTAATGTCTTAATCAGAGATTGCCCTGGCGAACGCAGCCCCAGAGCGCCACTTGGGCCCCCCACACTCAGAACAGGCCCAATAACAGCTAATACTTTTCAGCTGCCTCAGAAATGACCAATGGGAGCGTAACAACGAAACGCTCCGCCTGAAGCAGGAGCTGTTCCGCCCGGTGACACCCGTCCTGCTTTCATCAGCGCCCTTTTTTCAAGGCCGCCATTGGTTTAGAAAACTGATTAGCGGACTAGAAGTTCCGTTCCATCATAATGAGGGGGAACGAGGGGGAATGTTTTGAAATGTGACGAGTGTTCTAATGGAATGATTAATGACTCAGCGCTGGAATAAGCAATGTTTCAGGTTTCGTTTTTTTAAGGACTACGATGGAGTTAGGTCTTTGGAGACATAAATAGGGATACTTGTGAGGAATAGAGAGTCTAATAGAGAGAAAGGGCTGACGGTTATGTTTCATTGGTGAAAATAACTAAATTCACCATGATTTGAAGCTCAATAATCGAAAAAAAAAAAAGTATGAATACACGGTACATACTCAGCTAAGCAAAAATCTGAAAATATGCACCTCTCTGGGCCACAACGATTTCCCTTGACTTCACTTTTAAAATAAATAAAATAAAAATATAAAAAGTCAAATATATGGTTGTGTGCATAAGGACAGGTGGCGTGTGCGTCACAGCCAAACTGTGCCGAGAATAGACGGCCATGTACTGTTCAATTATAACTCCAGAGCGCGGACACGTCTGACCCTGGGCACTAGGCCCCCATTAGCAGCGCTGATGCTTCCACTAGCGTAATTGGGACCTTTTTGGAGCTGTTGGAGCCTGTAGCTCTTTGATGAATTACCCAGGGAACGGAAAGAAGGGCACATTTCTGTTGCCAGCGTCTATCTGAAGAGCCAGCTGAAATGGTGAGCTAAAATAGCCACCACTAATGTTCGGGGCGAATGTCTTTATTATTTTAATGTGAATTAGGCCTGTTAAAACATTGTCAAATCGTGTGGATTTGCCCTATGCGGAAGAAATGCAGAAACTAGGTAATTATTCAAACTGGTGAAGCAAAAAACCTAGAAATACGAAACAAATTCCCATTAAACAAATGGTAAATCTAATAAATTCCCTCATAATAACAATAACATATCCTAGCTATCGCTTGCTTCATATCCGTCTAGGACTGGGTATATTATTGTGATTGGAGTTAATTTGGCCAGCGGTGTGTGAGGCAGAGGACGGCGGCGGCGGCGGCGGTGTGTGTGTGTTCCGGTTGAGCGGGCGTGGCGTCGAGCCCCCTGTCGCCGGGAGACTCAGCGAAGCGCTCCGGTCATGTGACATCTGCCAGGGCACGGAGTCAGACATATCTCTGGCGGCCCCCCCCGGTCCCCAATGACAAACAGTAATATGCAGCCGAGATATGCTCTACGGATCCACTGTATAATTCATATCCAGCAGTCAGCGTGGAAAGATCTCCTCAGCCTTGTTTATAGGCAGTGTCAGAGATGTTGCTGTTTGTGTGGTGTGTGTGTGTGTGTGTATGTGTGTGTGTGTGTGTGAGTGTGTGTGTGTGTGTGTGTGTGTGTGTGTGTGTGTGTGTGTGTGTGTGTGTGTGTGTGTGTGTGGTGGGGGAAAGTATTTTTAGTAAAATGACAAGTAAAAAAACACGGTTTGTATCAAAGAGACGTGGCCATTGTCATGCACGCTTATAAAATCCTTTAATAAAAATCCAGTCATTAGGCAAATCATAAGCCCTTGGACGAGAGACTTGCTCCTGAAGGCTGGCTATTCCATATAGTCATATATTTAAAAAATATATTGCATGAAACAGAACATTAGTCCTCGGCGAAAATAGAAGAAAAGGTGGTTGGCAGTTCGCAGTTGGCTGATGCAGAACCTTGCACAGTATGACACCTTCCTTACTTTTGGTTTTCACGCGCATCTTTTTTTTATTTGATTGAATTCTTACATTTGCCATTTATATCTTTGCTACAGCGAGTCTATTATCTACAATGCATTTTGCCTGCATTGAGGCAATTGTCATGTGTGCGTGTGGTTCATGGAAGTCAAACCCAGTGCTGCACAGACATTGTGTCCCTGGTGGCCGTGTTGGTAAGCAGCCTGCGTTGCGCTTTCATGCCGTTGCTAGAAATAATTTTACTTCACTTTAAAGGCGCATTCAAATCGTATTTCAGTCTATGGAGAACAAATGTAGGCTACAACCTGTGTAAACATCAGTCAACATTGCAGTAAAGGGTGCAGCAACGGGAAGCTGGCGCTAGCTGAAGCTGTCCCCCCCCCCCACCACTACTCCCACTTCCAAAGTCTGATTGTAATATGTACTATTTTGTTGTTTACCCGCTTGGTTTCTATGTTTCCATGTATCTTAGCATGGTGGGTTAGGGTCTTCGACTCCCAGCTGAAAGGTTGATTCGAACCCCAATGCCCGCAGTCTAACCTATAGGAATCCTTGGGTTAGATGCATCACCACATCCTGCTCTTTCATGACATGCATCAAATAATCAAACTAATTCACTGTAGGTCGCTTTGGATAACGTCTCCTAAATGACTGAATAAATCGTCGTAACTAGTAGGCCTAGTAAATAGGCCCACTACTTTATCTACTCATGCGGTGAGTAGATAAAGATCTGGAATATTCCAGCAGTACTTTGTGTTTCTCTCAGAGTTTTTGCTGATGGCTCAGGTAGGATCCATGCATATTGGAGGTGGTTACATTGAGTCTAACGTCAGTACAGTGGTAAAATTGGTCGACAATCTCAACTGAAATCTTCTCCTCGACCTCGCCAGGTCAGAAGTGTTAAGAAAGAAAGGATTCAAACTTTTTTGGTTTCGTTTGATCACTTGGATCCAACTATAAAATCACAAACCAGTGCATTTTTGGGACGCAATGGGGTTTTTTTGTACATGAAAAGTTGGAATGAATAACAATGAGCAACGTGAGGAACAGGACAACATCCGGAGAACTTATAGGTCTTGTGTGCAACACACAAAATAACTGAAAACGTGTGTTGCAAGACTATGGCTGGGACAGCTGTCCGGTCATATGGCGTTGCATGTGTTCCAATTCTTTCCATATTAATGCCCCATTTAAAAAGTTGGACCAACCTGTCACATAAATCTGCCCGCCATGTCACCCACAATGCAGTTCAGCTGTTTTTTTCTTTCCACGTATGCAGGACGGTTGTGTAATTATTAGAGAGTGCCGGGATAAAATAAAATGTGTGTCATTGCGCATACATTCTCTGACCAAATAACCACAATGATTTAAGATCAGAGACGGATTGCACACGTGTCACCATGTGTTGTATGTAGCATGTTTTTATGATTTATGAAGGCACGGCTACAGGCATGACCCAGCCAGAACCCACCAGGTTGTGGGTTAAATCCCCATTGTCCGTATCCTCTTGGTCTACTTGCTCCTTTCTGACTTGCAGTATCACTGCATGTCGCTTTGGATCAGAGAATCTCCTGAAGTAGTCACTTTAGCGCCGTGCTAGGCGTGGACTTGCCAGCCCTGTTCTACCGAGTCTGACGGGAGATTGTCTTCCTGGAGACAGAAGACAAGCAGGCCGGGAAGGGACATGATTAAAGAATAATCTGAATAATCATCTGAGGAACTGAGGAACACACACACACACACACACACACTGTGTCTGTGTGTGTTTACAACAAGGAGGCATCCATCCGCCTGGCCCCGTCCACTAAAGCACTGCATTTGCAGACATACATACGTAAATATGTGCTTTTATAGATGCACTCACACACAAACGCATGAACACATACACACACATACACTTGAAGGGCCACTTACTCCCTGGAAAGCAGCGAATGTTTGTGTTTTGAGGGGCTGGTGCAGCAGAGAGAGAGAGAGAGAGAGAGAGAGAGAGAGAGAGAGAGAGAGAGAGAGCGAGAGAGAGCGAGCGAGCGAGCGAGCAGCTAAGAGTGACTCAAGCTGGCACAAACACGGCAGCTAGCGAAACATTCTAATTCCTCTGCGTTCTGCATTGCATTACTGGGTAAGTGACATCTCCTTCATATCATGATAACAGTGAGTAGAGGAAAGAGGTAAAAAACAACAACACGGTTTTCTCTCTGCTGTGGAACTGTGGAGAGACAGCGGCCGTGGAGAAGGCAATTTGCATGCATGTGGGAAAAAAGCGCCTGCAGTGTTTTCTTAAAGCACTCGACATTAACAAATCTTTTAATTACCATTTGTCAACAACAGTGTTTGGAATCATTTCCGTTGCTTAATGCCGGGGCTTCTGAACGCTGCAAAGAGCCCGATATTTATTTCCATTAATACTCTTTTGTTTCTTGCCAGGCGTTAAAGAGGCTCTGCGGCAAACCAATAATAATAAACACATAAATAAACATATAAAACAAAACAAATACGCCGACCTCTGAGCTAAGTGGTGTGGGAGAGAAGAGTAAAGAGGTGTGAGTTGGAAAAAGAAAAAAAGAACGCGAAAAAATAAAGATATTGTGAGAACAGATGGATGCGCTCTACAGTAGGAGAACAGCAAAGCACCGCAGAGGTGGATCTAGCAGAGAGAGAGAGAGAGAGAGAGAGAGAGAGAGAGAGAGAGAGAGAGAGAGAGAGAGAGAGAGAGAGAGAGGGAAGATAGCAAAAAAAGAATCAGATAAGATTTGGTAAACACAATTCTTGCTATAATTGGTTTGTGAGAATCTGCAGATTAAGCGTGATGTGACGTCTGTTCAACTTCATATTTCTTTGCTTGTGTAAAAAAAACCAAACCAACACAATATAAATACGATTCTCAAGAAGAATCATCTTTTGGCATGGCATTTAAAAATAATAAGACTAACTTTAGTGAGAATATTAGGAAGTATAAGGAAACTATGAAACTATGGCCCTGAGAAATGTCAACTGCCTCCCCTTCCTCCTATCCACTGTATAAAACTGATGATAAAACTGAAAATTAATCCATAAAAATGCAGCTCTGAGGGCACTTCCCTGGTCCCCTGGTGGCAGGCTGCAGTAATGGACAGTGTGCACGTGTGTGTGTGTGTGTGTGTATGCATGTGTGCATGGTGTGTGTCTGTGTGCGTGCGTGGGCGTGTGCATGTGTGCGTGTGTGTGCACGGTGTGTGTGTGTGTGTGTGTGTGCGTGTGCGTGTGTGCGTGGAGATGAGGGGGTAATTAGTTCCATGCCCTTGAGCAAGGCAGTTATCCTCCAATGGTTCCAGAGAAAATATTGAACGTTAGACGAACGAGGCTTCTCCTGTGTGTGTGTGTGTGTGTGCATGCGTGCGTGCGTGTGTGTGTGTCGTGTGTGCGTGTGTGTGTGTGTGTGTGTGCGTGCGTGCGTGTGTGCGTGTGTGTGTGCGCTTGTGTGTGCATGTGTGTGCGTGTGTGTATGAGTGTGTGACGGCGGGCCCGGCTCCAGCAGCACTCCTAGTCTTGGCGGTCTCACCGTGTCTTAATCAAAAGCATTTTATAAAACTATCCCCCCTGTAGTACGCAGGCAGCTGCTGCTGGCACCACGCGCATCCCTTTAGGAGGGTATAACATAACCCCCCCCCCTCCCCGCCCAGTGCTCCAGCACCAGTACAGGATACATCCCTGTTGTCTCCTCCTCACACCTCTGGGCTTCAGACGGGCATCATACCGCTCCCAACACACACTCTGGTTCAGAGTGCTGATATGGTACCGGGTGGCACTCGGACAATGTGGACACCTCTCTCTCTCTCTCTCCCTCTCTCTCTCCCCTCTCTCTCTCTCTCTCCTCTTCTCTCTCTCTCTCTCTCCTCTCTCTCTCTCTCTCTCTCTCTCTCTCTCTCTCTCTCTCTCTCTCCTCTCTCTCTCTCTCTCTCTCTCTCTCTCTCTCTCTCTCTCTCTCTCTCTCTCTCTCTCTCTCTCTCTCTCTCTCCTCTCTCTCCGACAAAAAGGTAGTTGTGTTAAAAACTCAAAAGCTCTCTCGGACATGAGCGAAGCAAATGCGGCGACGAGATAAAATGGCGACGAGACAAAATGGCGACGAGACAAAATAACGCTGAGACAAAATGGCAACGAGACAAAATGGTGAAGAGACAAAATGGCGACGAGACAAAATAACGGTGAGACAAAGTGCCGCCCGGTCGATCGGTGCACCACATGCCATGCAACGTGGATGTGCCGCATGCTTCCAGCTGACATTGGCACGAATGGAAGCGGCAGGAAGGTCAGAGGAGTTTGGCAAAGAAGAAGGCTGAGCGCCACGGATGAATACACACCCTTTTTCACACTCACACACAATGGCCTCGTCTTGAAACTGAAAGACACAAACGTCATCTCTTGTGAAGACCGGGGAAATTATTTAGTATTTATTCCAAAAATCCAAGAAATATTTGACAAAAAATCAAGAATTTCAATTCTAAATCAGTTCTTCTTCGTCTCTTTGAGGGCAGCTAAACAGGCGAACATCCAAGGTGAAGATCAGGATAAATTCAGACAAAAGATTATTTGATGAGCAAACAAACAATGAAAGGAGGTGGATCTCTGTTTCATTTTGAAGATGAATGTCATGTTTTTCATGTGCCTGTGGTGACCTTCAACTTGCCAGTGAAGTTACTGGTTATCAGACGCGTCAACGCTTGTCTTGGCGTGCATGTCTGAAAGCTCTGTCAAACACTGAAATCACGCCTCCCCACCTCATCTCTTTATTTCATCTCTCACCCAACAGAAGGAATCCGTTTATGGTTTATCGCTGTGTATTATTACTATTATTGAAGTATTCACGTCTGGTGAGAGCAAAGGTAATTCGACCCGTGGGAGACATTTCTCCTCCATTTACAAAGTACTGCGTATATTACCACAGCCGATATCCCTGCCAATACTGCTCAGAAGGCTTACAAGTGGCTCCGCAGAGAGATAAGGCTTTATGGTTATTATGAAAAGTATTAAATTAGTTTACCATCCACCCCTACATAAGAACGAGCCAACATGGCGCCCTGCAATCGTGTACCTACTGAATCCAACACTCAATACTTACTGCAATGATAATATAATAATAATAAAGACTTGGTGTGGATGTGTGACACAGACATACAGTATTTTGATATAGTTTCCTCCATAAACATGGCTCATATCAAAAGTCATCTTTACACTTGATGTGGAGATGAATTGGTGTTAAAACAGTTTGATTTGATGAGTGAGAGAGTGAGTGAATGCGTGAGTGAGTGGGTGAGTGGGTGAGTGAGTGAGTGAGTGGGTGAGGGATTAAGTGAGTGTGTTAGAGCTAACCAATGAGCAAATCAAACAGGCACAGCATGTTCAAAAGGCAAAATACCAACAACAACAAAAAATGTGAAAGAAATTAAATAAAGAGAGATTGACAGGCAAACTTCAAACCTTGCTAGCGAGCGAGGGGGCGTGCGGGAGGGAGGGAGGGAGGGAGGGAGGAGCTTGGCAGGGGGCCGTGTGGCGAGGGATCCTGCCAGCCAGAGGGAAATGCGCTCCCAGGCACCAGGGGTGGGTGGATGGGTGGCTGGGAGGGTGGGAGGTTGGGAGGGGGTGGTTAGCCTCTGCATCAACCCCACCATCACATCTGCTGGGGGAGCGAGGGCTGGATGCCACCCCCCTGCCAACCCAGAAACCCTTTTGGAGGAGTTGGAGAGTTTCTGTTTGAGTGTGTAGCGTTAGAAGAGGAAAAAGGCTGCTCTGACCCGGTTCCTTTGTTTTCGACAGACTTGACGAACAGGGTTTTGCCTTTGAGTAAACTTGAGTATACTGGACGTAATGCTACTGATTTAGCCCCCCTGTTTCAACAAGAACACAACAATGTTTAGAAATATCATTGGAAAATATAGCTTTTCAATTCCCTCATGAGCAAGATTGCAGCGCGACGTCAATAGTGTGCGCACACGTGAGAATGCGTGGCTAATGATTGACGGACTACTGATTATTTTCAAAGTCAATAATCTATTGATTGATTTGTAGACAGGAGACCCATCATCTGACCCATTATCATCAACATTGGGAACGGAAAAAGGCCACCAAAATGTTTGTCTTCCCAGAGCCCACAGCCACAAAATGTTAGGTGTGATAACAAGACCACCATCTACCGAGTCAAAAGTACCAATCGATTCATTATCTTCCGCAACATTGTCCTCGTTCTCTTAACATGTGGGTTGTACTGCAAGTCGTGTCTGGACCCAGATACAGCGCAGCCAACAACAGGAACGATTCGAAATTTTATTTTAATGATAATACCTTGGCAGAAGAGACAGGCGATCACAAACACCACAGACAAAACTTAATCCAGTGATTGGGGAAATGGTGGACGCGGGGCTTGAGGAATTTTTTGGGGTAATGGGCAGGGGAAGCCAGGTGAGTGGGGCATGTGGGGGAAATGGAACACACACGACACAAGACACACACACGACACACACACACCACACACACACTAGTCTGTAGGAGGGCAGAGGTCCCAGCAGGGGGAAGGCAGAACACGTTGTCATCGATGCAATAGATCCAGAACCAGGTTGGCACGATCTCTGATCTGGCCCGCGGGCTCCCAGGGCGCCAATGCCGCCCCTGGAAGGTTAGCGGCACCTTGCGCTATGTTCGCGGCAGTGTCCGCAATCTACAATTAGTCACTGGCATAAAAAAGCCCGCTCTCCACCCACGAGTGTCGGATCATTGTTGCAAAATACCTGTTGTTAATTTACCTGCCTGTCGTATACTACCATGATGGATTTCTACCTGCCTGTTCCTCACCTGCCTGTCTGTTGTCATCACCGGGCCTGTGCTGTGCACTACCCGTCACCACGGGTAAATAAATTACTACTTCACACTGCAAAACCTCGAGTTCTGAGTCTTGCGATTGGCGTCTTTACTTGCCAACTCCCATGACAGGAATGATCCGACCAATAATGGACTCAGGCGGACTCAGACTCGGGAGTCCGCCGGACTATGGAAGGCACGCGTCAGCCAGGGCGAGTGCAGGCGAGCACCGACCAACTGCCACCAACCAGATAAGCCATGTTAGCTACTGCATGTCCCAGTCACCCCGAGTCCCGGTCCCGCTGGACCACATGCAGCTCCTGCCGGTCCCTACTGCATGGTCCCAAGCCACGCCGAGTCCCCGTCCCGGCTGGACCGCCACAGCAGCTCCTGCGGTCCCTCTCCCTTGGTTTCCCAAGCCACCCCGAGTCCCGGTCCCGGGCGACCACAGCAGCTCCTGCCGGTCCGTACTTGCATGGTCCCAGCCACCCGAGGTCCCGGGTCCCGGCTGGACCACAGCAGCTCCTGCCGTCCCTACTGCATTGTCCCAGCCACCCGAGTCCCGGTCCCGGCTGACCACAGCAGCTCCTGCCGCCGTCCCTACTGCGATTGGTCCCAGCCACCCCGAGTCCCGGTCGGAACCACAGCAGCTCCTGCCGTCCCTACTGCATGGTCCCAAGCCACCCGGAGTCCCGGTCACGGCTGGACCACAGCAGCTCCTGCCGGTCCCTGCTCCCGTGTCCCAAGCCACCCCGAGGTCCCAGCGTCCCGGCTGGACCACAGCAGCATCCTGCCGGCCCTACGCATGTCCCAGCCCACCCCGCAGTCCCGGTTCCCGGCTGACCACAGCAGCTCCTGCCGGTTCCCTCTGCATGTCCCAGCCCCCCGAGTCCCGGGTCCCGGCTGGACCACAGCAGCTCCTGCCGGTCCCCTACTGCATGGTTCCCAGCCACCCCGAGTCCCGTCCCGGGCTGGACCACAGCGAGCTCCTTGCCGGTCCCTACTGCATGGTCCCAGCCACCCCGAGTCCCCGGTCCACGCTGACCACAGCAGCTCCTGCCGGTCCCTACTGCATGGTCCCAGCCACCCCGAGTCCGGGTTCCAACGGCCTGGACCCACGGCAGCACCTGCCGTCCCTACTGCCAGGTCCAGCCACCCCGAGTCCCGGTCCCGGCTGGACCACCGCAGCGCCACCAGTCCCTGCTCCAGGTCCCAGCCTCCCAGAGTCCCGGTCCCGCTGGACCACAGCAGCTCCACCAGTACCATGCTCCCAGGGCCCACCCATCCCTTGGTCCTGGTCCCGGCTGTGCACCACGCAGCGCCCACCAGTACCTCTCGCAGGTCCCACCCATCCCTGGGTCCTTGGTCCCGGCGCACCAAACCGCAGCCGGCCACCAGTACCTGACTTCCCAGTCCCACCCATCCTGGTCCTGGTCCCGGCTGCACCACCGCAGCCGCCCACCAGTCCCTGCTCCAGTTTCCCACCCATCCCTGTCCCGGCGCACCACCGCAGCGCCCAACCAGTACCTGCTCCCAGGGCCCACCCATCCCTGTCGCTATGGTCCGGCATGCCACCACCGCAGCGCCCACCAGTACCTTGCTCCCAAGTTCCCACCCCATCCCTGGTCCTGGTCCGCCTGCACCACCGCAGCGCCCACCAGTTCCTGCTCCAGGTCCCACCCATCCCTGGGTCCTGGTCCCGGCTGCACCACAGCCAGCAACCTGCCGGCCCTATTAGCCAGTCCCAGCCACCGCTCCGAGTCCCGGCCCGGCTGCGACCAACCGCAGCGCCCACCAGTCCCTGCTCCCACCCCAGCCTCCCAGATCCCGCGTCCCGGCTGGACCACAGGGCAGCTCCCACAGTAACCTGCCCCCAGGTGCCAGCCAGCCCCGCGTCCCCGCTCCGACGGCGCCGGTGTCCTCCACCAGCCTCCGGGGTCGCCCGCCTGAGGGTCCCTGCTCGGCCTCCGCAGGCCTCCGGGTTGTCCGCCTGAGGGTCCCTGCTCCCGCCTCCAACCCAGCCTCCGGGTCGTCGCCGAGTCCCTGCTCGTCCTCCGCCCAAGCCTTCCGGGGTCGTCCATCCCGACGTGCCGGCCCGCTCATCGTGGGTCGCCAGAGGCTCCGTTGAGGGGGTGGTACTGTTCACGATCTCGATCGTGGCCCGCTGGCTCCCGGGCGCCATGCCGCCCCTGGAGGGTTAGCGGGGCTCCCGGGCGCCAGTGCCGCCCCTGGACGATTAGCGGCAGCCTGCGCTATGTTCGCGCTGTCGCAATTCTACAATTAGTCACGGCAAAAAGCCCCGGCTCTCCACCACCGGAGTGTCGGATCTTGCTTGCAAAATACCTGTTGTTAATTTACGCTGCCTGTCGTAATAATACCCATATGGCATTACTACCTAGCCTGTTGCCTCACCTGCCTGTCTGTTCATCCACCTGCCTGTCTGTTCATCTACCCGTCACCACGGTAAATAAATACTACTTCACACTGCAAAAACTCGAGTCTGAGTCTCTGCCGATTGGTCCTACTCATACTCCCTGACACAGTGGGCAGTCCGTCAGCGGTAGAAGAGTACCGGGGAAGAAGCAGCCAGATTACAACGTTGTCGCGGCGTACGCAAACAGCCACAGGGACGGGGACGGCAACCGGGAAGTGTGAAGAAGGAGCTCATGTCGGGGAAAGGCTGGAGGCGACTCCTCTGTGTGT